>CM053599.1:40512097-40659205 GCA_028646575.1 Pseudocheirus occidentalis | reverse complement strand
CGGTCAAGTGTTCTCTTGAGAACCTTCCTACTTATCTTGATTTTCACTGCCCTCTTTTCAATCCTTTTCAAGTATAAGAGTGGGAGAAGGTAAACCTAGCTAATTATATGACCCCACTTAAAGTAACTGACAAAATACTATGTTCTGATGCCTTAACCAGGTGATAATCAAGCAGAAGTGGGAACTAGTGTGAACAAGACCTGGCTATCTCCCTGGAAGGAGGGTTAAATTGATTATGGAAACTTGGTCCTGCTCTGTTAGTCAACTAGAAAATAGTGAGCCAGTCTGGAATCAAGAGATTTGATTGTTTGACCACTGAGACAAGAGGAAGTGGTCCCTGAAGAGTAATCACGTGAGTGGCAGGGGAGGAGATCCCCTTGGCCTTAGCCTTAGCCTCCACCCCCTTGACTGGAGAGGACCTAATAAATTTTGGGGGAACCAGAGGGTCTGGAAGTTTTCATTATTGTTCTAGCATGTCCCCTGAGACAGCAGTGGTTGGGCCATAGGGTTTCTATCAGAAGCCAAGGATAGACTGGATGTGACAGGACAGGCAGTTTCAAGGACCTATAAAGAAGCCAAGAGAAAAAAACCGTACCATACCTAAGGGTAATATCTTGGATACTCCATCAAAGGGACTTTTGAGAGCTGTTCTTCCTTTGCCACACATATTCTCTAGTCCTGAGTCCACTTTCTTCTGAACGTCATATGTACTTGTGAGAATATGTTACAGAATTTTGGGGGTGATGTTTTGTAGCATTTGTTTCTGCTCTTCCACCCTAGGAAATACTTCTTTCTAAAAGCTAATTAAATCTGACTGATGAATGGATATAAAGTGATAACTGTGGTGGGAAGGAGGCATACAGGTGGGGACTCATAAGCCATAGCATCAGAAAACTATCCATCTCCTCGGGTCTACCTCTAGAACTCTGAGGAGAGATGTAGTAGCTGCTTTATCAGATCCTCACCTGTCAGTGTGGGGCCCATACTGTGGGTTGGGATGAGTACCTCTAGATCCCATGCCCCCCCAGCAAAGTTCATTCTCCTTGGCAGAGAAGACAGAAGCAAACAAAATGAGAAATGAATAACTCTTCTTCTCCACTGTCTGTTATCATTGTTGAATTCACCCTGAACAGTGGCGCTATCCTTTCTGTGATCTTCTTCTTTACTTCCTTCATGTCCTTAGCTTTTCTGACTAGCTGCTGCTCATTCTGAGCTTTGGGATTCCTGCTGTTCCAGAACCATACTATACAATTCCATCCATCCTTGCTTTCTTCTTTTGTGAATGCCTTTTTAAAAATTCAGTTGAGTGAAATGTTCTCTGTGCATTTGCATTTGTCTTTTTAGATAACCGCTCCCCCCCTTTCCTTATTGGAATTCTTTCTCTTTATGTCTTCAGAATTTCATTCTTCATAGCTTCTCATCCCTCCCTGGATGACTTCCTTTATAGTAGTTTATTCCAGGGACCTACTTATGCTGTCTTTGAATCCTTTGAAATCTGTTCTCCTCAAATCTAGAGTGCATTTCAGACTATATACCTGACCTCCTCCTCCTTGTCTATGACCAATTTTAAGGGACAGGGGTCACCTTTCCTACATCCCCGCTCAAGTTGCCATTATTTTGATTTCTTCTAGTTTCCCTTAATTGGTGAGAATCATGGACCAGAATTACAGCCCCTCCTCCATTTAGTTCCTTCATATTTTGAAGGATGAAATTATCATTAAAGCAAGTCAAGAGATGATTAGCTCCTCTGCTTTTGGCAAAGTGAGAGTTCCAGCAGATGTATGGATAATTAAGGTCTCTTATTACCACTACTAATAATAGCTAACATTTATAGGGTGCACTCTACAAACATCTTCTTACAACCCTCTGAGGTAAGTAAGGACTACAGGTGGTATTATTCCCATCTTAGAGGTGGGTGAACCAAGCCTTGGACAGGTAGTCACACCACCAAGAAATGTCAGAGGTGGGATTTGAACACAGATCTTCCTGACTTCAGGGCCAGCAGTTGTGTTCAAGTACTATATTACATCTCCATGCTAGTTTTGTGATCTGTTTCCTGAAATCTTCATCTATTTCCTCATTTTGTCCATGTGGTATGGAATACACCTCACTAACAATACTGATTATCTTGTTTTCTTTTCACCTTCAGCAAATCTCTCTACTGTGTTTCCTCATCTGGTTCCTGGATTCCCTCCTGAGTAAAGTATATCTTCAGGTAGCCTTTACTCATTCTGTCCCTTTTGATCCAAGCAGATCTCTTAGATTCATCATTCTTTGTTCTCGTAGCTCAAGTGCACTTGCCAAGTAAGGCTGGAAAATATTTGTGTCGTTCCCTCCTGTTATAGGATACGTTCTACCAAGGTAGGGACTGTGGCTCATTTAAACTGCTTTTCTCCCTCCCAACCCCTTGATCACTGCTGCTCCTTGCTCATAAATGCCTAGTGAATGTTTGTTGAATGAATGAAAATAGTTTATCATTATCATCCAATAGGACTGAAAGTGACAGCAGCTGCCTTTGGTACTGGGGACAAATTTGAATTATGAAAACATGATCTCAGCCCTTGGGAAGTTTAGCTACCCATTTGTAACTGGTAACCCATTCCTCAGATCAGGAATTCTTAATCTAGAGTCTATAACTTTTTTTAAAAAAGAAATATATTGATAATTTTTTTCACTACCACTGGTTTCCTTTGCAATTCTCTACATTTTATTTTATTCGCTTCAAAACATTCTTCTGAGAAGGGATCCATAGGCTTCCCCAGACTGCCCATGGGGCTCATGACACACAAAATGTTAAGAACCCCCCTGCCTTGGACTAGTCCCTGGACTCAATTTCCTTCCCTGAAAGTGATGTGATTGAATTAGATGTTCTCTAGGAGCCCTTCTATCAAATGAGATAAAATTGGAAAGCGTTTAGCACAGTGTAGGAGCTAAATACATGTTAGCTATTATTAATAACAATGTCCGCACAAAACAGATTTGTGAAGACGTGTGTGTGTGTGTGTGTGTTATAGAATATCACTTTAAGGTTTGCAAAACATTTTCACATCTATAATTTAATTCTCATAACAACCCAGGGAAAGATGCTATTTTCATCTCAGAGATGAAGAAACTCAGAGGCTCAGAGAAGACATAATAATAATAATAATAATACTCATACTTATATAGTGCTTTAAAATTTCAAAATGCTTTTCATGATCCATTTCATTTGAGCTTTCCAGCAGCCTTATAAGGGAAGTGTACTCTAGATACTGTTCCTTTCATTTTCATAGGATGGCACTGTAGCCTAGGGACTGCTATGCTAGAGTTGATGTCAGGGGATTTGGGTTCAAATCCTATATCAAATACTTTTATTTTATTTTATTGCTTTTTTTTTTGGAGGGAGGAAGGAAGGACAATTGGGGTTAAGGGACTTGCCCAAGGTCACACAGCTAGTTTTGTGTTAAGTGTCTAAGACCAGATTTGAACTCAGGTCCTCCTGACTCTAGGGCCAGTGCTCTATTCACTGCACCAACCAGCCACCCTCCTATCAGATCCTTTTTAGCTGCATAAATGCGGACAAGTCACTTAGTATCTTGGGACCTTAGTTTGCTCATATGTAAAATGGGATTAATAATATCTACCTCATAGGGTTATTGGGGGAAAAGTGCTTTGTGAACCTTCAGCTTTACAAGTATGTTTTATCATGATGATGATGAGGATCTGAGACAGGAACAGCTGGGACTCCAGCCTAGGGCTTTAGACTCTCAGTCTGATAGTCTTTGCACAGTGCTTTGTTCTTGCTCTATGGCTGATATCTACAGGATCATGGATTTTGAGCCAAAAGAGATTTTAGAGACCATTGAATCCAATTCTCTCATTTTATAGATGAGGAAACTGGGGTCCAGAGAGGTTAGGTGACTTGCTTACACTCACACAGGTGGTAAGTGGCGTGTTCAAGGCATACAAAGAGAAAAAGAATAGTCGAGAACTCTCAGGGACAGTTAATGAAAAGGACTTTTAGTATTAGGAAGGACACTTCTCCCTAAGACTGGTCCTATAGCTGGTCACTCATGTGCCAAATTTTGAGGGACACTAAGAAGACCCTCTTAACCATAAATATATCCATCTCCAACCTGTTGTAGTGCTTGAAATTTTACCTTTTGAGAGCCATTCCTTTGGGTCTAGAAGCCTTCCAAATTCTACCAAGAACCTTAATCGCTACAATCATCTAGCACCTCAGTTGTGGTCATAACTAGCACTGGACAAATGGAGTTTTTACCCAGGGCAATGACACATGGGGACATCCCCAGGGCATAAGCATTATGATTATCTCCATGGCTTCAGTCCCCAGTACTTGTCACAATAATGACCCCTTCCTAGGGCTCACCTTGCCCTCTTCCCCCTCCCCCAGCATAAAAATGAGGTCTGGAAACTGTAAGAGATGAGATGCTCTATTTCTTTTTGTTATTCTTCCAGAACTGAATTTCTAATTCTGGTGCTACTTAAGTTAGTTAAGGTGAAAGAATGTGTAGATCTGTTTTGGCTTAGTGGGAATCAGTGCTGGCAGTCAGCTGAGAAGAAGATTCCATGGGAATGAGACATAGTATAGGCATCAGAACGAGGTGGAGTATCAGTAAAAAGCAAAAGGTCACAGGAGAAAGAGGCAAGAGGGTCCCAAGACAAATAGTGTCTGCTATCAAACTGCAGAAGAACATCAGAACTGAGTGCATAGGTAAAGACCATCTAGCCCAACTCCATCCATCTACAGATGAAAAGATTCAAGCACAGTGAGGTGACATGATCAAGGTTACCCAGTTATTGATGGCACCAGAGCTAAAATCTGGTTCTCATTCTAAACCAATACTCTTTCCTGACAATAGCCAGCTCCCATTAGTTTCACAAATCTATCCCTCTTGGGAAAACTAAAGACAGAATGTGGGCTGTGTGAAGTGTCTGGGAGCTTGGCATATTGGCATTGAGAAATCCTTGAGCTAGGGAGGTCAAGGGATGCAGGCCTTAGCTTGTCTTCCATCTTGGCATTGATTTGACCCAATTCAATTTAATTCAATTCATTAAACATCTTGGAAAGAACATTGTACTTGGTAGGAAGCTTGGCGCAGTGGAAGGAATGCTGGATTTTAGAGTCAGAAGACCTGGTTTCAATCACATTTTCCTTGGGTGACCTTGGGCAAGTTGCTCACCCAGTGCTGGGACTTGGTAAAATGAAGAGTTACTCTACGTATGACCTCTAAGATCCCCTTTCATCTTGATGTCTTGAAATCACAAGCCCTGGGTTGGAGCCTTAGCGCTGTCCCTGTCTGACTGTGTGACCTTAGCAGTTTCTTTATCTTTCTAAGAGGCATGAGAATCCCTGCCCTAATTGTCAGAGTTTTGACATTCAGATGAAATGATGCTGATGTAGCTTCAGATCCCCTGGAAGGAAATTCAGTCTGGAGTCAGAAGACCTGAGCTGAAATCCCAGCTCAGACACTTACTAATTGTGTGGACCTTGGTTGACTCAGTTTACTTCCTTTGGCCTCAGTTTCCTCATCTGTAAAAGGAGGGGTTCAGACTCAATGGTTTCTGAGGTCTCTTCTATCATTGTATCTAGGATCCAATATAAGCAGAAGACATTTGAAAATAGGAAGACCTACAGAAATGGAAAATGCTGCGATCATCCTTTGTTATTTGGTGATGTTAAAGGACTAGTTGACTTTCTTTTGGGTAGGTGACTTGGAGACGGGCAGGTGAAGACCCTCAAAGGGACCTGGGAACACACCTAGGCCTGGAAAAGTAATAACTAACATTTATAGAGCAAAGAGTGTTCCCCATGTCATCTGTTTGATCCTTGCAACCATCATGGGACGTAGGGGCTAGTACTATTACTTCCATTTTATAGATGAGGAAACTGAGACTGAGGGACTCTAAGTGACTTGACCAGGGTCTCACAGCTGCTAAGTGTCTGAAGCAGGGCTTGAACTCAGGTCTTGCCTCTAAACCCAGTGAAAGATAAGGGGTTGTCCTTTTTTGAAGCTTAGGCTTAGGATTTTATGAGGAAGTGATTTTATTCTTTAGGTGTGTCATTCCTAACTCATGTACTACAGGTCTAAAAGGGACCTCAGGGACCATCTAGTTCAACCTGACCAAGAATCCCCTCCTCAACACCTTCAAAAAGTGACCCTCCATTTGAAGACCTCCCAAGAGAGAGAATGTATTACCTCTCAAGACAGAGCATTCTACTTTTACATGGTGCGAACTATAAGATTTTTGTTTCCATCAAGCCAGAATCTTCCCATCGTTGTTTCTAGTTCTACCTTTGAGGGCCAAGCAGAACCAGAACTGACTGACATCTTGATGGATTCCTCATGGGTGCAGAGCTAGTTCTACCTCAGGGTATCAAATTCTACCCTGTCCCCGTCCTCTCCCCATATATACCTCTTCCCTCTGGTTGGCCTTTTAGCAAATTCAGGCTGTGTGGATGTGGATGTGGATGTGGATGTGGATGTGGATGTGGATGTGGATGTGGATGTGGATGTGGATGTGCATGTATGTGTGAATGTTTTGGCGAGACTATCAATCCATCACTGGAGGCACCAGTCAATACATGTCTAACATCAGGTCCAGGTGTAGTAACATCCTTGTTAGTCATACCATCCAGCTGACATTCAAAGCCTTTCATAGTCTGGTTACAACCTAACTTCTCAGCCCTTTTCCCCCCTACTCTCCTTCAATCTCACTGTTTCCCACACATACTCATTCTGCCTGGGATTTCGAATGTACTGTTCATTCAGTATAGCAGTTAGATCTCAGCATGATCACCTTAGAAATAACCTAGTCTACTTCTATTACTAATGAGGAGATGGGGTCTAGAGAAGGGATGTGCACTGCTTAAAGTCACACCCACTGCAAGTAACAAGCCCAGGGTTCTAACTTAGGTGATTAGACTTCAAATCTAGGGCCTTTTCACTTGTTTTGTTTGTTTTAAATCAATAAAAAGTCCATCTTCTCTTCCCTCTACCATGTTGAGAAAGCACAAAAACCAAAACTCCTGTTACAAACATGTGTAGTTGAGCAAAACAAATTCTGCACTCTGTGTCCAGAGCTCTTTCAGAGACAACATGCTAATTAATGCAGTAAACATTGATTGAAAGCCTACTACACAGCTTAAAGATGAATTTCATAAGTATAAAAAAGAGCATGGCTAGACCGAAGTTCTTCTGAAAAAGCATGGGGGTCTTGGATGGCAAGGTCAATATGTGTCAGTGGTGTGAATTGGCAACTAAGAAATGTATAATTTTAGGTTGCATTAAGAGAGGCAGAAAGTCCAGGACTCAGGAGGCGTTATCTGTCCAACTGTCCTCTGCTCTTTCAAGTCACATCTGGAGTGTTGGGTTCAATTCTGGGTGCTAAGGACATTAATAAGATTGGGAGTGTTCCCCTAAAGTGGAGAGGAGGTCCACCAGGTTGGTGAATGATCTCACATTCATGCCATATGGAGTCCAGCTGAAGAAATGGGGGATATTTCACTTAGAGAAGATAACATCAGGAGGGACGTGGTAGCCGATTTTCTTTTCAAGGTTTTGAAGGAATGGCACACAGAAGATTTAAATTGATTACGTTTGGCTTCACAAGGAAGAAATAGGAACAATGGGCAGAAATTGTGGAGGAGTAGATTTAGGCTTGATATAAGGAAAAATGGTCTAACTACTCACGCAAGAAAAGCTAAATGAACAAAGAGCATCCATTGTGCATACTGTGACACAAAGATGAATGGTTACCTAATAGAGCTCATCCATTAGTATCTATATCTTGGATGGACATTGCAAGTGGACAAAGGAGTCAGGTCCAGAATTTAACAGGAGGAGAGAGGACCAGATTGCTTGGGAAACTGCAAAGTTCTTTGAACTATTCCAAATTCCCCTTATAAAAAAGACCCATATTTTTAATACCAGTATTTTTTCAGTGATACTGTATGACTGCTGATAAAGAGACAGTATAGACTATCTAGTCTTTCTTCAAATTATCTAATAACTTGTGTACATATTTTAATTCCTGAGAAGAATATAAGCTGCTTGAGGGCAGGGATTGTTTCATTTTTATTTTTATACCCTCATCATCTAGCACAGTGGTTCTCAACCTTCCTAATGCCGCGACCCTTTGATACTTGCATGTGGGTGTATCTGCATGTGGGTGAATCCACTTGGAGACAGATAGAGGAGCGGTGTCTTGGTTCCTAAAACCACTGGAAATATGTTTTCTGATGGCCTTAGGTGACTCCTGTCAAAGGGTTGCTCAACCCCCAAAGAGGTCACAACCCACAGATTGAGAACCGCTGGTCTAGCATAATGCCTGGCACATAGCAGGTATTTAAGAAATACTTGTAGAATTAAGTCAACTATGTACATAATATATAAAACCATTAATACAAAGATATAGATATAGAATATAGCTACATAGTGGAAATATAGCTAATGTTTGTTGAATTGAATCAAGTTGAATATGTACATAATATATAAAGACATTTAAAAAGACAGATATAAAATATAGCTGTATGATGGAAATACAGCTATCAATATAGAATATATCAATGTATATATATATATATATATATATCAATAAACATGTGATCTAGGTATACACATGAGTTGTATATGTGATGGAGATTATATGGACATAGACTGGATATGTGATGGAGAGAAGGATGGAAAGGTCGACTGGGGGCCAGAGCATGAAGGGCCTTGAATATTAGGCTAGGGACTTTGCGTTTAATTCCCATTTAATTTAATTCCCATTTAATTCCCAGGCAGCTGGGAGTCATGAAAGGATTTTACTGCTTTCTTGATTGAAAAACCTTCCTCTCTCTAACTCATCCATTGAAGGAATACTCCTCCAGTGCCACCTCCTCCAGGAGTCTCTCATTACCTTCATCAGCAACATCACTCATCTAGACATTTTTTCTCTATCAGTCTTTACTTGTATCAGTTGTGTGAATCCTGATTCCCTCAAGCAGATTGTGAGCTCCTTGAGGGCAGGGACTACGTCCTGTATATTTCCTCTCTCTCCTATAGTTCCTGTCAGAGGGCTAGGAACCTAAGAAGCAATTATTGAAGACTTGTTGAAATTAATTCACTGAAATCTACAAAAAGGCATGTTGATGATAGTGGGACGATAGCGCCTATAGGGAAGTAAATGTCTTACCCGGTTACCACTGCCAACAAAACCCTGTATACGAGGCACTGAGGGGGGAGATGCCAAATAGAAAGCACAGAAGGGTTTTTGGCTTAAGGAGGGATGGAAGAACAAACATGAAAAAACTGAAGAAGGGTTATCAGAAATAGCAATGAACGTAGTACAAACTATTATCATGAATGCCCGAGAGAAGGAAAAAATGCTGGAATATGTAGACATGAAAGCATTCATTCATTTAACAGATTCATGGCATTTTAGGGATTAAGTTCAACCCTTTAATTTTGCAAACTGAGGGGCAGAGAAGGAAAGTAAGTTCTCCAAGGTCACCGAATGAACCAGTGGTAGGGCTAGGACTAGAACCAGGATTATGGGGTTTCGTTACACCTTTCATTCACTTAACGACTATTCATTGAACACTTCTATATGCAAAGCCAGGTGCTGGATGCTATGGGGTGGAAAGAGAGAGAACCACAAAAGGTCTGGTTCCTGCCTGTTATGAATTATAATCTAGAAGGGAGATCAGTCACATACGACTGTATATGTATACATATATGTATATACATACGCACACATATATACATGTACCCACAAATGCATATATAAAGTATGCATATATATGTATATGTACATACATTGTTTTTACTGATTCTTTAGACTTCAAGTGATATAGAAAATGTACTTAAACATCTACTAGCACATGCATGTTTGTATACATGATGTACATGTGTGTATAAGCATGTATGCATACACATGTTTATATATGTAATAGACATATAATCCGAGGCCTTGTGGGATGATGGCCAAGGTGCTACAGCAGTTCAGCAGACACAGAGAAATCCCCTCTGATTAAGAGTGATCAAGAAAGGCTTCATGGAAAAGGTGCAGAAGAAGGGGGAAAAAGAGAGATGCTGCTGTGATTCATGGGGGAAAGGAAAGGGAGAGAAAGGAAGGAGTTAGGGGAGAACTTAGCGGGGAACAAAAAGAAGCAAGTGGGAGTTCTGGGGACAGCAAGTGATCTGCCGAATTAGGGATGCAAATGGAGTTCGTAGCCAGCCTCCTAACCTGTTTGGTGCAACCTGCTCAGCACCGGGACCTTTATCGGGGGTCCCAACAGCCTTAGTGCAGCATTAAGATATTAAAGCTTTAACCATTAAACTCCCCTTTATTTAGTGGAAACTATAAAGTCTGCAAATTGGTTTATTTATTGTATTTTATAATGAGATTTCCCTATGAGATGAGTACTCTAGGTATTTTTACCCCCATTTTACACATGCAGAGACTGAGGCTGAGGCAGATTCAGTGTTTGGCTCATGGTCACACAGCCACTAAATGTTGGAAGTGGGATACCGCCCACCAGTCTCCAAAGGATGGCTGCTGCAAGATCTGGTTTTGACCTTTATGTCATAGATTTAGTCCTCTCCCCACTCCTTCCTGCCTCCTTCAAAACTTCCCTATCCTGTGTCTCCTTCCCTCCTTTCAGGAGCTGTTCTCCCATAAACTTGCTAATCTGGGCTACTGAGCTCATTAGAAAAGGGCTTCATGAGTGAATGCATTGTTCTCCTAGGTCTGACCTTGAGCAGGTCACCTCACCTTGCTAAGTCTTGGCTTCTCCCTCTTATAAGAGGACAAAACTATCCTCGATGTTCTGGAAGGCCTCTTTGAACCCTAACACTACATACGTCTTTGATTTCTTGTGCATGTTTTAATGGGGGTTTTCTGATAGCAATGCTATAACTTGCAGGTGAGATTTTTAATGGATGACAACAATTCACCAAGTGTATGTTAAGGATGTGCAAGGCCATACTGGGTGTCCAGGGTCCCTGAACCTGTCTCTAACAAGCTTACAATCTAGTTAAGGGAGATAAGACAGGAGCACAAATAGACAAGATATTGGCTGCAATAGATGACCACTGGGTCCCTTTCAACTCTCTGATTCTGAAATTCCAGAAACTATTAAGCAAATCAAAACATTGCTACTTTAAAGGAGAGATCTTATTGAAGTGCTAAGGGAGAGAAGAATCATTTCCATTTGGGTGTGATTAGAGAAGGCTTCATGGAGGAAGTAATAACTGACCTGGGTCTTGAAGGAAGGAATTTCAACATGATCTTGGTGGTCATCATCAGCACCAGCAGTAGCAGCAATACCATCACTACCATTACCACCATCATCCTCTCCTGGCACTAACCAGGACTCCAACAAAAGGTTCCTAATGGTAGAGTGTGCCTGTGTTGTGGGAGAAGGTTGGGCTCCCCAGGAGGAATCCAGTCTCCAGACCTATTTGGGCCAGGGAATAGAACCCGCAGATCTGTGATGGAGGACAAGACATGAGCTACAGGGCTATCTATCCTGGTTGAGCCCCCAGTGGATTGTTTTGGCCTCCAAGAATCTTGGCCTGGCCTGGGTCATCTCAAGTCTGGCAGGCCGCCCCAGGGATCAAGGTGGCGCTGGGCTCATTGTCCAAGGAAGATAGGGGCTTTTGTTAGGAACTAGAGCTAGGCTCCTTCCTTTCTCCATCCATCAAATGTTCTCAACACTCAACAGGGAACTTGGAAACCTATGTTTATTTCCTGAGGCTCTACAGATGAGACAAAGAGAAACAGAAATACAGACAGATGGCTAGAGCTAGACAGATAGAGAAGATAGATGATAGAGGTGATAGAGAGATGAGAGAGGGGGGAGGGAATGGAGAAAGAGGAGGGGAGTGGGAGAGGGAGGAAGGGAGACAAACTCATAGAAAGATGGAGATATTGTAAAGAAAAAGAGATAGCGATAAAGAAATAGATAAAAATGGGGGGGGGGTAGAGAAAAATACCAAGCAATTAGGAGAAGGAAGTGAGAATTCCACTGAGAGACAAGGTAGAGAGATGGAAAGAAGACTCTGAAGGGAGTGATTTGAGAGGAGGAGGGAGAGAGGGAAGAGAAGCAGGGTTCAGAGGGAGAGGAGGTGAATGTGGAAGCCTAGCACTGGCTGACCTAAGCCACGGAGCTGAGAGGGAACTGGCAGTGGTTTCCATGGAGATAGGAATTCACTCACTGGGAGAATGATGAGTGACTGCAGCACCAGTCCTTTACCTCTGGGGCTCGGGGTCCTCTCTTCCTCCTCTGGGCCTTGTTCTTCCCCCATATCCCACCTCTCCCAGCCCAGGCATGGGTGTGTGGTGTAGAAGGTGCATGGTGTCTAAGGTGCTCTTGTAGGGGGCCAGCTTTGACTGTCCCCTCCTCTCCTAGGACCCATTCTCTTCAGGATCAGAACTTCCCTCTACCCCCATAGGACTTGGTGACCTTGGCCTACAGAACAGGAATGAGGGAGAGCTCTCAGTGTCCAATCTGGGAAGGGAAGAGAAGCAGTTACAGGGAGGGCAGACAGGACATGCCATGTAGAAAGCTAGAAGAAGGCTGATGGGGAGAGTCAAGAGGGAGGGAGAGAAGAAACAGGGAGAG
Organism: Pseudocheirus occidentalis; assembly: GCA_028646575.1. Taxonomy (NCBI): domain Eukaryota; kingdom Metazoa; phylum Chordata; class Mammalia; order Diprotodontia; family Pseudocheiridae; genus Pseudocheirus; species Pseudocheirus occidentalis. Next base: position 40,646,592 of record CM053599.1, on the reverse strand, counting down.
GGAAGAGAGAGGGTGGGTTGAAGAAGTGGGAAAGGAGGGGAGGGGGAGCATGGTCAGGAGGAGGTAGGGAACCAAGAAAGAAGATGCTAAGGAAGCAAACATGGCTGTTTCCTTTTCTTTGTAGCCTCTGGTTCTGACTCTCCCAGTCCCCCTTGCCACCAAATGACCTTTACTTTTCCTGTTTCTAAGGGATTTTACCTCCTCTGCCCCCAACCTATATCCTATTATCCTGAATAGTGGGGGAAAATGCTGGTGGGCTAAAAGGTCTCATAAGCCTCAGGGGAGGTTGTGGGCCTGGAGAAGATACCAGGTGTGGGGTGGGGGGTTGCAACTAAATTGATTTCTTGGTATTCTTATTAGGTTGAAGACCCCTGGGGCAAGCTATAGGGAAAGTTTTGTAGGTTGGGGATAATGAGAGGCAACCTTTAAGTGAGCCTGAGTTTGGGGGCATCTCCACTTTATCTCCCTTATTTCCAGATGACGAGAGATGCATTTGATGGATGTGAGTGTTCCAGATGGGGTAATGAGCTCTAAGAGACCAGCAGGGAGGGGGGAATCCATAGTCTGCCTTATAGAAAGGAGCCCAGTACTGGAGCTAAAGCTCCACTGATTGTCTCCATAACCTTGGGGACCAGGAGAGCTGTCCTTGGTACTGGCCAGAATAAAAACTATCTTCCTCTTCCTGCTCCTTTTCCTTCTCCTGCTTTTCCCCATCCCCTTCATCTTCATCCTCATTCCCAAAAGTATTTGTGAAGGGACCTCAGTTTTGGGGAGCGTCCATTCTAAAACAGTAGGGGATAAAGTCAAAAGGACAGAAACGGGAAACGAGGGGCTATGAGTACACAGGCAAGCAGGTTTCAAACCTCTTAAGTACCTTTCAGGACAAGATGCTGACTAAGGTCAAGTGTTTGGTAGAGAAGAGAGGGGAAGATTTCCACAATCTGGGGTGATGGCAGGTTGTCAGTTTTTCTCAGGCTGATCCAGAACAACTTCAAGGAACAGGAGATTTTAAGAGTCATTTAAATGAGGTGAGGTGAGGTAATAAAAAAGACGGGAGGTTTCTGCAATACAGGTTTTCACTCCTAGAAGTTGGTTAACAAGCATCTGTTAAGTGCTAACTACATTCCAAATAATGGGTTAGGGTCTGGGGACACACAAAAAAGACAAAAACATGGTCCCTGCCATCAAGGAATTAACATCTTACAGAGAAAAACATGCAAATAAATAGATTTATTTGCATATAGTCAGGTAATAGGTAGAAGATATACCAAGAATAAGCAGAAGAAAGTACCTGGGAAAGGCAGCTCACTGAATAATAACTTCCATTAACTGGGTGGAGTCACAGTTTAAAGAGAAGGTTCTGGGTGACTGTCCCCAAAATGTAGGGGAATATGGCCTTTGTGAGTAGCAGAGGTAATGAATCTCTTTTCTCCCTCCTCCCTGGCTGCCTCCGGGACCTGGTCCTCCCTTTCCTCCAGCTCTGTGCCTGGTCCTGGGCTGTATGATCTTCCCCGATGGCTGGGATGCGGAGACCATCCGAGATATGTGTGGGCAGAAGACAGGGAAGTATTCTCTGGGGGACTGCTCTGTGCGCTGGGCATACATCCTGGCCATCATTGGCATCCTCAATGCCCTCATCCTCTCCTTCCTCGCCTTTGTGCTGGGTAACCGGCAAAACGACTTACTGCAAGATGAAATCAAGACAGAGAGCAAAGGTGAGTGGGGATGACAGATGGATTGGTGCGCTCTCCATTGGCCAAGTTACTGCCAAGACAGAAGGGTTTCTCTGTACTCCATGAGCTCTCCTCGGAGCTCTGAATTCCGAGCTTATAGGATAAGGGGCAGGGTACAGGAGGTTGGGGAGCAGGGAACATACTTGAGCAGGCCCTTTTTGGAGGGACTGTCTGCCAGCCCAGAGATTCATTTTAGAGGAAAAAAATATGTCTCCCTCGGCCTGAGAGAGGTAAGACCAGGGGAACCTTGGATCGTTTGTATGCTGTAGCCATCCAGGCTCTGAGCACCTGTCTGAGGGGGGAATAGAAGCCGTGTCCTGAGGCTCTGTCTTAGGGTCTAATCAAGAGGCCAGACTGTAATCCTTTTACCACCTTGATTTGTGAGTCAGAAGACCTGAGTTGGGAAGTTGGGATACTGGATTGTCCCATTGCCTGTAGTGATCGAGTCACTTCACAGGATATCTGGAAGGGACCTTACAAGTCACTCAGTCCACCCCCTTCATTTTGCAAATGAGGAAACACACACACACACACACACACACACACACGAGTGATTTGCCCAACATTATGCAGTAGCCAAGCTGAGATTCAAACCCAGGCCCTCTGACTCTGAACACACCTCTCTTTCCATTTGACCAGTGCTCCTGTTCTCTGGGCCTGCTTCCTCATCTGCAAAACAGGAATAATAAACATTAGCACTGCTTATGACACAGGCTCAAATGAATGGTTTTAGTTGGTTTTGGGGCAGGGCGGCTAGTGATTTCATCAGAGCAAGGAGCTCTAAGGGAGAGAGCTCCCCCTCCCAAAGCAGCTAGAACACCTCTGTGACCCAGAATCTTCTGGAGTCGTATGGGGACACTAGGAGTCTGGGAAGGGACTTGCTTAAGGTCACACAGCCTATTTGTCAGAGGTAAGACTTGAACCCTGGTCTTTTTGACTGAGGCCAGCACTCTATCCACTGCACAAGGCTGCTTCTTCTTCATTGTTGGCTCTCAAATACATGGTGTATGGAAGTAAAGAGTTTGATAAACCTGAATGCCAAGAGAAATGGAAATTATTACTATCATGGGATTTCTCACATGAGGTTGGTAGGGACTGTCTTGTTCCAACCCAGGACCATCTGGTTGGGGCCATCTTTCAGGAGAAGCCCACAATCCTTCTAGTCACCCACACATGAGAGTTCTTTGCCTGGGGCTGAGGCAGAATGGCTGAACTAAACTTAGGCTTTGTATGGACTCTTCTCCCTCTTACCTCTCCTGGCCCACTGAGTCACGTCTTCTTCCGCCCCACTCCTGGCCTCTAAGAACTTAGCTGCTCTGGTCTTTCCCACAAGGCAGCCATAGAAATGTCCAGGTGTTCCCTCTTGGGGCTCTCTCCTGATCTATAGCTAGTTTTGTCTCTGGGCTCACTATCCCCTTTGACGGAAGCTGCCTTTCCTTCTTCTAAATGATCCAGTCAGCCCACACAGACCCTCTGCCCACCCACCCTGCTCCTAATTGACTTGAAGTCATGAGACATCTCCAACAAGAATTCCACCAAGCTACCTCTTGATTCTTTGAACTAAGAAGGCAGGAGGTCCATGCACAATCCAAAACCCCAGATATGAAAAAAAAAATAGATTTGCTTTTGGAATGGACTAAATTAGACCTGCTGAGCCTTGGAGCATAGAACATAGATCATCTGTGTTGAGAGGGACCTTAGAGTGAATCCAAAGCCCTCATTTTATGGATGAAGTACTGAAACCCAGAGGGGAGAAGTTATTCAAATTACCCAGTTAATTAGCTACTGATTCAACATGTACCTCACCATTCATTCCTCCCTTCCCCTGAGCCTCACCCAAGCCTCTTCTCAGAATCCTCTTCAACTGCATTTTTTTCTTTTGGAGGAGTAGGGAAGGTTTATTAAATATATAACAAAAGTCGGATTTTTTTCCAAAATAATCTTTCACTATCAAATAAATGAAATTCCAAAAATGTCTCTTCTATAACATGGAGAAAAACTGTGTAGAGTTACTCAAAGCTGCTTCTGCTCATGTCACTATTTCTATAAAATGTCATCCCCTTGTGAATATTAGTGCACTTAGATATTTTCTCTGTACTGTGGAGGGCAAGGCCTATGCAATCTCCATCCTCTGTACTGAATATTCCTTTCGGATGATAATAGTTGAGGCAGGGCTGGGCTGGTACGTGTTTCACAACCAGCTCTTTAACAACCAGATCTATAGGGGGAAAAACCCCTGTACATATCACACACTTTTATGTTTAATTTGCATCATTCTTTTCTCCATCACTTTCCTAAGTCCAGACAAGCAACAAAACAATAAATCAAGCCCTTATTTGGGATGCTCCCTGGTTTCTGAGGTTTAAATGCTTAGACTAAAGTTTTGACATTGACCTGTCCAATTGGACATTGGCTCCAGCACACACCTGGGTTGAAGGGGGAGGTCACCAGGATGGCCCTCCTTGGGGATGGTTTCGAAGAGAAGAATAATGACTTTCTCTGGTGTTTACCCATGAATTGCATGTTCAGGGCCAAAACCAGGCCTGGGAATTTAGACAAGGGTCCTCGAGCTTGTGTAAAGGGGCTATGGCCTCAAGAGGAGACCAGCTGACCAGGCCCTGGGGACCTCAACGGGCCAGAACCGTTGAGCTGTCTGTCTTCATTCCCCCTGTTTTCCTCACCAGTCTGGTGTGGTAGAGACTCTGGATAGGGAATCAAAAGGCCTTGGTTTAATTACTGGATCTGCTCCTTAGTAAACTGTGATCTTGAGTGGGTTACTTTCCCAGTTCAGGCTTCTGCTTCCTCATGTGTATAATGAGAGTATCAGTCTCCATGACCTCTGAGGGGAATCAGTGAACCTCTACTACAAGTTTGAGACAAGATTAGGGACCAGCCCTTCAACCTGAGGAATTTCCAGCACCCATTCGAAGAGGCAGAGGTTGGGACAGGGTAAAAGAGGGTTATTCTTCAGGTTTTTAGTTCAGGCCCTCTCCTCCCCACCGCCCCCCCCCCCACCTCCACCGGCCTACCTTCTACTTGTGGGGCCTGAATGTCTAATCTCATTTGAGAGGCAGGGCTGGGATGGAGCTCGGGAAGTCTGATATCTAACTGGCTCTTTGTCTTTCTGTCTGTCTTGTCTCTTTGTTTCTCTGCCTTCTTTTCTCTCTCCCTGCCCCATCCTGAACCCCCTACCTTGCAGATTTTGTTGGCTCTGCGGTAAGTTCTGTGTTACGGCCTGGTGGGGATGTCCCAGGGTGGGGGGTCCTCCCCTGTCCAGTTTCTCACTCACAGGGACCCTGAAAGGCAGGATCTCAAGCCAGAAAATGATATGAGCTCAACTTGTCCAAATCTCCCTTCCCCATCCCTCTGTTTGAGCCCCTGGGGGAGACCCTGACACCAGACTACTCTCACAATAGGGCTGCCCTCCTGCCTTCCCCTGCCTACCTCCCAATCTCTAGTCCTGGTCAAGGGAGCAGATGGGGGTGGCTTCCTGACCTCATGAAGGCCTTTCCCTCTGGACCCAGGGAAGGCCTGGGCTCTGGTTTCCAATGACACTGGACGTTGTAAAGAGAACCAGACCGCCCCTGAGTCTTTCTGGGTTTCTTTTCTCTAACTTCACTGTCCCCTCTAACTTCACTGAAGGCATCAGGGCCACGTTAGGCCTACTCCAGGCCAATCACCAATGGTGACTCGGTGACCAGATCTTTTGGTTCCAGATCATAGGGGAAACTCCTCTATCCTCCTGGGGTTCCCCTTCCTCTCCCTTCCTGGCACTGGCCCTCTAGGGTCCCCACCCACAACTGCAGGTTCAGTTCTCAGTTTGGGGGCTGCCCCGCCTGGTGCTGACTCCCTCTGTCCTGGCCCCCCTCCAACCCCTCCCAGAACATAACAGAGATGCTGCCACTGGGCCTCGCCCTCTCTGGAGGCCCCGGACTGGACTCTTTCCCGCCTTTTTCGGCCAGCGACGGTTCAGTGACGTGCACCTCGAAGCCTCAGATGCTGCCAACCTCCCTCGGGCGGCCTCCCCGAGACCCTGCTCTCCCCAGCCAGCTCACCTAAGATGAAGATGACCTGCCTGGAGGGAGGGACCATGGAGTCCTGGGGTCATCCACCCCCTCCTCTCTTCACTCAACATCCCACTGGCCACTGACCTCACCGCTTTCACCGGGGTCCAGACAACTGCAGCTTTGTGTCAAGACAAAAAGAACACCTGGATTAACTGCCAAGATACAGAGATGCTGGGGAAAGATCCTGGACAGCTTTTCCTCCATCTCCCTATGTCCAGGACTCCCCTCCCCCTTTCTTGCCCTTTCATGCTGAACAAGAGTGACTACTGGACCTGGGCAGGGGGGAAGGGGGTTGCTTTTATTCTGGATTGGGCTCCAATCTCCTGACCCAGCTCAGGAGGACTGCTCCATAGACTGGGCCCAGCCTCAATGCCCCTCACCTGCCCCCTGGTCTGGGCCCATTTTGTACAGCACAGAATTCTCAGTTCTTTTGTTGGCGGGGATGGGGGAGGGAGAGTGGAAGAGGGACCCAGAGACAACATTCCTCTCCTCCGTCTGCCAGTGGCAGAAACTGTCCTGTTTCTTTGATACTTTTATGTGCAACTTGAACTTGCAGCTCACCTCCAAACAGGGTACTCCCCATCCCTACCCCCAACCCTGGCCCCCCATCCCCATCTTCTCTCTGCACCGTCCCCTCCCTCCAACCAGGGGACTCCACCACTACCACTTCATGCTTTAAGCCCATTGTTTTGGAGACTTGATGGGGCTGTAAGTGGGGCCAAGGGAACAGGTGAACGTGTGTGTGTGCGTGTGCGTGTGTGCATGCGTGTGTGTAGAATGTGTGCCATTTGGACTATAGGTAGTCAGAGAGAGAATGGGCTTCTTGCCTTATCTCCTTCTCCCATCCACCCACCCTCTGCCTTTCTTTCCAGAGTGGAGAGATGGAATGAGGGGCACCAGGGGAAGCTCATGGGGTCCACTGGATTGTAGGAACAGAGCCACTAACCTTGGGGGCTTCAGTGGGGTTTGAACTCCTTCTTTCAACTCTTTCCCCATCCCACTCCAAAAGAGTGGGTGTCCCTATTCATTCTCTGTCCCATTGCTCATGCCCATGGATTTAGATTGGATTAGGAAGATCTCTCAAAATAGCCCCTCAAAGTGGATTAGAACCTTTGCGTATCCCCTACCCTATCAGGAAAAGACAGAGCTCCTGCTTCTATACATCCAAGTCCCATCTACTTTCTAGAGCTAGGAGGCTAGGTCCTGGATGGTTTGGGATAGGGGTGGATTCTCACAAGTCCTAGACTTTCTCAGACCCTTTTCTTTCTTTCCCCACCCATGGGAATCATTCCATTCATACACCTTCACTCTGGCCCCAGCACTGTGCTCCCTTTATGACTCCTTCCCCTCCTCCCCAAAGAACTTCATAAAAAAAATTCAACCCAAATCACACAGCAATGCTACAATACAGTTAGAGTGAGAGGGGGCATGCTGATCCCAGGATCCAGCGAAGTGACAGGATGCCACAGCCTACATCCCAAAGGTGAGGACAGACTCATCTGGGGGTGGAAGTGGTATGAAAATGAGCTCTTTGAACATACACGCCAAAGTTCAACAGGAGAAGGCTCCAGGGTGAGGGAAAGGCATATAACAGTAGTAAAATGGAGAGAGAGAGACAGAGAGGGAGAGGGAGAGAGATGATGGAAGAGACCTAGGGAGCACAAAGGCTACAAAGAAGGAAAGGAAAGGAGAAAGAGAGAGGGATATCTATGGGGGAAAAGAATAGGATGGGCATGGGGGAAGGGAGGGAGAGGGACACAGATTTGGAGAAAGAAAAAGAAAGGAAGGAAGGAAGAAATAAAAGAAAGAGGAAAGAAAAAGAAAAGAAGGAAGAAAAAGGAAGAAAGAAAGAGGCAGAGAGGAGAAAGGTTGAGGGAGTGAAGTAGAGGAAAACATACATAGAGGGAAAGGTATTTGGAAAGATATAGACGGGTAAGAGAGAAAGAGAAGCAGAAATGAACAGAGGCAAAGGGAGACAAATAGAGAAAAGGAAAAGCTTAGTGAGATATGGAAAGGAAGAGGGAGACAAAGATAGAAGAAAGGAAGGCAGATCTGGAGAGGGAGAGATGGGAAGGGAAGAGTACAGAGATTAGAGAGAGAGAGATTTGGAGAGGAAGAAGGAAAAGAGGCTGGAGAGTGAGAAAGGGCAACAGGTGGGGAGAAAGAAGGAAAGGGAGATAGAGTTGGGGAGAGAAAAAGGAAACGAGGACAGAGAGAGAGGGAGAACAGTTCTGAAAGAAAGGGAGAGAAACAGATGGGGAGGCAGAGATGGGGAGAAACAAAAGGAAATATGGAGAGAAGACATTTGGAATGTAAGAAAGACAGGAGAGAGATGCAGAGATTTGGAGAGAGGAATAGGGAGAGACAGATGGGGAGAATGGAGGGGGAGAATGGAGGGGGAGACAGCTGGAGAGCAAGAAGGAAAGAGACAGAAGAGGGAGACAGATGGGGAGAGGAGAGGGAGATAGGCAGGGAGAGAGAAAGGAAGGCAGATGGGGAGAAAATGGGGAAACAAAAATGTTTTTAAAAAAGAAAACTGGGAAACAGAGATGGGGAGATGGATAACAAGACAGATGGGGAGAGAGCACAATGGAGATGAAGAAACAGGAGGCAGAGATGGAGAGACCAACGGGATGGAGAGACCACCAAATAGAGATGGGGAAAGATGGAGAGGAAACATCGGGAGGGAGAGGGACAGTGGGAAAAGGAAACAGGAAACAGGGAGGCTTAAGTAGGGAGTGGAACATGGGGAGGAAAATGGGAAGAGATGGCAAGGGAAGCAGGAGCAGAGGGAGAGAGAATGAAATAGGAAGAGGGGCAAAGGGAAATGGATAAGAAAGAGGGGAAAACTTATTTGGAGAGTGGAAGAGGGAGACAGAGATGGGAAGTGGGAGGCAAGGGGAAGAAAGGGAAACATGGAGACAGCAACATGGGAGACTGAGATATGGAGGGAGGGGGAAGGAAAGGGAGATAGGGATGGATGGGAGAGAGGGAGGGGCATCATATGGGGAAGGATACTGACAGATCTGAAGAGATGGAGGTAGGAATGCGGGAAGTGACTATGAATGTGAGGAGAAGAAAGCATATACCCAAGGGGTTGAAAAGTTCCAATGTAAGGCCCCCTGTACACCCTAACTAGTCAGGGTGAAATAACTTGTCTGAGCCTGGGGTATGCTCGGGGATAGGGTAGCATATGGAGTGTCCACCCTCCCCAGAAACCATAGTTATGCTTCCCTGGGTCTCTCCTCTCCAAACACTCTGGGACGGGGAAATCCAACCCTAACAGGCTGGAGTAGGTGGGCACAGAACTGAATTAGGGCTATTTCCTTTTGCTGAGAGAGTAGAGAGTAAGGGGGCACAGCGGGCTTCATCAGAGGACAGATTTCCTGTTCTGACAAAGCTGAGCCTGTGGAGAAGAGGAAGAGAACTTGGATCCCCGGAGACAGAGGTGCAGGGAAAGAAATAACGATGGTCCAGCCTCTCTGAAGTTATAGCCCAGCGCTGCTCCCTAGGGAGACGTGAGCAGACTGAGTGGCCTTGGGAATGGGTTGGAGGGCAGGGAAGCCTGAGGGACATTAAGCTCTCATGGAACACTGCAATAAGACAGCCCAGAGGACTGGTCCAGAAGCTTTTCAGACAGCTATCTGATGCTGTCAGGATCACCCAGTTGGATCAGACACTTGGTGCTTTGGCCAGCATTATGTAAGTGGGGCTGAAGCTCACCTAGGTCCCTCTTCCTTGGCAGCCCATAAGCATAAAAGAACTTGTTGGGAGTACTGGAGGAGGAAGGGGTAGACTTGCTTGGACTGATACATTCATAGGGGAATGGGGACTGGAGTAGAAGGGAACTCTGTCCAGTGTCTAGACTTAGGAAGGCTAAAGGGACAGCTGGATCTTGGGCTCCATTAAGTGAATGAATAAAAAATTATTTATTAATTGCTTAATATGGGCAAAGCATTGTGCTAAGTGCTGGCGACAGAAAAAGAAAATCAAGAGTCCTGCTCTTAAGAAGTCCACATTCTAATAGAGGGAGATCACACATATTGGAAGATTCAGCTGTAAACCAGATGAAAAGTCAACTGTCCTTAAGTGTAACATCAATACAGATGGTATTGCATCTTCTTTAATAGTCTTCTAGGCAGCTGAGCGGTACAAGGTGGCAGCCATATCTGAGTGAGGGTTTGGAATCTTCTCTAGATACAACCCTGGAAGTCTCTCACTTCTGATTGGGATGGGTCTATTAAGGCTAGCCTAATCCAGAGGTTCTTAATGTAGGGTCCTTGGATTCACAGATAAATTTCAGGAGGTCTAATGGAAAAAAAGTATCTTTGTTTGCACTAATCTCTAACTGAAATTAAGCATTTCCTTCGATTATTTGAAAATATGATTGAGGATTCCACAGGCTTCACCAGACTGGCAAAGGGGTTCATGGCACAATAAAGGTTAAGAACCAACCCCTGTCCTAAGCAGAGGCACCCAAACTTTCTCCCTCCTCTACCCTGGCCCAGAAAGAATCTGGGAACAGGAAGTGGCAACCACAACCCTAATCCAGGAAGCTATCCAGCCTTTTGGACATGCCTAGGTAAGGTTTACCAAGTCAAGGTGATACCTATTTACCCTGAGTTGGGAATTCTTAGAGGGACTGACTTTAGTGGAGGAAAATTTCATCTTTTGGAGACCCAGTGGAAAAAGCTACTAAGTGAGGGAGACAACAGATTATAGGTTTCAGGCACAGCCTTGAAAACTCCTCAGAGGTCACCCATTGGAAGTCCTGGCCTGGTGATAGTGGGAAGCCAGAGAGAGGGTGAAGGATTCAGGTTTTCATGTTAATAAAGGAAGGAGGGATGGCGGTGGTGGTATATCAGAGCTCAACAAACCTCTGTAGGGCAGTGCCCTCCTTCAGATGGGACTGGAGTGACACTTGGGGAAGTGAAGATAGGAATGTCCTTTCTACAAAAGCCATGTCCACTCAATATCTCAACCAAGTTGGCCCTCCCTCAGTTGCCACCCTCCCTTCTGGCCTGGGGTTCCTGCCAGGTGGAGTAGGGGTGGGAAGAAGGGGCTCCAGTTCCCACACAGCTTGAAGCTTTGTCCCCGGTGGTGGTGGTGGTGGTGGTGGTGGTGAGGGTCCTGTGACATCTGTTGTTAGCCTAGCTTGGTCTTGTGAATACTTCATCAGTCAGTATAGTTTGAGCGTATCTTCACTCTTCATTGTTAGACATGGCAACCTCAGTTTTGGTCCTGGAGCCCCTTCGATGCTGGATTTTAGCTTCAGTGCAGGTGGAATGGTGTTCAATAAAGGAATTTATATCACCAGTTCTGACTGCTTACTCTGATTCAACTCCTGGTTCCCAGACAATCCAGTGAGCCATGGAATGGCGTTCCTGGTGGGTTTTCTTGGGTGCTCACGGTACTTTCCCTTTGTATAATAGCCTACCTCAGTGCCTGGCCATCTCTAAATCTGTGTTGGCAAAAATCTACCTTTTCATTATACAGTAAGAGTCACAAAGCTATTTCTGATCTTGACTCAGTGATCCTATTTATAGGATAGTTCCCTAAGGAAGTTATTGACAGAAGAGAGACCTAACTATGCAGAAATACTCTGAGGCAATATTTATGGTATGAAAAAACTGGAAATAACCATTGTATCTAGTGACACTAAGCTAACTTGAATTGTCTGTGGCATATGAATATAGCTGGATATTATGTATTTGTGCCATAAGAAATTACACAAGAGTGTGACATAATAGACAGAGGGTTGGCCTTGTATGGTGGAGTGAAGAGAGCACCTACTATGCAGTTACATCCCACTGCTGATGCTTGCTATCTGTGTGATGTTAGATGAGTCCCTTGACTTCCCTGGGTCTACATTTCTTTATCTATAAAATGAGGGGGCTAGATTAGATTGACTGTGAAGTCCCTTTTCTTTCTATGTCTATGATCCTATGAGTAAGAAAGATCTGAGTTAAAGTCTTGTCTCTGACATATAGACTGTGTGGTCTTGGGCATGACCCTTAATCTCTCAGTGACACTCTATAAGATGGTAAGTTATAGACTGAAACAATAACTTTATTGACTTTTATGACTTTATTGGTATAGGGACCTCTAGAAAGGAAATTCCCTCTACCAATGCAAATTTCACCTTCTCTTCAAATTAGTCTTAGTTGCCCAAAGCACTAAGGGGCTTAATTTCCAATTTGCATTTTGGCAAATGGAATTTATACATAGTCAGATAATGACATCAATGAAATGGCTGGGCTACCCCCCTCCCCCAATAATCTTTTGACTCCCAAACATGGAGAAAACAATGAAACATATGAAGACTTAAAAGAAGCGATGTGGGCTGAAGGCAGTAGCATCAGGATGATAATCTACATACTAGAGACATACATAAACAATACTAGAATTGGGACAGCATTTGGAGTTCGTAAAGGAAACATGGAAATAAATAGCATTTTTGTTCATTGACGCATCCAAAAAACCCTCCAAACTGCCAATAATGGTTATGATCTTTTCCCATCCTTTTGTGTTGATCTGAATGTGACTCACTTGGGAGTTATAGGAAGAAAAACGATCAATCGTCATGTCTAAGCCAAGTGAGTGTAGATCTCACTGTGTTTATTTCAGAGATGAAGAGACTGAGGTACAGAAAGAAGGGATTTGCTCCAAATGATTCTGGTTCTACGTAGCAGATGTGGAATTCGAACACGTTACTTGACTAAATCCAGAGTACATTTTCAGCTATGATTCCAGCTGGTGTTGCTGCTGCTGTACTTTGGGAAATGTGTTGCTATTGCTTGCAAGGCTTGAGATGCATGGGACAGTTTAACTTGACCCTGTTGCCATAAGACCCCAATATTGCCGTGGTTACTGTAATATATATTTGGAGTATTTCTCATTTGTCTGCTGCTGAAAGAAAAATTTTTGGACCTTTGGCTTGTGAAAAAGTTCAAGAGGCTAGGGTAAGTACTGTTGGACCAAATCCTGCCCTGATTAATCAAGCACAGGATTAAGAGGTTTTAAGAAAACAGGATTCAGAGTTGGAGGAGATCTTGAGGGACATATAGTTAGGTAAAGGAAACTGAGGCCCAGAGTAAGACAATGACTTGTCCAAGGTCATGTAAGCATTAAATAGAAGAGCTGGAATTTGAACCCACGTCTCCTAACTCCTTTACACTATACCCTGTTCCCTCTGTTGGTTGTGTTCCTACGCCTTTGAATAATTACACTTTTCCAAAAACTATTCTCTTAGTCTTAGATGTTGAGGGTTAGTTTATGGTTTTCTCCCTTAAATTCCAATTATTATGATTTTTTTAGACAATCAGGGTTCGGTGACTCACCCAGGGTCACACAGCTATTAAGTGCCTGAGGCTGGACTGAACCGAGGTCCTCCAGACTCCAGGGTGGGTGCTTTATTCACTGTGCCATCCAGCTGCCTCCTTTCCCCTCTATTACTTTGCACATCGAATTCAAACAGCAGAAAAAAGTCCCAGTAGCTAAAAGTCTCCAGTAGCTGGAGCTAGAAGGTGTTTTTGAAATTTAGAGACTCCTTCATTTTATAGAGGAGAGAATTGAGGCCCAGAAGTTAGTCATGTCCAAATTCCAAACCATCATTCTTTCCTCTGCCTTGTTCTGGGTTGGGATTTTGTCTTTGCCACTCTAAAGAAGCTATGTGACCACAGGCAAGTAGATATCTCTGGGTCTCAGTTAACTTATCTGTGAAACAAGGGTGCTGGATTAGATGGTCCCGGGGTTCATTCCAGCTCTAATGTTTTTTTAATTTTTATTTATTTTTTATTTTTTTGCTTTTTGGAGGGCAGTTGGGGTTAAGTGACTTGCCCAAGGTCACACGGCTAGTTTTTTGTGTTAAGTGTCTGAGGCCGGATTTGAACTCAGGTACTCCTGACTCCAGGGCCGGTGCTCTATTCACTGAGCCACCTAGCCGCCCCCCAGCTCTAATGTTTCAAAAGGATTTGATTGGAAATCCCAAGGCACGATCCTCATCTGTAAAATGGGGGAAATGCTCATTGCACAGGATTACGTGAAATATCAAACCAGACAATGGATACAGAAGTACTTAGCCACCTATAAGTAGCTATAGGCTCATACAGGTGTTTTTCTGCCATGAAGTCAATTCTGGGATACAGTAATGTCTTTCTGTTACCACGGTGATCTTGTTAGGGTAATGCCAGGAAGTATTCTACTCTGGCATGTATATACATATGGGCAGATAGAAACATGCTCCGAGGTCCAACCAGGTCCTCCTGTCCCTTTGTCTCTGCAGCAGATCAGGCTGAATTCTGATGGGAGGATTAAAGACTTCAGTGGCTTCACTCAATTTAGGTTGATGGAAAAAACAAAAAGCAAGCGAATACATCATGTCATTTGGGCTTTTTTAGAGTGAGCTACTCAACAGAGATGACTTTTGACTGTCAAAATGAAAGAGCTGGGTTGAGATTTTGAGTTTGGGACAGGATATTGCTAAGCTCTTTTCCCTCTAGCACAGGGATTCTTCAGGCTTTTTTTTTTCCTTTTTGTCATGGACCTCTTGGACAGTCTAGTGATGCCTATGGACCCCTTCTCAGAACTGTGGATTACAAAGGAAACTAAATTGAAATAATCATCAATACAGGCAGCTAGGTGGCATAGTGGAGAGAGCACTGGGCCTGGAGCCAGGAAAACGTATTCTTAACTTCAAAACCAGCCTCAGACACTTCCTAGCTGTGTGACCCTGTGCAAGTCACGTAACTCTGCCTTAGTTTCCCCAACTGTAAAATGAGCTGGAGATGGAAATGGCAAACTACTCCAGTATTTTTGCTAAGAAAATCCTAAATGGGGTCAGTCGGACACAACTGAAAAGCAGCAGGACAAAAATGATCAATGCATTTTTTAAAAAGCCAAGTTTATGGACCCCACGTTAAGAAGCTCTCTTTTAGATTATAGTCTGCGAATGGAGTTTTGGAATATTTCTAGGTGGTGTCGGTATATTCAGACTTGTGAAAATTTCAAAACTGAAGTTGCTGAGTGTGAGATGTGACTTACAGTGGTTTTTTCTTAGAAGGGGGAAGGCAGGGCCATTGGGGTTGACTTGCCCAAGGTCACTCGGCTAGTAAGTGTTAACTGTCTATGAGGTCAAATTTGGACTCAGGTCCTCCTGATTCCAGGGTAGGTGCTCTATTTACTACACCACCTAGACACCTGACTTAGTGTGCTTTTAAAGAAAATATAAAAACTTATAGATGCGAATGAATACTGTCCTTCAATTTAGTCACCTTTAGATCTTCATGAAATATTTATTAATTGGTTATGGAGCACAAGACTGGGCACAGCAGGAGACAGAGTTTAGAAAAGGACACAGTTCCTATCATTATGCATTTCAATCTAAGCTGACAGCAAAATAATTGACTAACCATTGTTTTTCTGGATTTCCCATCTCATCTCACTTTATTTTTTGCACTATTTCTTATCAGACACAAGCATTATGTTCTTACCATTGGTTAGCTTAAAACCAGTGCTAAGTGTAGCTTAAAAATGTCCTTCTGGTTATCTGAGGAGTTGTGAAACCCAATGCAATACCACATGGGAAAAAACTGCAACTAGATCAGAGATCTGGCTACTGAAGGCTTTTGTTTTGTTCTGAAGAAGAGAGAATATTGGCGTGTGGCTACAAACATCAATTCATTGAAGGTTCCTACAGCACGAGGAGGGCTGGTAGGAGGACAATGGAAAATTCCCTACACATTTTTTCCCCTACAGCTGTCGAGATTAGCATTGCCTTTAATCCTCTTCTTCTGGCTAGCTGTCTGCAGATCTACCTTTCATCAGATGCCTCATTAATACAGGAGAAAGAACCAGTTTCTAGTCCTGGCTTTGGTACCACCAGCAAAACTTCCAAGTCTCTGGGTCTCATCAGTAAAATGGAGAAAATACTTCCTATCCCAACCTTATCTGTTGTACTGGACAAAGCTGACCCCATCGTAATCTTGAGTACTCTCTTCTCTTCTAGGTTTTTGTGACAGCTCTCCTGGTTTGCTTCCTGTCTAACTGCTTTCTCTTCTCAGCCACACCTGGCCTGTAACTATGACCGTTCCTTAAGGCTTTATATTGAACTGCTTTCTCTTCTCCCTATGCTTTGTAACCTCATCAGCTCCCCTGAGTTTAATTGGTCTTCTTTGTAAATGACTCCCAGGGCTGTACTGTATATGCAGCCTATCTTTTCCCTGAGCTTCCATCCAACATCAACTGTCTATTGGACACTTTGAACTACATGTCCTGGAGACATCTTAAACTCAATAGGTCCCAAACAATTCACTCTTTCCCTCTAAACTCTTCCCTGCTTCTGCCCAGTCCTACCAGTGTCTGGGCTTTGGAATTGTTATTAGCCTTGACTCCTTCCACACAGCCACTCAGTTGCCAAACCTTTGTAACATCTCTTCAATGACTCCCCTCCCTTTACACCTTGGTCCAGGCCCTTCATCCAGTCACCTAGATTACAAAAATCTTCTAATTGGCTTCCTTGCCTCAACTTTCTTACTCTGTTCCACTGCTGCCAAAATAATTTTCCTTAAGAGCAGTTCTGAACTGTTCTCTACGCAACCAACTGTAGTGACTTCCTATTGACTCTAGAATAAAAGATACTCTTCTACTAACCTTTTAGAGCCCTACAAAACCTGTCCTCAACTCACCTTTCCAGTTTCAACTGGTGTTACAATCGAACATCCCCCCTACACGAGTGTCCTCGATAATGATGCTCCCATTTCTTGTCCCTGTAGTTATCATTGTGCTATTCCCCAGGCCTGGAACACTTCCATCCTTACTTTGGCTTTGTAGTCCCTCTCTTCCTTTAAGGGGCAGCTTAGGCACCACGAAGCCTTTCCATCCCGTCCCCCCACTTCCCCACTGCTAGCATTTTCCTTTCCAAACTACTTTGTATTCAATCACTTTTGCCATGTTATAAATGTATGTGTATGCACAAATATGTATTTAGGGTCACATTTATGCTATTTTTTATATATGTATTTCTCCCATGCATCCAAATGCCTATTACCACTAGGTGTCCGATTATATTTCAAGACTTCAGAGGTGGTATATTCCTCACCTAGACATAATAGCCGCTCATTAAATCTTTTTGGAAAGAAATGTTTACAACAAAGTGCGTATGAGGTCAAGTGCTCCATAGCTGTGCGAGCCAGTCATTTTCTTTCTTCTAACACAACAGGATAGACCCCAAACCCTCCCATCATTGTATATCCCTGGGTCAAAGGATTTGATGAGAGCAAATCTATTTCCACTCATGGGAAAACTCACTCCCTCAATGGTCCAGTCTCACTTTTGCATAGGAAGTACAGCATTATTATAAACAGGATAAAGTATGTCACATTGAGAGGAAGCCAATTTTTAACTTTTTGATTATCAAGGTAAGTATTTTATTATAAAAATTATTACATCTCTTGTGAAAGTTCAAATGTTACAGCAAGGTGTAAACACTCCACTTGAGAAAGAAGTGACACTTCTTCCCTTCCAAGAGTTCTCCCCCCACCCCCCACCCCTCCCCCAGGAGGTCTGGTCTCTACAGCACCCTGCCCACACAGAGTGGCTGGGGCTTTGGGCAAGTGCTAGGCAGGCTGGAGGCAGCCTGCCAACTATGCTCTCTCCTCTGCTCACTGTGAAGAGGAGAGTGTAAACCCCAGCCCAAACGGAGAGGCATTTACACACATTTTATATAATATACAAAGAAACCAGCATCCCAGGCGACATGATTCTCATTCCCAATGCTCTCCCAGACTGATGGGCTCTTGTAGGGGAATGAAGTACTTTGTTGTTTTGATTTAAAAAAAAATCTCCCCCTTTTTTGAGCAAACACCTGATTTCAATTTTGGAGACAGTGAAATTTTGTAACAGTCACACACAAAAAGATAAGACTGTGCATATGATAGTTGTGGAGAAGGGGAAGAGAAAAAGAAAGTGGAAGAGAGGTGGGGAGGGGAGTGGGGAGGAGTATGGAGGGAGACTCACAGTATTGTCCTGTCCAAAAGAAAAGAAGGTCCACTGCAGCACCAGGGATTATACCTGTGGTATATTAGCTAAACCTACTATGGTTATAACTGAATATAAAATTAGATAAATAAAAACACGCCAGATATTACCGTAAACAAGTGAAAGAAACAAGCTAGCAACTGTATGGAATTTAAGGATTGTGCTCCCCACGCAGGCTGCTCCAGAGCTCCCCCAGGTGTGTGCAGCAGGCACAGAGCCCGAGTAGGGGTATCCAGGTTGCTTACATGCTAACCCCAAACAGCACTGGGTGTGTCTGGGTCTGTATGCAGCCTCACAGGGGCATCCTGCCCCCACCACTAAAGACTCCCCCGAAGAATTTGTGATGCCCACATACAATCCAAGGGCTGGCAGTGACAGCCCTGCCATCACAAATGCACAGTACCCATCCAGGGAGGTGTCCCTGTTAACACAAATGCACTGAATGTGACAGCCAACTTCAGATCCTCTCAGATATGGGGGACAGGAAAAATTAAAATTCAGATGATCCCCAAACCATATTGAATTCCAGCCTCCTTCCTGATAAAACTTATTATGACCCGCCACATAGCAGTAGCAAAACTAGCCAATCAGATCTGAATTCTCTTTCCACCCACTGGAGGAGATGTTAATGAATTATGATGAATGGCTAAGAGGGGGATCAAAGGAGAGAGAGGCGGACAGCAGCAGAGAATGGATAATCAACCCCTGAATAATCCAGAGCTGGTAGTAACCTCATCTTTGGAGGAGACATCCCTTAATCACAACACATGCTCCAAGCCCCACTTCCCCCTACCTAACTACCCATTTCTTGGTGACTCCAGGATAAAAGAAAGGAAGTATTTGTTTTCTGCTGATAAACGTTGGCTAGATTTGTTGGTGATTGGAATGGTCATTTAAGGGAGGAATGCCCACCTTCTATGAATGTTTGAGAACCTGACCCTATTCAGATGGCTGTGAATTTTGTTCCCCCTTATTTTTTTCATAATTGTTTTCAAATCGAGAAAGATGTCCTCACTTCCAAAGTGACTACAGGTTATGGGCACAATGGGAGATGGAGGCTTGACACAAGTCATTGCACTTAGAACCGTTATCAACTGAAACACCATTGGCTTTTCAATAATGTACCCTAAACAGCAGGGAGAAACTTCTTTACAGTCTCCACTTTAGACAAGATTTACATCTTCCTCCAAGGCTAGAGGCCAACAATGCTCACAAGTCTTGTTCTCATCATCCAGACCCGATCCTCTGGCACCCTACATTCCCCTCCAGAGCAACATGCCTGGCCCAGGATCCAGAGGCCACTGGAAGCAGCTATGGGCTCAATGAGTTCAGTCTGCCCAAATCCAGAATCCCTAGGAAAGTCCTGTCTGAGTTTTTACTCCAGATCCCTGCAGCTGCTGTAGTCTGTATGGATGCACTCCCCCACTACCACGGTGTGGGTAATGCTGTGAACTGGAAACTGCGGATACCCTGGAGGCCTGGAAGGTAGCTGACTGTCCAGAGTTGGGTAGGTTGATAGTCCGTAAGTCTGATGGCAACGACCTAGAATTTTGGGGGAAAGATGTGGAGCTCCAAGTTCCTGTGCTGGACTGAGAAACAGAGTCTGAGGGAAGAGAGTCTGAGGGGCCTTGCAGGGGAGGACTAGCAGCAGCAGAGGGGCAGCTCCTCTTCTGGGCACTGCTGCTTCCAGAATGTGGCTGGCTATTATAATACCCTGGCGTCGCAGCAAAGAGTCCCAGTGAGTCTGTGGGTGCAGAGTGGGCAGGGCTAGAATAGGACGTAGAAGAAAGGGAGGATTCCGAAGAACTGTGGGAAGGGGTATTTCCAGACCTCAGTGCTGCAGTGCGATAACTGTATCCTGGAGATTGAGTGGGATGTCCTTTGTAGGGGGAAGAACTCTGTTGAAGGAGACTCTGTGACTCTGTCCGTGGACTGTCACACTGTAGGAGCTGGAAGGACAAAATTAGAAAGAAGCAGTAAGGGAGTGAACAGGTATGGTATATTAAATACGTTCTCCTCCCCCCCCCCTTTTTTTTTTGCTTTTTGGAGGGCAGTTGGGGTTAAGTGACTTGCCCAAGGTCACATGGCTAGTTTTTTGTGTTAAGTGTCTGAGGCTGGATTTGAACTCAGGTACTCCTGACTCCAGGGCCGGTGCTCTATTCACTGCGCCACCTAGCCGCCCAATACATTCCCCTTTAATTTTGTTGCATACAGCTTTATGTACAACTAAACATTTGCCAGCCCATGCTAGCTAACTTATTAACATAATCTCAGGGGTGACAGAGATACTGAAAAATATGCCATCAGTATAGTTCTACTTTGCTTATATAAATTTATTACCCTAAGCATGTATTTCTAAAGCTGCTATAAAATACTGAGTTATCTTTCATGTGATTTCATGCAACCACAACAAATTGCCTCAATCCCTGAGGATAGTAACCACTTCCTGAATTTTCCCTAAGATGCTGGCCTAAGCCTATGACACAGTCCCCAATGGCCAGTTCCTCCTTACCTGGTAACTATATCTGGAAGGACTATAAACTGCTGATCCTTTGGAGAGAGCAGAGCTTGGTATCTCTGGGCCTTCTCCCTCAGCAGGATCTGGAAGGTAGAGCAGAAAATTTCAACTTGGCTTCTTGGAAGGATAATATAAGCACCTCTCTTTTATGAACCTGAAAATGGACTAGCCTTAGGTAGGTTCGATACTAGGAGACAGGCTACCAGGGAATGAACTTTGGGCCACAGCAAAATCTTCTACTAAGACACGTATGAGGAGCTAGGGAGGATAGTTAAGATTTCTCTCAATAAAAAGAGGATTCACAATGGTAAAAAAAAAAAAGAAGCCTACAACTATCTGCTGCTGTAACATGTTCTGAAAACATTCATTTGTTTCAATGAGAGTGATAGGCTAGGGAACATTTTGAGCATGACTTGAATCCTAAGTTTGCTTCACATTTTCTTCTTCAAGAATACAGACAACTGTACTATTTTATGATGTCACAAACTACAACCATTCCGATTCCCATTTCTACAAGCAAATGCCAGGTCTTTGTCAAAGGGTCATTTTTACTGTGCACTATCTGGTTAAGTACTGAACAGTGGGTGGAGAAGGGTTAGTCTTCATCAGTCACCCCTTTCACCTATGGTCTCTAGCCCTGGAGACCTGGAGTTGTCAATTTTCAGGCAGGCTTTACAAGTGGGTGAGTGAATGCCAAAAATCACCTGGAAGCCAAGGGCACTGCCACTATTTATTGGTAGCATTTATTTCTTAACCATTTAACATGGATACAACTTTGACACTGTTTTTATTAAATTCCAATTTTTTCCAGTGTCACTAAGCTTTCTGAGTGTTGTGCCCCTAAACCCCATTTTCCCACAAGTCCTTTGGTTTTTAGTATGCAATTTTGCATAGCGTGCTACTTTTTGGGAATGCACAGTTGCTTCGTAGCACAGCTGACTACATAGTGTTTTATGGTCCCAGGCACTCTTGTATACATGATCTCATTTAAGCCTCAGGGGAACTCTGTGAGGAGGCAGAGTACAAGGAAAATTTTCTCCCCACTTGTACTTATTTAAAGTCACTCAGAAAGGGAACTGAAGTGCTAGAACGTGAATTCTCAACACAGTGTTGCTTCTGGGGTGCCTCAATAGGTCATAAGCATTTGCTATCCTTTCTTTATAACCCCAACACCAGGCATGTTGCTTGGTAATGGAAGCACTTTATATGTTTGTTGACTGACTGAAATCAGCTCCTTCTACCTTCATGCTGCTATTAGAATGAATGGAATATGGGAGGAAGGCAGTTAGTAGTTAACTCAGGGCTTGTACAAGAAAAAGTTTCTCTAACTCCCTTGCTCTTTTCTCCTTTGTTGCTTATGGAGAAGAATTTCCAGCTTTTTGGAGAGAACAGAGCAAACCCAAATTATCAAAAATCAAAATCAAACTAGAAGAATAAAAATGAAAAGGTATGGTGTGCAACAGAGGCTAACTCCAACCTGATTAATTTAAACAAGCTGTAAATGCAAAAAAAGTCAATCAGATAATAGAAACTGAACCATAATCTTCATTTCTTGAAAAAAAATATAATCGATGATTATAAGAAAAGAACAAAAGTATCTAGAAACCTCCTTAGCCAAAAGACAATTGATCTGACCAGAGGGAGAGGACCTAAAGGCAACACTGGGTAAGAACACAAATTTGTTTACAAATCACACAGAGAAAAATAAGCTTAGAGAAAGCTTGGGCGGATACACAACTGCTAGAGTTGTACTGAGAGAATCAAAGGCGAAAGCTGGACAGTGGACAACAGATGGGGAAAAAAAAACCATAAAGATTCCCATTAATGAAAATTAAACTGTCATATTTGAGTTTAATGCCCCAGCCCTGGCATGGGCTGTATGAAGACACATCATTACTGTCTGATTGGGTGGACTCAGGGTACAGGAGGGGTGTCATTTGGAACACAGTATAGGTATGTATTATAAGAAATGTATTTGATTCCTGCCCCCCCCCCCCATCCCATCCTGGCCATTGAGTGGGTGGTATCTGACTGAAAGAGCACAGTTACCAAGAGTGTTGAACTGCTCACCACCCCCGAAATGGGTGAAGAGGGAGAGGGTCTTCAATACGCTGTTTAACTGCATGGTGGGAGACATGGATAAGCAGGACCACCTTGAAAGAAACTTACTGAATATATGAAAATATTCTTTTTTGGGGGTATTTATGACATGGAAGAAAAGAAGAGTAGGTGTACTAGAGTAATGTACACAGGAAGAGCTGGGCTGGAGGAATTACTTTTGAATGCATCTATTCTCAAGACATATAAAAAAGTTGAAAGAATACTAAAAGATGGGAAAAAAATATTACCAAAAAAAAAAAATAGGTGGTTAAGAGGTGATCAATAATTACTGCTAACCCATATGCCTATGCCACGTGCTCAGGGGCACACAGCTATAGTAAGAGCCCAAGACCAGATTTGATCTCAGGTCTTCCTGAATGTAGGCCTAACCCTTGATCTTTTAAAGTTGCATTAAGCCCCAGAATACTGCAAGGGTTCCTAAATAAGATCCATACTTATTAAAAAGAGGTTGGTCTAACCAGGGGTGTTAGTAAAAGTGAAATATGTGTACTACACTTATGTATATATACACTTTCAGGTATAATTGGCCTCAATATTTTTCTCTATCACTTTCTTAAATCTAGACAATGAACAAAACAATAAACCAATGGTGAAAATGTAAAAGTTGGGTATTATGAGCCAGTTTGAGCTGGCTCCAGCTCAGTCCTGGGCTTAATCATCTGCAAAGTTTTGAAAAACCAATGAAAATACCCCTTCTTCCAGAGTTTGATATGCAGCTAGGTGGATAACTTATAGGGCTAGTTTATCAGTTTATATACTTTGGACAACCACTACAAATGGCTAATAAGCTAGGAGGAAGAGAGAGGGCTAGATTTTCTTATGGAACCTGTACACTGTTTTTTTTAATAACCTCAGGCTTCTCTTTAAAATAAAGATCCATCTTTTTTAATGGTATTATTCTTCTTGTGATACTATACAACTGTAAGCCATGTAAAGCGATGAAGGTTTCTGAAGAATTCAAACCAAAGGTCATGTCTCCTAAGGGAGAATGACATATGGTAGGTGTTGGCAGATTATAGCACATTACAAGCAAAGAGCTACATAGCAGTGGAGGTATAAAGGATACCATCAGAAAAACCTGTGGTGGAAACAGGGGTGAGTCACATAACCATAATGAAGCAGGAGAAGCCTGCTGTCTGCTACTGTCTCTTGGTATTCTCAAAATGTCAGGTGAAAGAGAAGAAGGCCCAGTATACTATGTGAGACCCCATGGAGGACAAAGGGGCAGACTAGTCATATCTATGGCTGTGATCTGTATCAGTGAAGAAAATAACGACATTCACTAGAAGGTTGGCCACTCTTACCAAAGCAAACTTATAGGAAGGCATTCCTTGGGCAAGTCAGATCAGAAAAGTCAGTGATGCTCAAGAACGTAAGAGTGTTGGCAGTACAAAACAGGCCAGTGTAAAATTGGAAATTCAAGCAGACAGAAGATATCGACTGCTTCAAAACTCTGGCCTTTCTTGTCTACTTCATCTCCTGAGGCCAGGGAAAAGGGAGCGTCCGCTCAGCTCACCCGATTCTTTCTCAGCAGGGTTCTCCCAGGCCGGGGAGGTCTCTTCTTTCTGTGACACCGTCACACTGCTGCTACTGCGGAGGACCTTTTTCAGAATGCCCCGTCCTTCTCGGAGACGCTCCACAGATGTGGGAACCATCCTGGGGAGGTAACAAGATACTATTTAAATGACAACTGAAGAGTCCTGTGTGAACTAAACCCTCATAAGTATTCTTTTACCTATATTTAAAAATCATGTTCCTTGGGACCAATTCCACTAGCAAGATGTGAAATGGATACTATGCAGGAAGAACTGGAGTATGGCCACTTTATATTCTTAAAGTCAGCTTTTATCCCTTGTTCCTCCATGTGGACCCTGGCTACACAGCTACTTTCTCACTACCCATTATTTCAAGGCAAGATTCTTTAAGAATTCTTTTCTAAAGAAGTTTCTTTTCTGCCTTTTGTGACCATTCTACTCCCTTGTTTCTATCACTCATAGAAAATAATTTTAAAGCTGGAAAGGACCTTCAAGAACATTTCATCCAGGATGCTCCACTTCTCAGACAAAAAAGCTCAGATCCAGAGAGGGGGGAAGAGACTTGCTCTAGTCCACACAATAAGTTCGCAGCTTAGCTAGGCTTAAAGCCTGCTCTCATCCCCATGATGTAAACTTACCCTTTAGTAATTGCTCCCTCCTTGGGATTTCTAGAGCACCGATGGTCTAGATTTGTTTCTCTGGCACCTAACAATATAAGGTGGCTGATGCCTTTTCTCAATAAAAGTAATGACTAAAGAAGTCATCAGAGTGGAACCAGGCTAAGCTCATGACTTACCTTATGAGCAAATGAGCAGAGGAGTTCATGGTGGTGGCCACCACATTCAAAGTTAAATGCTGAAGGGCAGTTTCTTGAAGTCAGTGGCCTTTCATAGGTTAGCAGTGAGGGTGAAAGCTGTGGTTTGATGCCATTAGACTGACTGAGAGGAGGAAGGAGGTTGCTCTCTAAGAGAAGCACTCCGGTACTTTTCAGGCAAAATTTAGAATGGCTTGAGAAGAACTCTTCTTACAAAGAATCAGAGTAAATTCACTCCAATACTTACCACCGACTGCTGATATTCTCTTGAGGTCTGCAGTGAGATGAGGAAGTAGTGCCCCTGGGGTCTGTAGGGCTTACATCATCCACTGGGGGAACAGAGGAATGGGATGGGGAGAAACCTCGGTGAGGGGAAGACGGGGCTCGGGCTAAGGATCCCTGGACCCCGTAGGTCTCAGTGTCAGACACTGAGCTGTTGCTGCCTTGCCGGGTGGGAGTCCCTGTACATCGCACAGAGTCACCTCCCAAATTCAAAGAGTTCTCCTTGGCTTCCTGTTTCCGTTTACGGTACTCTAGCAAAGACACCTGGGAAGAAGACAAAAAACAAAAACAAAGTTTTAAGTGAGAGAGTCTATTATATCATCAGAAAAGGAAAGCAAACAGGAAATTAAGAAATGTTTAAAGTGAGACTGCTCTGTTTGGGACAACTAGGTGGCACAGTGGAAAGAGCACCAGCTGGGAGCCAGGGAGACCAGAGTTCAAATCCAGCCTCAGATACTTACTAGCTGTGTGACCCTAGGCAAGTCACTTAACTCTGTTTACCTCAGTTTCCTCAACTGTAAAATGAGCTGGAGAAGAAAAGGGAAAACCACTCCAGTATCTTTGCCAAGAAAACCCAAATGGGGTTATGAGGAATCAGATGTGCCTGAAATGACTAAACAACAAAGCTCTAGCGTTCACATCAAAGGTATGTAAAGCATGAATGAAAAAGGCAAAAGTTCTGCCAACTTTTTTGTTATGAAAGCTAAAGCTCAGTGGTAAGAGACACCTAGCAAGAATGACACAGGAAGAATCAAGAGATTAACTCTTTGAAGAATAATGCAAAATTAGAAGCAGCACTATTCTGGTTTTTAGTGCCTCAGTAGATGAGCCTGATGATGTTCTTGCTGTGGTGTTTTCAAATCCAAAATATTTCCAGGTGTGTTACTAGGTCAATCATAGATTTAGAAATGCAAGGAACCTTAAAGATCATACAGTATATTACTTCTTCATCCTACAGACAAGGAAACTGAAGCCTAGAGGTAACTCCCTCTTTTATATATGGGAGAAACTAAAGCAAAGGGAGAAGTAGCTTGCTGTTTATTCTTTAGCAAGTCGGGCAACAGATCTTGGTCTTTTTTTTCTTAAAAGGACAAATTTCTGCTTTGGGTTCTCTAGAAGGAACTTTGCAGCCATGTACATCTGTACATACAGAAAAGGAAAACTATCTGTTGCTTGTATTTCAGTAATAGTTCTTCGCTGATGGAAGAAATGTTAAAATACTTGCCTTTTTCCTTTGCGGTGGGTTCTGCGGAGCAGGCTTGACTCCATCACTGGCCTTCTCACCACAAGGTGACATTGATCCACGTGATATATCTTTAATTAGACCGTGTTCATGTCTGCTGGAATACCCTTCTGCAGGAGAACTACAATACCTCCCATCAGAATTTAAAGGTTTCCTATCTCCCACCAGGGGAGAACCTCGCAACAGTCCATCTGCTCGAGGCATAGCGTTCAAAGGTGAGAAGGCGTACATTAAATTAAATTCTGTCCGAAAGGCCTGGTCTGAATTTCTTAGAAGGGTCTGTTGTCCATCTCCATTATTGCCTTGGTGGCTGCTCTCGGATGTGGGAGGGATGGAGGGCTGAGAGGCCAGGTCAGATTGACTTGGGTTGAGCAAGACTTGTCTCTCCAGGCAGTTGTTAGTGTTAGGCTCAAGGTATCCTACCTTTGCCAAATCCAGGTCTGTCCGGAGACCAAGCTGGAAAAACAGAAACCAACGAAGACATGGGGTAGGGGAGAAAGTGAGAGGGGCAGAAAGGAAGGGAGTAAAGGGTATAGGTGAGAAAGTAAGGCAGAAAAGATGGGGTGATGGTAGTGGAGGAAAGAAAACCATTAATGTCTGCAAAAGCTCCACATAATGACAGTTACACAGGCCAGATGTCTAATAAACCCCCAGCCTTTCCCTACACTGCTTTAAGTCTTTCCAGAGGAAAGCACTCAGGAACTAAGAATTAAAGAATTGGTCAAATGAGACTATCTCATCTGCTCAGCTTTTCGAGTTTGCTGAGTCACCTTGCAATACAATAAGGGACTTGCAGTAAAATAAGGGAATTACCTGAGCCCCATGCACGTTATAGAAGTGAGACTGGTGTCTTAAGATAACTGGCTCCTGATGTATTCATTTCTAAATTAATACTGATGGAGGCTAGGAGGGGGAAGGGCGAAGGAAAGAAGGGTGGGGGGAGAAGGAAAGGGGAGTATTTAAGTTACTAGTTCAATAAAGATGAATGGTATTAAAGACATCAACCAACCAGTACTTCCTTCAGGCATTTATCCATTCATTTTCACTGTTAACCAGGTCTGTTTTACATCCAACTTTATGATCATTCAATTCTTATCTTACCCTCTAGGCAAACACATCAGCACACCAGAAAATCACCAGCATAGCCCCAATATAGCACAACATTCCAGAACCATCCATGCACCTAAACTGTTATCTCATCAGCTAGGTCATTACTTTACAAACTACATACCGGCTACAAACTGCCATCAAGACATACACACTGACAGTCAACTTCTGATAATGGATCAGTTGTGTAATCTCTACTGAAGGAAGACATCATTCTTAACTACTGATATTCCTTCTACATAGAATGGTACACCAAGACACTACAGCCCCTCAGGGTCTTGAGCACCAAGACAAGACAGATCTCTCCCTTTTACATTAAGTGCCAACACATATCTTAACTTCCTCTCCATTAGAACACCAACACTTTCACCTTCACCTTTCAGAGACTATGACATGATCTACATCTACCCCATGGTTTTGATTTTGGGACTTACACATATATTTAGGAAGATTTTATACTTTTTCCATTTATGAAGCTCTGGCACTAAAACTTTCACATGCTCTGGCCGAGACATGGTTGGTCTTGCTGCTATTTACAATGCTACTTGGCAGTCAAGTCAATGAAACCACTTGGTAAAAGCAAAGCTACCAAAGGCATGGATTGAGATTTATTTAGTAGTTCTCTGCAATGTTTGGCACTAGCCATATCATATAGAGGCAGTCAGTTAGGGAGGTAGCTCAATCTAAAAGCCAGATGGCAGAGTAATCATCACATCCTCAAAAAAATACTCCAAACCCAAAACACAAGTGAATAAAAGACTTAAGTTTCTCCTCTCCTAAAACTGCCTGGGATCTCCCTATCTTAATTATTCTCTCTTCTCCAAGGCTCCCAGACATCTTTCAACACGCCTTCAAACTTAACCATTCCTTTCACAGGACAATGCCTTCACTGTCCCACATGCAAACCACATGGTCACTTGGCTTCCTTGATCTACATTTTGATAATCCTGAACAGTCACACATTCTAAGATTCATTCAACTTACTGGGAAAGATCAGCCACCCTCCAGCCCATAACCCCATTCACACTCTTCCCTTGGTCCCTCCCCACACACTCAGGTCCACACTCATGCACACTCACTCTCAGCCTCCGAGTGTGATTGAGATGGTGTGATAACTACCTCGGGTGACAGGGACTCGGGCCTATGCGCAGGGGAACTCTCAGGGGAGGATATGTTCTAGAGGAGGGAAAAGCATCTTGTTATTCATCTACTCAAAGTCAAGAAGCAAAACAAAAAAAAATAAAGTAAAAGCAAGCATAGATGTTAGCCATGACTTTTCTTATCAGAATGCACAGGGGAAATACTCAACCGTAGAACTCATCCCAATGATCAATGACTTGGCATGTTAAATGCTTCCTGGTGTCTTAGAAAGCATTTAAATCAAATCAACTGTCATTTTTTTTCTCATGCTATAACTAAATATCCCAAGGGGATACTAGTTAAGATTGGTACGGTTCTACAGTATGATATTTCTTTATATTCTAGATCAGAGGTTGGCAACCTAGGATATGAGTCATGAGGTGGAACCTGACTTGATGACTGGTGGCATTTTCCCATTCCCATTCCCTAAACTGTTTCCTTTATTTTTTTTTTTTTCATTTCTTCCTGTCTTTTAGTTGACTATGAGGGGAAGGGAACTAGGGTAGGAAGAATGCTGCTTAGGACCTGGTTGCATTCCAGACTAGGAAAATCCCTGTTCTAAATAGGTATTCAAAGGGTAGGCATTAGGAATAGGAACTTTTAGCCTAAAGGTATTATTTGGCTCTTGGCTTAATTTCTTATAACCCATCATAACCCTTTTCTTCTCCCAAACAAGTATCCATCAGGTTTCCATATCATCTCTGAGATGATGAAATGCACAAATTTATTATTACAGATCTGAGAGTTTCAGTATAAGATGCACGGCCTTATAGCCTACACTGAGACATTCTTAGTGCTTTACTCTGAAATGACATTCTCAGAGATAAACATCTCTGACTAACAGAACAGATCCTTTCTTTTGAAAGGTGATACGGGGAAGAGGGAAACTACATGACTGCACTAATAGGAACCTAAGCTGACAGAACTGGTATAATACTGGACAGATTTGGCCCAAATGGAAAGGTGAAAAAAAGCAGATGAAGCTATGGGCTTGGTAGATGGTGGCCCGCAGTAGAGGGAGAAATTAATGCTATTTCAGCACAGGAGTCTTGATGGTAGGAAATGGAGGATCTGGGGATCTGAATTGGGGGACTTTTGTCAAGCTACTGGATGGAAGGGAGGATGTAGGCCAAAGCACTGGAGCAAAACCTGGGGAAAGGAGGAAGGAGGGAAGGTTGTAGGGATCAGGATTAGGGATAGGCCTTTCTCTCTAGGTTATTCACATTTAACTTTATTTTCTAATGTCCCTATTCTCTTGACTCCTAAAGTCTTTTTGTCTTGGTCCTTAGTAACTTCATCTCCCAGACTCTCCCTCCCAATTCCAAATTATTACATTTTTCTATTAAGTTTATTTGTTGTATTCAACAAAGAAAACATTCATATTCCCTATTCTTTTACATTTATAGAGTGGGAAAGTTGAACCTGTTTGACTTTCTTCTTTCAAAAATAAAGCTCCTCACAATTAAGCTGTGGTTTGTTTTCCCCCTGTGAGTCTAATCCTTCAAAGACAAAGTACTACCCCTACCCCTGGACTAGAATATAGGAAAACATGGCAATTAGTGCAGTGACATGGAACAGGCCAGGAAGGTGAAGTTTTGCTTTACTGATAAGAAAAGCTTTCATTTTCCTTAATTAAATCAGGTTTTAGAACAGTTGTTAGTGCTGTCTCCTTCCTAAAATTACTTTGTATTTGCTTATCTGCGTACATGTGTTCTCCTTGTAAGATGTAAGCTCTTTACAGGTAGGGACAATTTCAGTTTTGTCTTTCTCCCCGTTGCCTAGCACAATGATATTTAAATGTTTGTTGATTCCAATGCTTCGTGGTTTTTGGAGAGAGGGATTATAGCAATCTATGCAAATAGTTCACTAAATTTTCTTTTGATGTTATACTAAGAACATCATAAAATTAGTTTTAGAATTTGGTAATAAGAATCTCCTGGAGGTATATTAAGTTTAACTGACATGCAAGGTAAACTACTCTTCAGTTTCTAAATTATTTCCTGACAGAATAAAAATTAAGATACCGTCACAAAAGATTAAATGAACAGGCACAACCTAGACTTATTTGTGGACTGGTGCAGCTGGGAAGGTCTGATGCCACTGTGTCCCAGAGCCAGAGAAAATAAGAGTCCTTTCAAGTGGTGAAAAATGGAAATAAAGGGCTGAATGGCTAAGTTGATTCCGAAAAAAAAGATTTGGTACTAATAAAATTAATAGAGATTTGGTTCCTCTTACTACAACTGGGAGTAGTTCTCCCCCGGGAGAACTTTATTTTGTGAAATCTTTCTACTATGAAACTTTTAATTTGTTAGCCGAAAAGGTAGCTTCAACTACAAACACAAGTGAGGCCAAAATTCAAATGGACTGAATTGGCCAACTCGAGAGGAATCCAGTAAGTTAATTATAGCTTACAAGGTAAAATCTCTGCAAAAATTAATTTCAACCAGAAAGATATATTCAAAAGAGTCTTCTAAGTGGCATTTGATATGCTCCATTCAATCTGGGGCTGGGAAGGTTAATTCCTAGGTTGCACTTCTGTGTGTAATCCATCATATTCCTGACTAGGCGTTATATGATCCACTGTGCTGCAGGCCAAGCACTCACCTAAACTCTGGAGGGAGGGCAGAGATGCTTCTGTGATCAGCTAGAATACTCACTTCTAACCAAGAACACCTGAAGGAGTAAAATCTACATACAGGCAGAGCCTTAGGGGCAGAGCTGAGCATGCTCAGTTAGAACAGACTTTGCTGAAAAGCAGGAAGAGATGGTGTCTTTTTAGTTTAATTATGTATGACACCTATTAAAGCAACATGCATAGACGGATGTTTAATAAACGCTACCCAGCAAACCTCTTGTCACCCAAACGGTAATACCAAGTGGTTTTAGATTACTCCTAGAATGAGTTGAAGTATAAACTGATACACTTCTATCATACAATGGACAACAGATGATAAAAATGTATGATACTGCAGGTTGAGAGCTACCTGCCTTCCTCTCATTTCTAAACAAGACAATGAAGTGAACTGATGTGAAAACACTCATGTGCCACAATGTTCCATGAAACTATAGAATGAGGCAGCAATATGAAATTATTTTTTTTAAAAAAAGAAAGAAAAAAAGAGAAGATCCTTCACTACTCAGTCTAACTGGAATCTTCAGACTGGCATCATGTGGCTAGTCTGTGGAGCTAGAGGCTTATTGTTTTTTAGGGGGCATGTTACAGATAAAGCAGAAAGGCTAGCATGCTTACTGCCAGTGGGATCGAAGGTTCATGAACTGACATGCAAAAGAAAGGCAATGGGATGGGTGGTATCACTGATCCTGTTCTGTGGAGAATGGTGGCAGTTCCCAAGATGTGAGGCTAAGAAGTGGCCTTGAGAGTTCTCACTTGCAGAGACAGTGTGAGGCACATGATTAGACACATTTGTGGAATGATTACAGCTGTTGTGGGTGTATAATGTATTGAAGTATCATATCTGGCTCCTCCCAACACCAAACCCCAATCACCTCAAACTGCAGGGGCGTATTGCAGCGACTAGTAGCAAGAGATGGAATTGGTGAGAACATTAGGCCATATCCATTCCGGCATTCCTCCTCTCCAGGAAGGGTTGAGCAGGGCATGGTAAGCTGTGGGCTCTGTGAGCTGGGGACGGGAGGGATGGGAGGCGGAGGTGTGATTGGAGACAGAGGCCTCAGTAACTTGGTAACGTTCTGCTCCATCAGATAGCGAGACTTCCATTTCTTTAATGGGCTCAGTAAGTCTGTGAAATATAAAGCTTGGATGAGAATTTGAAACTGTAGCTTAACAGAAAAATCTGCAGTAAAGCCATTAATCTCTAACCCACAATGCTTTTAAATTCCTTTCTCCTGGTAGTTTTGGTCCATTAGTAATTCTCCCTATCAAAAAAGAAAGCCCACAAAGCCTCTACTTATGTCACCCACTACAATTTTCAAAACTCTCCCAATTTCTCAGAGAAACTCCAAACCTACTTTGTCCCTATTTCTGAAGTTCACTCAAATATCAAACTCTTTCAGCCCAGACCAAAAAGGCAACTTTCTTATCAAGAGCCCATGGAACCCTTTAAATCTGTCAGGCAGAATAAACAGTCAATTTTACACTTCTTTCCCACATCAACTATCGCTAATTCCTATACCTCTTGCCTTTGTCATCTTTCTTAGTAAGTTTCTTCTGTCTTTTCTAATTATAGTAGAAAAGAATTCTATAGATAACAATTTCCCAATTCACACTTAGCCCTTCAATTTTAAATTATTTTCTAGTTTAAAAAATTATCACTAATGAATAAATCCTGCAAAAAAGTCTAGGAAAAAAGGTTGACTAAATATTCTTTTGAGTATAATCCTAATTTTCTATACTTCTTGGGCAACAGAAATTTGTACAGTTATAAAATGACTTGTTCAATCACAACAAATCACAGTTTATACTCTCATTCACAAGCAAGAGCCTATATTCAGAAAGATAGTATTCTTGTTACCTAGCAATGATTCTGCTTTAAGATCACTAGCTGCCAGGCTATTTCGCTCCTCCTTCAGACACTGGGTTCTTTTACGAAATGAAGGCTATGAGAGATGAGGTTCAGAGAAAGCCCCACCTTAACTTTACCACCTTCTAGAATTCTACCCAGCCTACATCCAGGTCTTTAATTGATGTGTGGCTTCTTGCTTCCCCTTAAATTTTCCTTTGACCCCATTTTAGTATTTCAAGTTCTTTTACTATGCTATGTGAAATACAAGAAATAGTATTTCTCACCTCTAGTCTTTCTAGCCTACAAGAAACTCCTGCAAAAACATCCCCAAAGTTCAAGGTATAAGATTGGAAACTACAGTGGGAGCCGAGCTATCATTGTTGCCCAATAACCCTCAATTCTGTTCTACTTGGGGTATGTAAGGTACTCTCATTGTGCTTCTTTATTAGCTCCAAACCAGATTTCTATATACCATAACCCTACTGGCATCTGGGCATTTAAAAGGAAAAAAAACTATTAGAGAGGGACCTATGTGAATTACAATATAATTACACCTAAAGCTGTCAGTGTCTTAGCATCCTTTCAGCTAATATAAACTAATGATTTCAATGCTTTTTCCTAAGTTACTATTACTTAATTATCGAAACCTTCCCTCCAGCCTATTTAATCTGATTTCAGTAAACTGTTATTAATGTGTAGTATTTTTATGTGGTACAAATATGCCCAGGACTTCCCCATCCTCAAAAAAAGCCCCAAAACCTTGATTCATCTATATCATAGATATCATCCCATATCTCTCCTCCCTTTTATAGCTAAATTACTTGAGAAAGTAAAAGCTGGTTTTTTGTTTTTTTTTTTTTACAAAAGGTACCTCTACTTTATTTCCTCTCACTACTTCATTTCTTACCTGGCTGCTCTCTGGGACTTTTCTGATTGCTGCTCCTCTCCTCCCCCCAAGCTATTATAGGGAAAATGTTGTACAACTTTATTAGATCCCATTAGCCCAGATATACTACCTCAAGACCACCCTTAATCCCTCTGACTGAAGTGTGGAGCCACAAACTCCCAAACCTCTATTTAAGAAGGTCAGAACATCTCATCTCTAACCTGCCTGAACTACTTGTGGAGTTTGTGACTTTTCCACCATGCCCCCACACTGGATACTTTGCCTAGTCCCTCTGTCCCCTCCCAACTCACCTCTCTTTTCAAATTCCTCTGGTGTGTTGTCTTCCCCATTACAGTGTAAGCTCCTTAAGGGCAGAAATTGTTCTTTTTTTCCCCCTTCCATATTTGTATCCCCCACTCAGCCGAGTGTCTGGCACACAGAAGGTGCTTAATAAATGCTTAGTGATTCTCCACTCAAGTCTGCAACCCTATCATTCAACTGAAACTGCTCTCTCCAAAGTCAGTAATGATTTCTTAACTGACAAATCCAACGGCTCATTCTAAATCTTCATCCTCTTTGACCTTTTTTCATCTTCTATAGTCAATCACCCTCTTCAATTTGATAACTTTCTTCTCATTAGTGTTTCATACTTTTCTCTCCTAGTTCTCTTCCTATGGCTTCTCCTTCTTAGTCTCATTTGCTAAAGCTTTATCTAGGTTGTGCCCACTAACCATGGGTGTGTCCCTTAAAGCTTGTGTTCTAGGCCCTCTTTTCTTTTCCCTCTATACTATTTTAATTAGTGATCTCATCGACTCCCATAGATTCAACCATCATCTTCACAGTGAAGATCCTCAAATCCACTTATCCGGCCTGTACCTCTGCTGACCTCCAACACTGCATCTCCAGCTGTCTATTGGACATTCTGAACTGGATATCGTGAACATCTTAAAACTCAACATGTTCAAAACTAAACTCATACTCAAACTCAAACCCCTCTACACTCCCCTCTAACCTACCTAAGTCTGAAGGTTACCATCATCCTCCCAGTCACCAAGGCTTACCAGCTGATTGTCATCCTCAACTCTTCACTCTTCTCACTGCCTGTATCCAACCTGCTGCCAAGACTTGTCAATTTATATACCTACTTCTCACCTATGACACTATTACCACTCTAGTGCACAGACCTTTATCACCTGACACCTAGAATTTTGCAATGATTTACTGGTTGCTTTCCTTGCCACAAGTCTCTCCTCACTGCAGTCTATCTTCCATTCAGCTACCAAAATAGTCTTCCTAAAAAGCCAACCTGACCATGTCTTTCCTTCACGATCACCACTCTATAAATTCCACTACCACTTCCAGGATCAAACATAAAAACCTGTTGGGTATTTAAAGCCCTTCATACCAATCTGCCCTCCCCCTTTTCTCACAGCCCTAATTTCCTTATACCTCCTCAGGTACTCTGCAATTGGGTGACACTGCCCACTCTGTTGTTCCTTGAACAGAACTGTTCCCTATGCCTAAAATTTCCCCCTTCCTCATATGTCTACTGGCTTCTTTCAAGTGCCAGCTAGAATCCCATCTTCTGACAAGAAACCTTTTCCGATCCCCCTTAAATCTAGAGCCTTCCTTTCACATAGGGATATTCTAATCCATCCTATTAAACAAGTCGTTTGTCAGTTATTTACATATTGTGTCCCTCATTAGGCTCATGACTGCCTTTTGCTTTTCTCTGTATCCCTTGTGCTTGGCACAGTGCCCGGCACAGAGAAAGCACTTAATATTTACTGACTGACGGTTCTATACCTCGCTTTCACTGGGAAATTTATTTTCATTAAAGACCTTTACCTCACTTATCTAGAATTCTGTCTAGAGGCAGGAAAAAAGTCTGGGTGATTTTCCAACCATCTCCAGTTTCTCTGATATTCAGGCAGTGAGGATGACTCTAAATTGGTTTGAAGCCTACCTGTCTTAAAACAATTTTACATTCATTATGGAAATATACTGGGAAGGGTCTAATTAGTAATTAGTAACTAATTTCTCTTAACTTAGCCCCTCCCCTCCTGAGATCCCATGACTCTTTCCTCAATATTACTATTTCATAAATTTCCTTGCTCCTTTCTCACACAAATGGGTATTCACACACAAATTACTTTAAATTAATCTAACCTTTTCATAACAAATTCTGCTGTTATCTGTACACTGTCTAGTTCCTTGTCTGCTGTGCTAGGAAAACTGATCCCTGACTTGAGATCTCTCTTTCTCTGAAAAGATAGATGTAAAATAACTATTTAAGACAGTGATGTAATTTCTTTTTTTTTTTTTTTTGGGCTGGGCAACTTAAGTTCTTATATTAACAAACATATAAATTGCTAAAGAGTTACTAATCTGCAGTGTTAAAAGAGTGTTATTCCAGGAAGGAAATTCTACCTACAAATACAGAACGATTAGCAATTACTCTGCAAGTTACAGTTGTCTGAACTTGTCTAAAGCCACATAGCTAATATTCATCAAAGGTGGGATATGAATTGTCATTTTGACTCTGTGGCTGGTCCTAAGGATTCTTAACATTTTAAACAGTACTTTAAAAATTAAGATATATGAAAAACCTTTGTTTGGTCTTATGATTTCACATGAGTTAGGAAATTACAGAAGAAATTCTAGTACAGAATTGTAACTATTCTGCAACCTATGGTCTTAGAAATGCCTGAGGAATTGAGATGTTAAATGATTTGCTAAGTGTCACACAACCAGAATGTGCCATAAGTGGGTCCTGAATATTGGTATTCTTGGCTTCAAAGCTGGCTTCTCTATCCATTATGCCATGGTACTTGGCTTCTAAAAAGCAAAAAAACCCAAATCCTATTAATTTTATAATTATTTAGAAGAGCTATGCAGACTATCTTGGTATTATAAAAGCACAAAATCTTTAGATGGATAATGCAAAGTGAAAACTGGAAGGCGTGGTAACTCTGAATTACCAGAGCTGAACAACTGCTATTATGCCTCACAATTCTAAGGAACCAGCACTTTCTTGCTTTTAATCACTACCTCGTTTAGTATACATTCCTGTCATTACAGTTGAGCAGATACCTGCATTGTCTTTGCAGATGCTAGAAGAGTTACTGTTTTCATTGCTTTGGTATAGATGCTGAATTCTACTCTCTTGGGATACAGACGAGGTTTGTGTCATCCCTTCTTCTAGGGCTTGCTTCATCCAGCGCTGAAATAAAAACATCAGATAAATGATCAGTGATAATGCTTTTAAAAGTGTGTTTACCTATGTAAAGTATATTAACCAGGATACCATGTTAATCAGTGAGGTATGAAAATCCACAAACTCATTCAGTTTTGTAAACTAACACATATTCACGTCCTGTTCTTCAGCATAAACACACTGCCCAATCAACTCCT
Organism: Pseudocheirus occidentalis; assembly: GCA_028646575.1. NCBI lineage: Eukaryota > Metazoa > Chordata > Mammalia > Diprotodontia > Pseudocheiridae > Pseudocheirus > Pseudocheirus occidentalis. The sequence continues at coordinate 40,609,212 of CM053599.1, read as the reverse complement.
TGGGAAAAAACCAAAAATCAGGAAATCAGCTTTTAGAATGTGCTCCAGAGTAGTAAAATCAATGGAAAACTGAAGTTGTTCTCAATTTTTGTGGACTAGTGAGGCATTCCAAAATTTCCTTGAGAGCCCCTTCTCACACTGAATGCAACCAACTAAAAAAACCCGACCATCTCTAGGTGTTGCCTGCTCCATGCTGAGAATATCTCCTGAAGAGGGAAGGAATTTGAAGATAAGTAATTTTCCACTACGGGTACCACAACATGCTTCTCATTGATTCAACTTTCAAATGTAGTATCGTGTGGTAGCTTTCTGACAAGTACCGTAATTAAATCATGCATGATTAATGCTAATCACTAGAGGAAATAACCTTTGGTAGGAACCAAAAAGGGCATAAAATCGAACAGAAAGGCTCTCTAACCATCAACAAATTTCTGTAGTGATCATCAGTGCCTAAATTAATAGTGAAGATACGGAACATTTGGGTAGGACTGTATAAGGTTAGGATACTTGAATTATGTATCCTGTGGAAGAGAGAAATTTCTTACCTCTAATTTGTGTTCTCTTAAGTTACATAGCTGTAGGATCTCACCACTCTGTGGCTTTCCTGCCCTAACACAAGACAGATTGGATTCTGATAAACATCAATTTCCGAGTCAAACCCTCCCCCAAATGGGAAGAACAAGGGTGAATTATCATAATTTTACATCTTTCAGAGAACAAGAATTACAGGCAAGTAAATATTCTCTTCACCAAAATAAAGCAATTTGAACAGATCTTCACTCTTGGAGACCCAAGGTGTGTTTCAGGAGAAACTGGTCAAGAAATGTTAATTTTGCCTTGAAAGTATCATCTCTTGTCACTGCTGTATGTCAAATGACAAAAATAAAATTGTAAACATCAAGATGAGTATTTAAGTATATAAAAATAGCTCCCTAAAAGGTCACTTGATAAATATCCACTTTTCAGGATACCATATTGTCAGAAAAACATAGGCTATGACTTCTCTTACCTTGAGAATATTGGTTTCAGAAATTACAGAGCTAGACTGAAGTTCAAACAGTTCAACCACATCATTGGAGAAATGAGGATATCAAAAAATGAGTCTAAAATGAAGTGAGTAAGCAATCCCCATTACTGCTGATGCTCCCTGTATCAGGATCTCTTTCTTTTTTGGAGTAGTCTGGACTCATTTGTGGTCACTATGCTTTGTCTTGATATGAGTTTAATCTTTTTTGGAATTTCTCTAAAATGTCAAGTGGGCTATCCTAAAAAGATTTAAATTGGTTCTAATGATAAAGTAACATGAAACCACTAAGACTTCAGGGCAGGGAGATCCCAGGCAATGAAAACAAGGACTCTATAAAGAATCTTTAAATCCAAAAGGTTCCAATACTTGGACTGAAAACTCTTCCATCAGTTGAAATGCATATTATTTCTTAAAATGTCTAACTCCTTCTGAACCATTCTAACTTTCTTTGAATAGCAAGTTCTGGCAACGCCTCTCTATAACCTTGTGTGTTACAGACTATTCCATGCACATCTATCTTGTTCTCTGTACTAGATGGTCCTTGCTCTTCAGAAGCCTATCATTATCATCTTATAAGTCTTTTGGGGCACTCTTTCCAACCCTGGCCCAAATACCTCAAGAGTACTGACCTACCAGCAGATACTCAAATATTTGCTACTTTGAAATTATGTGAAGACGAATACATAATTAAGATAACTGATTAAGTCTTTAATGCACACTATTAAATTTTAGTTCAAAGGACTTTGCTAATAAGTAGTGTGAGTCTTCTAATGAATCAAGGATAACAGCTGTCCCTATCCATAGCTTCTTTTTTCAATGTTATCTCAGAGACTTATAGAGAACACATTGGGGTAATATAGGTAGGATAGTGCCTTCAGGCAAATCATAAGGTCAAACTAGAAAAACATACCCCCCCCCAATTTATTTTACTAGTACTCTGACAATATAAAGGGTCAATTCTGTAAGAATATAATAATTTTAATTATTCTGGGTACTCTAAGAATAAAAATTATTTATAGATACGCCTTGTACCTATGTTGGGTCTGTTAGTATCAGCCAGTGTATCATAGGACTATAGTCTGTTCTCTCAGGAATCCAAATATTAAGTATACAAAGATTTTAGTAGAATTTTTATGTAGAATCATCAAACTTAGGTGGCTCCCTTGTGATGAATACTTTGTTAATTATCTAAAATATATACCCCTCTTCCCATTTTGCCCCTTTTAAATGGATTAATTGATTTAAATTAATATGCAGAAGATTCAAATGAATCATTTGTTTTCCTAAAACTGTGTTCTTACTGTTTGACAAAATACATATTATTCTTAACTCAGATATATGTAGATTTCATATTTAGCCCAAAAATGTATTTCAAAGCAAAAGTTTATGGTGACGATTTTTCATATTTTTTATGAGAGGCAACATGATACAGAGGAAAGGGCACTCACTGGCTTTGGATTCAGACAGGTCTGAGTTTCAATTCTGTCTTTATGAGTGTGACTTTGGACAAATCATTTAATCTATCTGAAGCTTAGAGTTGTTTTTTTTTTTTTTTTCCAAAACTGGGCAAAACAATGTGTGTGTGGCTTTGTAAACCTAAAAACACTATATGCCAGTTGTTATCACTGTTATATTAAAATCAAGATACATTCTCACAAAAATTTTTAAAATTTAATTTTTCCAAAATACTGTTGAATCATGATCATTCTAATGCTCTTGACAGAAAAGTGGCCATACATATTCCACATAAAGCAAGACAGATGATAGAGGATAAAGAAAACATTTAAGGACTAGAGAAAGAATTCTGGTCTAAATGGGAATATTGCCTTTTCGCCAAGTTTACAAAGGTAAGAGGTAGCTATATACTCAAATGGGACAGCTCAAAGACATGTCTCTGTCTACTATCTGTGACATGGCCACAGCCAAATCTTTTTAATTTCCTCAAGTCTCCTAGGTCAGGAATACAGTAATAAAGATAAAGCTAAGGAGAGCTGATATTGTAGGCAGTACAGAATCAAGAGCTGGAAGGGACTCAAAGATACCAATTTGACCCAGTACTCTCTTAAGGACTCTACTTAACTCTTCCTCAAACAGTTGTCAATAATCCTAAAGAGGGCAGGGAAGGACATTCCAGTACCTACTACATTTTAAAATACTTAATACTCTCAGGAGTGCATTATATCTAGCTAAAGACATACGAAAGGAAACATTTTTCTCTATGTGCACAAACCATATCTCACCTACTTTTTTAGACTAAAGACTGTTTCCTAAGCCTTATAAAGCTGGCTCTAATTTCTACACACACAGTACTCTCAAAATGCAGAACTTAAACATTTTCAATCTAGTCAGGAGTGGATAAACGCCAAGTACATAGGCAGACTATTTCCCGGCTTCTGCCATGTCACATTCACATTCCTGTTAAAATTAAAGACAATGGAAATTCATGAAGTCTTTGTCAGGCAAACTCTTTTTTCTTCTCAAATAGCATCTGAGAGTTATAAGTATAGTCTTTTTGGATGACTAGGTATTAGGAAGTTCCTGAAGTCAAATTCCTCTTTTCTAGTTTGGTAAATACCCAAATAAAACTTATTTTAAAGAAATACTCTCTGGGATTTTCTATAAAAAGCATGCCACTCTTACTTGTGCAAATACTAAAGCTGCTCACTGTTATGGTTATCAACTACTGAAGTCTCTCTAAGCTGTTCAAAGAAGTACCTTAAGTTTCACTAATTTCACTTCAAAAATGTTCCCACACAAATTGAGTGTCACAAATACTTCAATAAAGCATGCAAGAAGGAAGGAGCCCACACTCTAGGTGAGTGCTGCTAGGCTAGCAGTGGGTGCCTTTCCTTTCTCTACAATCCCTGTGCCCTCCTCCCTTTCGTATCCCACCCTCCTTGCTTATCCCTTCCCTACCCCCTTTCCCACCCCCATTGTTCCTTCCCCACTGCCCAAATTATTTCTGCTCTGCAAGGGAGGAGGCAAGCTGTAAGTGTGGAGGGGTCAGGAAGGACCTGCCTGGAGTTGGAGGCTTCAGCACATCAAATAATTTATATGGAACATCCTCATGTATGTGATGCTATAGTTCCAGTGGAGGAGGGCAATGTGGCTGTCAGCCATGGCAGACATTGAGGAAAGCAGCCTGAATCCAGATCTGAGGATAAGAGAAAAGGGAGTTCCAGGGAACAGACTCTGCCTCCAAGGAAAAAGCTCTCCTGAACTTCTGGTAATGGGGAAAAGGCATTCAAAGGTCACCCCTACTCTGAGTAGGCAAGGACCTTCTTCTGAGAAACAACTCTGGAAAATATCTAAGGCCTACGGGGAATTCATGAAGAATGTGACATAAGCAAACAGACATCATTGCAGCTAGATCCAAACACAATAGGCAAGGGGAAAAGGGGGAAGGGGGAGAGGCACTCTCAATGCACTCCACAGATACCGGGGAATCAACAATTCAAGTAATATAATTAAACTGCATTAATGGAATGTAAAAATAAAAAGCCAAAAAAACAAAAAACAGGAATCTCACCAATTATAATTCACTTTTCCCCTCTAACCTCTACCAGATGGTAATATTGACTGAGTTACTTTTAAAGGTAAGACTTAGTTTTTCATTTATAAAAGACTGCTATAGAGGACCTAGTTTCTCAGTCATATAATGAAAACTGCAATCAAGACTTTGCTCTCTCTCCCCTACCTACCCAGTCATCAACTGTTACTTACTTTTACCCAGCAATTTCAAGGGATCTCACAAAAACACAACAGCAAATGCTCACAAATTTGAGCATGTAGAATGCAGTACACATCCCACCTCAGCCCCACTGATTTCTTGATGCATCAGTATTCATGGAGGGATAACTAATTCATTGTAAACCCACATATAAAAAAATATGGCTATCTGGAGAGTATGCAGTCAGTAAATTAGGTAGGTCAGGATTACAAATTGCCTAAGTGAGAAAACACACGAGCCTAGACGTACCTTCTTACAGGAGCTGAATGTGCCATCAAGGAGAAGGGGCCTTCTACGCCTCTCAGGGATGAAGGGTGAGCCAAAGCGGATGTAGTGTTTGGGGGTGGTGCAAATTAACGGGGAATGAACAAGACCAGGCAACATGTTGAGGGTTGTTGCCAGCACAGTTGGGTCCGTGGTGATTCGTAGAGGGCATTCGACAGGGCAGTCATGCTTCTCTGCTTTATCGTTCAGCCACTCTGTAACTAGATACTAAGGCAGAGAAATACCATTAGCAGACACTGCAGGAGAATCAGAATCAGCAGTTCAGCTTGTTTCTCATCTGAAAAAAACAGAGAGACTAGGAGCAACCACAACTGAACCCACGTGAACAGTGTAAAATCAGTTTTTACTCAAACTTCTGAGGTAAAGTTATGCTGGTTACATTTTCCAGTCTTTTGTCTATGTGAAACACCAAAGAGTAGCAGATATTCTCAACACTGAGCATCAAAACCACTTTCCCCAGGGCAGCTAGGTGGCACGGTGAATAGAGCACCGGCCCTGGAATCAGGAGTACCTGAGTTCAAATCCAGTCTCAGACACTTGACACACTTACTAGCTGTGTGACTGTGGGCAAGTCACTTAACCCCAGTTGCCCTCCAAAAAAAAAACAAAAACAAAAACAAAAACAACCCACCAAACAAACTACTTTTAAACTTTTAAAACTAGCACAGCTTAACTTGACAAATACACAGATCTCCACTCCCCGGTATTACAGGTGCTCTCATTTTTATGTGAGACAGGCCGGGCCATGCCAATCTGATGATAGTGTTTCTTACCTTTTTGGTTTTAGGGTATTTGAAAACAGCCCGGTTAACCTGGGTTCCAGCAGCCAATATTACTGCTGGGTCAGACCCTGTCAATGGCCTGCTCTCTCCTATATTGTCCACATTTCCAACTTCGGCTGGGGTTACTGAATTGCCATTTCCTCCTTCATCCAGAAGAACTTGTGATAATTCCACCTGCTGTGAACTGGCTTGTTTCTGACGCTTTAGTCTTTGGGCTGAACTGGTCCGGTACCGGGAAATTCGACTTTTGGGTCGAGGCCTAGAAGGTCTTGATGGAGCTGGCTTGATGATAGGTTTTTCAGTACCAGTATCCTATGACAACAATGTCAAGATCTTAGAAATTTATTATTAGCACCTTCCTTCTTCTCTAAGTACTTTTTTTCTTCTAAGTAGCCAAAGACAAAACAGAGAAACTCAGAAACACTCATTTTAAAAGAACTCTCAAGTGTAACTCCCACTCCCCACCCTCAAATGGGTTATGTACTTTAAAGCAGCCAAACAGGCAATCACTGTTTAATTTCTGAAAGGGAATTAGGAAATGTATATATATGTACAGCAGCAAGCAAGCCTTAGAGCACTATATAAATCTAAAGACAATTTGATTAATTCTACTGCTCATGAGCTTTTCTAGAGTAGACTTACAAGCAAATTAAACTTGGGGAGTTATGTGGCAGAGTTGGTAAAGTATTAGATTTGCAGTTAGCAAAATCTGAGTTTAGGGACTGCCTCAGACACCTATTAACTATGTGACCTTGGACTTAATCTCCTCCAGTCTCAGTTTTCTCACTTGTCAAACAGGGATAACAGTATGTTACCTCTCCCAGAGCTGTATGGAGAGGAAATGAAACCATATGCAAAATAGTTTGCACACCTTAAAGCACCACAGAAATGTTAGTTATTATTATGTTAGATCTCTAACAGCAGGGTTCTTAGCAGGGCTTGGGGAAGGACAGTTGGTTTCTTATTAAGGTGCAAAAATCAAGTGTTTTTCTTGTTTTGCTAAAGCACAGAATTTAAGGTTAATGGCAGGAAGGGAAAATATGTGTTTTTAGGGGATGGGGTACTGAATCTGACAGATCTATTAGGAAATATTTCCTGCTGGAAGGTTTCTGGTCATTATAAACAGTCATTTAATTCTAGCTGGCTACCAGCTCCCCACCCCCACTGTCAGTTTCAAGGGTTGATGTAAAGGGATCAAACTGCCTTGTACATAGTGAGGTAAATTAAACTATTCTTTTAATCATTATAGGAGATCATAGATGGGTTGGGGATCTCCATAAGATACACAATTTTCAATATTATAATGGCAAGCTCTTCAAGTTCCTCTTACCCCTGCTTGGGCAGACCTCCGGGTATTCACCCCCACGCTATTTGGGATGCCTGGGATGGCCACATTGAAAGCTGAATTCCTGTCTTCAGGTTCAGAATTCTCTGTTTTTGACTCTTCTAGCACAGGAACCTCAGAGCCAGGGGTCACCTCTACATCCAGACGGCCCCTCTCCAGTGGTTGCTCTCGGCGCCTTTTTCTCTTCTCTAAATTTTCAAACATATGCATAATTGCTTCAACCTTCCTCTCTTCTCGAGACTGGGGAAAGGAAGGGAGGACGGAGCATTAGCCAAGGACTTCAGAAAAGAAGCGAGCAGAGCAGGAACACTGGCTGAGATAGAAAGAACATATCAACTTGGAAGATAGAGCAAACCATTATCAAGACATTGTCAAGATGGAAATACACATGAATCATTTTGACTAGAGTGAGAAAACATCTGACAACAGGTACTGAGATAGACCCATAAAGGACAAAGAAACACGTAGTAAGAATAAAACCCTGATCCTCAAATAAGTTTACATGCAGTTATGAATTAAAGAAATAGACAGAAAATCAAAAGAGAAGATGAATGACTTGCTTGAAATTACAATTTTTAATGAAAAGATGATAGGCAAACTAGAGAACATAACAGCATTTCTCAACTTGAAAGCATTTCTGATTCTGAAGGAGACTCCACACTTTCACCACCAAAACGTTGAATGTTTTGCATGAAGGCAGCGAAAATAAAAAAGGACACCTAAAGTGGTACTTACACGCCTGCTGGGGCCCAGGATTCCCTGCTCATCCACAGCCTCTTCTGTTTCTTCTTCCAGCTTCTCTTCAGGATTGTCTAAGTCCTTTAAGACAGAGGCTAATATTCAGTAGTATTCTTGAACAATGGACATAACCAGTAAATTTGTTTTGGTAATCTGTCACTAGAAATAACTTCCTGTACTTTAATAAAAAAGGTGTTATAGGGCAATATGGTTCAAAATATAATACGGTTCATTCCCTAGGGTAGAACCTGGAAAATAACTGAGAGGTAGTAAGTAGAATAACTATAGATATTCATGATATACTACCCATCATTGACCTAAAGGGCACTAAGCATTACAGTGCACCCTACAGTTCTTTAAAAAAAAAAAATAAGACCACGTAGCAACTAAAGATCCTCTTACTTTGGTGGCTACATCTGTTAGCAACCAATCATCATCCCAAGAACAAGGGAAATCACCTCATTATCACTGGCTGCAGTTACTCCTTCTGGAGTTTCCTCTGGCTGCTGATTACTGCTCTCGTCCAAAACATCATTCTGCTGTTCCATCTCTAGCTCCTTACGACGTGCTTTCCGCCGTCTTGTCTCTGCTCCAATAGAGAGTAGGCTGAGAGGAGGTGGGGGTGGAGGATCTGCAGCAGCATTTGGATTCCGTCTCTGTATAGGGCAATTCCGATTCCCCTTGTGACATGCACAGTCCACTTTATAATTACTGCTCCAAAGAAACAAACACAAGTGCTCTCCTCAGTGTCCCTGAAAATAATTTACGTTACCGGTCCATTCTCTTGAAATATCGGTATAGGTCTCTCTTCTGATAATCTCTGGACAAGCAGTGCTACACAGACACTGAGGGGGGGATGGGATACTGAATAAATATTTTCAAAATCCTGTACTCCTTCCATGTATGGCTCCATTCTCTCACAAGGTCAGAGTGTAGCACTAAAAGTGCGCATGCGCACACACACATGATTTTAAACTTTTAATAGTTGAAAATTTCGTTAAGGAGATTGGAGACTGGGTGTATACATGCTTATGCAAGTTTTCAAGTTTTTGGTACCCATTCCCCATCCATTATTATAATCTGCTCTTCCTACTACTAAGCTGAAATTATTACTTGAATTAATCAAGAAAGGGAAAATACAACATAAATTTACAGGAAGGGAAGAGAGACTAAATATTTGAGAACATCTATCTTCTATCTAATTTCAAGTCATTTAGTGCCCACTATAAGCCAAATAATAAAAAGACAAAAATAAATCAGTTCCTGCCCTCAAAAGAGCTTATATTCTACTATGTTTTTCTAACCTGGCCAGTTGTATAACACTAAAAACATAAGCTCTAAGTGAGCCAGTGGTCACACTGGTAAAATTGAGAAGGTACCTAGTAAAGCATCTGTATGTAATAAAGGCTAATTACCAGTGATAGGTTCCCTTTTCACCTAGGGTAACCCATGCTACTAACTGCCCGGAGAAGCTTCTCTTAGGAAACTTATGTTAATATCCCTACACTGTGCAATCTTTATCAAAAGAAAAACATCTTTGAGTTTGGGATTTGGAATCAGAAAACCTGAGCTCAAACCCCAGCTCTGTCACTATTCGCTGCCTATGTGACCCTGGATAAGTCACTTAATTTTTTCTGGACCTCATTTTCCTCATTTGTAAAACTGAAGAGTTAACTTCTGATTTTAAGATCCTTTTCAGTTCTAGAGCTACAATCCTATGATCCTTGCTTTGTACCTTCTGCTCAGTAAAACAGTTGTTTTATCTCCTGAAAGTCACTGGCAACCTTATTTCCCCTAATTTCCACTAGATAGCAGAAAATGCTTTTCAAATTAATCTCAGCAAGAAAATGGCAACCATGGAAAAAGGGGTCAAAGAATATAGAACAGAATGAAAAGATTTTCATCCATAAAAAGAAAACTATTGTATTAGAAGGTGTTTTGGAAGACCTTACCAATTACTGTATTCATAATCAAAGGCAATGGTGACTTCTGCATCCTTGGTGATAGCAGAGGCTGCATAGATGCACAGGTGGATCATTCCATCTGCAATCATGTGCCGTACCTTCAGAAACAAAGAATATAATCACCAAGTCATCAAAAAAAATCTTGGGACTCACTGTAAGAAGAAAAACAACTTTAGACTAATGATTCCCAAACTTTTAAGAACTTGGATTCTTTATTACTTTTTTGATTGACTACACGACCTTCCTTAAAATTAGTGTATAGCTAATAGCGTATATTAAAAACGAAACAAGAAAATCAACTGAATATTACATATGCAGGGGCCAACAGATCAATCCAAACTTCAGTTTGTCAATTTGTAAAAGCAGACATAGTAACATTTAAGGTGCTTACCTTTAAGGGTTGTTATGAGGAGCAAATGAGAAAGTGTGCGATACACTTTGTCAGCTTTTAGGAAGCTATATGTCAGTTATTGTTATGAATAACCGGTTGCAGTTTCAAAGCACTTATACATATATTCATTTGATAGTTATAACAATCACGAGGTAGGCAGGTTAGTTCTATTATTGTCCTCACTTAACATATAGGGAAACTGAAGGTGAAGCTCTTTGTTCAAGATTATCTATTTAGTAAAGGAAGGTTCAAGCTGGCATGGTAACCCAAGTTCCGAATCCTAGAGTACGGTGTTTTTTTATAACTGTGTTTTGAGAATATGATAACCCAGTGAAATAAACGAAGATACACTAGGTCATAAAACTATGCCTGGAAATCAAAGCTCTAAACCTTAAAATCACCACTATGATACATTTATTTTACTTTTTACCATGGAACTAAAATTTATTTTGCTATAAGCAAACATTCAGTACTCTTTGTTTCAAGGAAATCATCTGGCTGTGGGTCTAGTCTGATTATCCTACTCGCTAGTGAATTCTATCTGGAAAGGTGAAGCATATAACATCTTTTTTTTTACAATAAAGTATCAGATGTCTGAAAAGTTGTGGCTAAACTATCAACATAATCTACCATTTGGCTATGTCTTTCACAGGTAATTATTACCTACCAAATTCTTACTAATGTAGTCTCTTAACTAATGTTCTATCATTTTTCACCTTAGAAAATTCCACTTGATATTTCTATTGTTTCCTCTCTGGATAAAATTCAGTTTCCTCCTGTCAGGATAGAAATATCAATGTTTGAGAATGCCTCAAAAAAGGTCACAAACAATAGTGTGAGACTTCCACAAGAAAGGTCATAAACACCAATCTACAAGTATCTCTATGGATGACATCAGCAGAATATTTCTGTAGTTTGTTGTGGATGGCTTGCATGTCCATTAAAGGAAGAACAGCCTAATCCACTGAAATCTTACCTCTGCATTCGGGGTACAGGATCGCCTGATGAACCGAGCATCGTTACCAAAAGTGCGGGCATCAACACACATCTCTACACCATTGAATTTGGAGTAGAACAGCACAAAGGGGTATGGTCTAGGGACACAATGAAAATTCTTGTAATTCTTAACACAAATGCAAAGGCCACCCCATGACTCGAAATATGAAGCAGATGCTGACACATCCTTTCTGATGCTCTAATTTAGGAAACACTGTCTGCCTGTCTGCTTCTGGTTAAAGAATAATGATAAGCCCGTAGCAGTGCCTAACGTGTAGTGCAGGCTTACTAAGCATTTCCTGGCGGATGAGGCAGAGGCCTATCTGTTTCAGAAAGGAGTCATTATTTTATACATTCTAGAATTTTCAGATTTGTTTGCAGTTCCCTATAAATGGGCCTCAGCTTCTACAAGCTAATCTTCTCCTGAAGCAGATATCGTATTATCTAGGATGAGCTCCTTCCTAACAATACTGGTCAATCAGGCCCTTTTTTGGCCTTTACCATAATTTACTGAAAGATGCTCTTACTTTTTGAAGAAATGCCCATTGACCTCAAATTGCTGCCGTAACATGACTTTCCCTCGATACTCTATTATAAGGGTATCCAGTGCCAAATCTCTTGCTGCTCTGAGGATCTTCCTGTGTTTTTGAACACGAGTAACTCTTCCCAACTGGAGCTGAATAAAAACCAGGGTACAAACATCAGATTATAAAAACAGAACAGAAAGCAATAATTTAGGAGAGACTTTAGTATATGGAGTAAGAATAAGGTCAGCACAGGAAAAGGTATCAGACAGCTTAGATGTCATCTATTCATTATATTACTTAGCCCAACGAAGAGAAACTTTGAAAGAACTACAATGACCTTGAAATAATTCCTGTTATTTTCTAGGGAATACCTCCATCTAGTGAAGTTGCCACCTCAAAAGGCAAAAGAGAAAGAGAGAAATAAATAAGTATCTGGTTCATTTTTAATAAATTACCTTGTACACCTAACCACCCATTTTAAAAAAAGAATGATTATATTCGGAAATAGTCCAAAACAGACTTCTCTGTTATCTTTTCCTATTCTTGCCTAATTAGTGTCTCATACTCAGGATACAGGCTAATCATCTACTTTTAATTTATAAAAGCAAAGCCTGTAACAGGATTTGCAGTTGACACAGTAGCATACTGGTTAAAGAAGATCAATGTTTTTAGCTTGCTATTCTGAGGCCAATGACTAAGAAGGAAGAACCTGACACAAGTGGAGGAAAAAAAAATTAATTTTACTAAACATTGACTTTTCGGCCAAGGCTAGTGTTGTGTCGTAGTTCTGCAGCCCTTAACCATTTTCTTAAGAGACTTTACCTATGCTGATCCTTACCTGCATTTGGGAACCAATCACTGTATTATTACAGGCCAGTTCAGTCTTATTGATGGTGTCTAGGACAGCGGCTTTGCCCACAAATTCCTTACTGGAATTTAGATGCCGTTCAAGGAGATTTTGCACATCTGCACTGTACTGATTAGTGAAAGCTTCCTCATACTGATCAGTCCACAGTCGTATTCGATTCTCCCAGCCTTCAGTTGTATTCTCATCTAAAGCATGTGCCTCAGAGGGAGAATTCTGTAGAGAGCAAAGGTCGAGTAGCATCAGAATAGGACAGTCCATACAATGAAAAAACAATACTCAATTTTTAGGATAAAAATAATAATTTCAATTGGCAATGTGGTCTGGATAGGAAATGGAGAATCTACAGGACCTCAGATAAATCACATATTTCTCTAGGACCTGTTTCCTGATCTGCAAAATGAAAGGGTTAGACTAGATTAATTTTAAATTTTCTTTTTAATGCTGTGACTTTTAAAGGCTCTACTCATATTCTGAACTTCTTTTATTATTAAGAAGCTTGAGATGTGTTCTTTCTGTAAGACGGCAGTTCTCAACCTGTGGGTTGCGACCCCTTTGCGGGTCAAACAACTCTTTCACAGGGGTCACAGAGGTCACCTAAGACCACTGGAAAACATATTTCCGATAGTCTTAGGAACCGATACACTGTTCCTCTATCTATCTCCAGGCAGGTCCGCCCACACACGAGTATTAAAGAGTTGTGGCATTAGGAAGGTTGAGAACCAATGCTTTAAGACAACCCATTTTTACAAAAGAATCTTTAGAGAAGTCAACTGTGGAGTCTATCAAACATAAAAAAAAAAATCAGATTATATTTATTTTCTTACTTAGTGAATAAATATAAGGCAGTATTGCTTAACCATAATTCAAGTACCCAGACTTTGAAAGACAGGGGTATGAAAAGTTAAAACATAGAAGCACTAGGTAGACACAACATTCTATCTTCTGACAGTGGGGCAATAAAGATAATTTAATATTTTAATGATACAATCTCAGCAATACTAAATAAGGGAACAATGCAAAATATGTCTGTGCCACCCTTCCTTTCCTACATATATTTATCAGTGACTTGCATGAATTATTGGATTAAATCCTTCTTTGTTCCTTCAACCTCAAATTCTAAGTCTCCACAAATGCCCAAGACTTGACTGAAACTGATTATTTAGTCCTTCAAAATGTATTTTAAGTAGGACCTGGAAATGAACAACTAAAGCCTACTTCTGAGAACAAGTTTACTAAGATGGATAGCTAGTGACTAGCAAGACTCAATGGCATATATACTTGTTCCTTTGCCTGGGCAACAGCAGTGGCTAGTTAGCTCACTGTCTCCCCTAAACCCAACCAGATGCAGTATACTTGGAAGTAGAAACAGTACTGGCTCATGAAGGAATTGGCTCTGGTTAAGAAAAATTTATGTTTTATAAAAAGACAAGATGCTTGTCACTCCCTAAATAGGTCAAAGTTGTCTCTAACCTGCTTATAAGACCTATACAAGGTGGTTGTGGGTTTTATACTTTTGTCAAATTACTACCTCTGGCACTTGCTGTCAAAAATTGTATTAATGTTCTGTATTATCAAATAATCCTAAACAAACTCCTCTTAAAATATTCCCCATAAAGCTATAAGCAAAATTCTGTAGACTTGGAGACATACATATTTGTAGATTTAAAAAGGAATTGAATTATCAGGGAATCATAGTCACTTTTCAAAGCCAAAGTCCAACTAGAAGTTGACTATTTCTTCAAGTCACAGACATAAGAATAGAAATTGAGGTGAGAGAAAATCCAAGTCAGCACAGTCAATTCTTTTTAAAAAATTTTTTGGAGGGAAATTGGGGTTAAGTGAATTGCCCAAGGTCACACGGGTAGTTTTTGTGTCAAGCGTCTTAGGCCACATTTGAACTCGGGTCCTCCCAACTCCAGGGCTGGTGCTCTATTCACTGCACCACCTAGCCACCCCACACACAGTCAATTCTTAAAAGAATGCCTTAACATACCAAATTATGAAAACTTTTACAAACTGCTCTAGCTCTAAGTGGGCTCTCCTTTCCATTCTATCTTGTATCAGTCGTGTGGGATCTATTGCCCCTATCAAATTTTAAAGCTCTAAGAAGGTAGAGGTTTTTTTTTTACCTTTGTACTCCTTGTATCCAGTTAAGTACCCTGCATACAGATGGCACTTAATAAAAACTTTCCTTATATTCAATCCAAATTTCCTCTATGGAAAAACTATACTAATCACCCTGCTTTCAATAAGCCTTTTAACTACTCAACATAATTTCTATTCAACCTCCTTGAAAAACTGTATAGAGCTGAAAATCTTTTATTGGATTTAAAAAAAAAAAGTACAACCTGGTATCATATGGGTTTCTTAAAACCAATCTGATGGGTATAAGTGTTAAAAAAAAAAAAGAGTAAGAATAATTCCTATCAACAACACAGCTTTCCTACAGATGAAATTCACCCTTCTAAATAGTGATTATATCCCCCCTTGATGGCAGGCTGCCCAAGACCTTTTGTATCACCACACCAGCAAACATTTACTCTTGATATTCAAAAATCTGTGATAATGACAGAAAAGATTAGCCTTATTTAGTTTGATAGATTTTTCCTTACTCAGAAAAACAAATGTAAATTCAATAGATACTCTAGAAATGAAAGTCAATTTCACTATGGAAAAGTGTTTTAAACACTGACCAAAGAGATGCCACTTTGAGATATATAACATAGAAAAGGAACACAATGTCAATCACATGGCACCTATTTGACATAAAGAGACACCAAATTTGAAAAATTTATGGCTAGCAATGTCAAACAAAAAAATAATCAATCAAAAATCAATATTAAAGAACAAAACACAACATCAAGCCCACAATCAATTACATAACATCATCAGGGAAGATTACTTCTCACCTTCATCCGCAAGGACTTCCGGGATCCTTCTCGAAATGCCTATTGCAAAGAGTAAAAATAAAGTAAAAAACAGAAGAAAACTTATTATCAATAATGAATGATCACTTATATAAGACTTAATTAACATTTAAGGTAAAAACAAACTGCCTAGTTTATTGTCCTCTGCATATAAAGAAAATTTCTCAAATATTACAGTCATTAGGATGGAGGTCTGTGTGGTCAGAAACCCACCTCTAATGATCCTTTACTGTCAAAGTGGGGCTATTGCTGGTAAAACATGCATCACATAGTTCTATGTTCACCCAAATCTAGAAGAAAAGCATACTAATTCTCTTATGTGGAGTCTTTTGATTCACTGTGCTTAAGAAATAATGGAAAAAATGAATCACAATTCCTTTACATGAAGTACAAAAGACATTTTTGCAAAAGTTGCTTTGAAAGAAAAAGTTTATAATTATATGACACATTTCCCGTGAAGATGTTGTGGGCAGGGGTATGAGAAGATGACCTTGATGCTGAGAAGCACTTTAATATCACTGAGAATGTCTTTACTATTTACATATGGGAAGAAAACAAAAATTCAACTCAAGGGGAATAGTAGGGAGAATATTACTGTGATAAGTGGGGGTATGGATCACAGTGAGCACTGGTAGAAGAGCCACAAGTTTAGTTAATAAGGAAATTGCAATTGGGGCAGAACTAGCTAGTTATGCTTCTGGATCAACCTGTTTAAAAAAATGATTTCTCTGCCATCTGAGTTATTTCAGCTATATTTTTTATACCTTAATCTTTTTCGTCTTTGGTGCTGTACGACCTTTTTCTGGACTCTTTTTCCTTTTCTTAGGTTTAGTTCTTCGGACCCGGTTAACGGTTAAGGTGATACTTGTTGGTGTGTGTTGTGTTGCTGTGTACAACACAGTGGAGGGAGATAGCTCTTCATCCCAGCTTTCAGTTGCACTGCTGTCTCCACCTAAGAAACGCACAGGTGTCCTCAAATACTCTGCCAGCTGTATTCCAAACCCCTCCGACCTCAATGATACTCAAAGATGAATGTATAATCCACATTCTCTCGTCCTATCCAATCCAATAAACACTATATTCAAATCATCAAATTTAGGTCTCCCCACTGGACATAGCTAGTTAATAAAGCAGGGGAAAATAAAGACATGAAATCTTAAATGAACCAAGCAAGGATAGTAGCCTAAAGAGGGTTTAATTCTCAATACTCAAATCTTGGGACCAAGAGGGTATACAAAAATGATTTTCAGAGGCAGATGCTCAAAACGACCAAAGACTCAGAATGGAAAAATGTTTAGTCCACAACACACTTACCTGATACGTTGTCCTGTTTCCTCCGATGAAGTCTAATAACCTTCCCCCTGCTCATTCCCCTACAAAGGGAAAAAACTTAAAGTCGTTCCTCCTCCAGTATGAAGAACATTACAGTGCATATGGTAGCAGTGTCTGTGCATACACTACACCCGCCCATCCCTCCCACATACCAAATGTTTCTAGGACTTAAAATTTTCATATAAAATGCAATATCTCTAACATTACTTTCTCATGCTTTGTTTTTTTAAAAAAACTGATTCCAACCAAGTATAAAGAATGTGAGTCAACCTGAAAGAACCATCTATATCATGAACATGAACATTTTGGTTTATTCCCCTCAAAAAAGAAAACTCAAATTCCAGCAAATCAAGTTTGAATCTGTGGGAGATTGTGAACTTACCTGCACTTGTCACATTTAAGAAGAAAGCCATCCTGAGAAAGTCCACAATGACACCAGGTAGGAATAGATTCCCCTTCAGAGCTCTCACTGTCTCCAGAATTTTCCTCATCAGGGGAGTGGAGGCCATTCAACTCTGCATGAGGGATGATGGTCTGGACAGGGGGAGAAGCAGGGGGGGTCGGAGGAGGAGGGGCTCCGTAATTATGATCCTGAAAATAAGATTTTTTGAATCAATAGTGTTCCAAACACTGGCTCTTTCCCCCTTAAAATATCACATGTATTAAAGTCAAGAATAATCTAATATCCTCAAAATTTTGTTGTAATCAAGAAAATGACAAAATAAAATACTATGTTCAACAAGTAACAAAATAAGAGGATATTATTATTATTATTATTATTATTATTATTACTAAGATCTATCCAGAAGCAAGAAAGTACAAGGCGGGCAGCTGCATCATGCTATTAATAAATATTTCAAGAAAGTGAAAATGTACAAAAATGGATAAGACATCAGTAGATGAGCAGTAGCAGAAATGTATACTCACAGCATAAGGTAGTCCTCGGTACCCATGCCTCTGAGTGGTCCCATAGTTATGAGTGGAATACACGTTCTTCTCACAAACTGCTGGACTAGCTTCCACAGATTCAGGACTGCAGAAAGGTGAAAAGCAAGGGATGATAGCATAATAACTAATCCTACCCGATCAATTAATATTCCACTTCCCACTCTAACCCCTCCTCTTTCCACAACCACCAGCCCCTAGAATAGGAGAAAGAACTTAGTGAAACAAAGTAATCTGATTAACATAACCAAGCCTATAAATAATAGTGGGAGTGTTATTAACTGTGTGATGTGTGTGACATGAAGCCAGTACAGGCAGATGTCTGAAGGCAGGCACCTGGGATACAAGGTGTCCCTAATGACAAACATAAACGTACCAGCTGAGCGGGGAGTTTCCCCTAGAGAAGCCACTCTGGGCTGGTTTAGACTCAGAACTATTCTTCTTAATTGGATCTCTTAATACTTCCATGAAACCTCACATGACATTTGCAGTGAGTGAGATGATGAAAGTGCCTTCTGCACTGCCCCAGGGGCCAGGCCCTCTTCCATTCACTACCAAGACAGGATACCCTGAAGAAAGTACAGGTAAAAACAATGGCATCTTATATTTATAGCACCTCTTATCTTGAAGAACCCCCAAACACCTTTCAAAAATACGTAATTTCTCAACCATAAGTAGTGCAACCATATTAAGGGTACAAAATACTTAACAGCTGCATGGTAAGCCTAAAGAAGTTTTCATGATAATCAAAATACTATACTTGCAATTTGAGGTAGTCTGGGGGTAATTACCCAATGTGGCCAGGAAACGTTAAGAAAGTTATTTGGGAATTTTAGTAACCAGTCTTATAGAACTCCTTGTTTAATGCCTTTTGAAAGATGTTACCCCTAAAGACATACCAGTTCCTCTTATTCATGCGAACTCAGGTTTCAAATTAGTAACATACAGTAAAACCACAAGTCACAACTTAAGCTTAGGAAGAACTTAATTCTAAAAGAAATTAAATGAAAACCAGAACTTTAGCATTTATAATAGAAAATAGGCACAGGTGGCAAGTTAAAGCTCAAGGCACTTTTTCATAGAAGAAAAAAAACCATTTAAACCCTAACCATTATCTGGTTAGGTCTTTGGAATTCAGAAGTAAGAAAGAATAAAAATTTGGTACAACCACACACAACAATGGTGTGCTTGTAATTCATAAGTTAACTTAGAGGAGCAACGAAGTAATAAAACTCACATACAAAACACATAAGGCAAGAATAGTTCAACTTTAAGATGCATTTTTTTTGGGGGGGAGAGAGAACTAGACCTGCACAGTAGTGTATACTATTGATTTATAGTGATAATGCAGGGCTTGGGAGCTTATTTTTTTGGCCATTTAGAGACATAACATATACAATAGCTTGTAGAAATCATAAAATATGAAAGCCTTAAAAGCTGGTGACTGAGAAGGAAGGTCTGTAATTCAATGCAAGGAGACATCAGATAAAAAGTGAGGGATAAAATAAATTTATGAGGTATGTATCCAACTCACCCAATTTTATGCTCCGAAACTGTGAGAAGAGACCTTATTAATAACAGCAAAGGATAATTTCTGGGTGAAAAAGAACTTAAGACATAGGAAAGGATTCTCTGTTAGTGAAGGGCATGCATTTCATTACTGAGTATGTCTGCAAGGAGCTGGGGGATACACCAATAATGCAGGTCAGTATTCTTAAGGAAAAGAATGATTTAGACATGGCTCACTAAGAGGTAATTAACTAAGACTATGTGGAAACAAGTGAGATTAGTATTAAATCCAACAACTAAAGTGAAACCAAAATGTAAGACATGAATTAAGAGAAATTAAGTACAATTTCATTTTTATGATGGAGTCAGAGAAAGGAATATTTCATAAAAAGTTAATAAATGACATTTACTAGATACACAAATATTCCATAGTGCTACACTTATTTCATGTGGGAGTTTTTGCCCCCACTGAACATATGGAATAAAATATGACAATTATCTATCATAAAATGGGATTTTTTGCAGGGGGGTGAGGGGAAAGGGCAAAGAAAAAACTGCATGGAAGATGTTTAAGGAGATGGAACTGCGTTGGTTGTATCTCACCCATCTCCACAACAGGCTAAATATGAACAGAAACACTTCATGTATGAGTCTAGGGGACAAAAATAAAATGCACACAATGGGATCTAATAGGTCATTCCACTGGACAATAGCTTCTAATAGACAGCATAACATCTAAAACATTACCATTGCATGCTCAACATTGAGGTTTAAGTAGTTATCTTGCAACTTCAATTTCAACTGGTCAAGTATAATAATCTAATTTTATTCTGACAATTAAGACAACCATAGGTTTTTATCCAAGACATTCCCTGAAAGGTGGTCTGATAATTGTCCATATTTCAAAATATGAATTAAGTAGAAATTTAGGCTCCCAAGATACTTTTATTACAGTCACTATGATCTAGAGGTTGATATAATTCCCTTAAGCATAATCTTACATGGGTCTTAGCTTTTTCCTCTTTCAAATCCAAATGAGTGTGATAATAAGCCATATTTGGAAGCCATGCTTACCATAAAAAAGATTAATTTTTCTCATCCTTTCCTAAGACAGTGGCTTTATAATAATGGCACCCACCTGTTCAGGCCTTGTTATTTAATGCCACATCTTTGAGAACATTTGAAATTTTCTGCTACTGCAGATCAGATTAGAAATCCAAGAAAGATTTTTTAATATCCATCAGATCATAGATCTACAGTTGAAAGTGACCTTAAAGGCCATGCAATCCAATCCCTTCATCACTGTATAGATGAGGAAGCTGACTTGCTTCAAGCCCCTTGTGTACTAAGGGTCAGGAGAGGGACTTTAGCCCAGCTCCAGCATTCTTTGTATTGTCCCATCCTGACTCCACAGCAACGAATCTACAGATTTCACGACAGTTTTCTACAACATCACATCTTTGCTGAAGTCAAATTTTAAATCCTAGAGGCAGGGTTTAATTCTGTACAACATGCCAGTTACAACAAGACTTAATCTTAGGCAGTGCCTAGGAAATACCAGAGCACAACGATACTTAATAAATGTGAATTTGGCAAGGTGGTCCATTGACAACACATATATTTTGATGAGACAAATTTTCCACTTATTCTGTAAAGAAAATCGAACAGAATAGTTTGTGATTAGTTGTTACCATAGTAACAAGTCTATCAGGAGCTTATCTCGGTTAAATTTCAGTATATCCTAGGAGTGTGTGTGTGAAGATATGGAAGTACTTTAATCCATAACCTACCTTGAAGTCCAGGTTGGTTACAATGTCCCATTTACTGAGACCAAATAATTAAAGAAGGACATGTGGGCTCCTAAGGATATAGCAGTCAGGCTTATTTCTAAATGTTTTGATAATAAACTACCATGATTTCAATTTCAGAACAATTCAAGAAATACTTCTTATCTATTATATAAGTATGAGGCATTGTACAAATGTTACCTAATTTCCTTGTTTATTTTCACAGGCTTTTCAAAACTGAATTAGGATGAGAGCCTCAAAGAGATAAACATTAGTAAGCACTGTTGTTTATAATCATCAGATGTAGTAATATGTTAACAAAGGGCATGGACTGGGCTCCCAAAATGTTTAGCTGAACCAACTTAAAAAAAATACCCCCAAAACTTAAAAGGCAAGGTTTAACCTCAAAAGTCAACTAGCAGTATTTTGTGATCTGCAACTGATTCCATGTATTTGTGGTTCTACAGAAATAAGGGCAGTGTTGAACTAAAAATAAACTTAAATGTCCCCTTACTCCCCTGGCTTTATAAAGCCAAACAGCACAAGATTAACATTCTTTGTTCAAACTCCTCAGAAAAGCTAATGATCTCAGTTATAGATCTTAGATTTAAACTGTAGGGGGTCAGAGGTTAATTATTTGCTAGGCAAATACACAGATCATACACTTTTCTTCAGTGCTGTTTATCATGTAGTTAGTAGGCCAAGTATAAAAAGGGGTTTTAAAATTCCATCCCAGATTATCACAGGGGTAAAAACCTGAAACTGAAAACCTTGGCAAAAGGAATAAACAAATAAATCCTGCTGACTAGACTTGAAAATGAGACTTTGGAGAGGAATCCACCCTCCCCCCAACCTAATTCCATTCCTTAGATATACAGAAGTAGCCCCCAAATCAATTTTTTTTCAAGTCAAGGTAAAATTACAGTCCTAGGGAGCTGTACCCCACCAATGGAATTTGCTATGTAGATTGGCTGAACCAAATGGTGTAGAGAAGTTTAAGTAATATGTATGAAATATCCTTAGCTTTAAGAAAGAAAACTACCATTAGCTACTCAGGAAGCTACAGGTAAAGGGGAAAGACCAGGAAGGATTGGAAAGAGTAGTAGCTAATGGACAGAGTCTAAAATTTGAATATATTTAAACCACTAGTACTGCCCCTGCCCATAACCTAATTACTAGTACTGTTGTGGAACAGACCTGGATGTCTAAGGGTGAAGGAAGCATCTTCATCTAAGGATGAAAGAATCCTTCAGTCCTGTCCATTGGACTGTCACCAACTGGTATAGTCAGAGTGCTATTTGTCTAGACATGAAGAGAATTTTCCTCTTCCTTCCAAAAGTAAGTAGGATTGGATTAAGGACACAGAAAAAGAAAAGTGGGGAAATCTATGAATATAGGAGAAACTAGAGTAACTCAAGAAGCAGGGGAGGGGCAAAAGAAGGTTATAAAAGGAAAGGTGGGTGGATTTATAACATAGAAAGTTGTGTAATGAAGGCCTACCTTCATATTCATTTGGCAATTAAATTCTTCATGGACTGACAGTCTATTTTAGGGACTGGGCTTTTGGTTTTCGACAAACTCTGTGAATTCCTAAAGTGGCTCATAGCTGAAAAAAAGTTTGGTACCACTGATTTTGAAGGTCCTTTTTCCAGGAGATGATTATAAAGAACAAATAGATGATATGGCTGTCCTGTTTTCTTTCCCAGATGTCAGAAGTTGCAAGTAACCTGCCATAGTCTCAATTGGGTCAGTCCCTTTACCCTAAGACGGTGGGAAGTACACAGGTTTGAAGTTTTCAAGATAAATCAGAAAAAGGAAAGCAGTCTACCCCCCAAACAGAATAGAATTAAATAACCAGTAACTCTAGAAGGCAGGGTGGCATATCTGCTTTATTCCAATCTATGCCAAAGAGAAATCAGAACGTAATCATTCTTTTGCAAATTTGGTCCTGTTAATTATTTATCTAACCATCACTCCTAGGTCAGGAGAAATGGCTTATTTTCTCTTTCTCCTAATTGCCTTTCCCTTCCTCCCTTTTTGACAATCACAATTCCAATGAAGTAGATTTACTTTAGAAAATCCTAGGCTTTAGTTCTGAGTTCCTCCTAAAAATCTAAGCTTTCTAGGTACCCTCCTAATTTCTAAAAAAATGGGGAAGTGGCACTTACTCTGAACCAGCAGCCATATCTGAGTACGATGTATCTGGTGTGGTGACTCCCAGAGGAACTGCAATGCTCATGACGTCCAACACAGCAGTAGATGGAAATCACCGGGTCCAATTAATGGAGACTGGCCACTCTGAGAGCGGGGGTGAGCCGCAGAGCCTCAGGCAACATGTCAGGGACATGAGGAATCCTGGGACAGAAGGCAGGACATTTCATGAATATATTTTTTAAGTAGCATAATTTTGAAAAAAAACAAACAAACAAAAAAACAAAAAAAAAACTACCTGTGGTCTACTCTTCCTGTTCTTCCTTCTTTTTAAAATTAGAGATTCTAGGGGCTTTGTAAATGTTTCAAGTGGATACCTAACCCTTTCTTTTCTTCTTAAAGACTTCTTCACACAAGAGGGGACTGACTACTCAACTGCTGAGCTTGTTCCCAAGCTGATTTTCCAGTCACTTTCCAAACTAGTCACTAGCCCCCAGGGCCTAACTTACAAATTTTTATAAGAAGCCTTTTGTGATTGCTAGAAGAAAAGTAACAACTTCACTAAACTCTCTAATGGTTTATTGTCTTCAATCAATTTTTCATCTCTTAGCAACAATTAAAATCAGCTTTTGCTAGCAGCCAATAATGTCATTTTTCCTAAGTCAGTGTTAATTAACAAACACCAATCTGCTTGTTGTTTGAATCTGATTGGAAACAGCTGTTGTTTCTTATTATTTTGTTTCGCACAGACTTCCATATTCTCACAATTCTACTTTAATGATTCTCTGAAAGGGCAGAGGATTAATAGACTCAACTGCTAGGTCTTTTGGTCAGCCAATATTCCCAGATTTGAAAAAGAAAAACCAAAAAACCCATAGATAACAAAATGGCACTTTTACCATAAAGAAAAATAGCAAATTCAAAAGGAAAAAAGCATTCAATACACATGAAGACAAAAGAGAAATGGAGGATAGCTGAGATGTATTGATTGCCACAAACGACTGGAATCTAGCAACATGAAGGAATAGATCTATTAAACTGCTGAAGTAAAAGATAAGGCAGTGATACGAACCATGAACCAAAAGGAGATTAAAAGATTAAGTAAAAAGGGGAATAAAATGTACTTGATAGTGACTATGAAAAGTACTGATTAGGTATAAAAACATAAGTTTCTCAGAATAGAAAAAGTACTTTGCATGGCAATAAGTTCAAAGTGAATAAGACCAAAGGCTCGTATGAAGACATAAAGATGTAAAGAAAAGGAACCCATGCAAAGATGTTGCATGCATGCAATGTTATGTATGAGTAAGATGCCTGGACTGGAAGACAAGAGATCTGAGTTTTAGTCTCAGCTTCACCGTTAATTTATTTTGTGGTTTAAGTAATTTAGGCCTCTTTAGGCCTTAGTTTTTCCATTAGAAAAAAATGAAGAAAATGGAGAAGACATTCTCTAAGATCCCTTTCAGTTATGGAATTTTAGAATTCTTGTTTATGGTACAGCCCACTGAAACGCCAAATGGCCACTGACCAGAAGATGACAAATCAAGAGGTCAACTGTAACTATCAAATCAACTTAGTAGATAAAAAAAGGAAACTGAAGTCATATTTAGAATGGCTGACAATTTAAATTCTCAAAACTTAAAACACATACTTAAACAAATGGGACTAGATGAGACCAGTTTAGGTTGAATGGAGTAAGAAAGAATCTGTCTTCATATCAAGACAGAAATTTTCTTAAAATCTTAAAAATTTCATAGGCTTCATGACCTCTATTAAACTCCCAATCTGAGAATGCCTCATCCTGGAATGAAGGGACATCAGGATTCTCAAAAGGAATGCCAGTATAACAAGCTTTGGCAAGTCCTACCAACCAAAAAAGGTTTCAACTACTGGCCCATTAATGCTGTCTTTTTTTCTGAGCTAAGTGTGTCTATCTAGTTAAGACTTGCTCACCATCAAAAGGTTGGTCCCAAGGTCATGGTTTTGCAGAAGGGGAAGAAAGGAAGGCACAACTGCTCATAAATTGGTCTTTTATGGACTGTGCTCTTAGTGGAAGAGGTACTCATACCAATGTAATCTTGGATCTTTACAAATACTTTGATGATTTAAAGAAAATGGGGAAAGGTATTGCTACTTTTGATCATTACTTCCGAATCCCAAAGTTACTATAATCAAGAAGCTCTCCCAGGCACAGGGCAAAAAACAGATCTATCCAGTTAGGAGTAAAAAAAACATTCCACTTAATTTCCTTGGATTTCTGGCAATCTGGGTTCTTCGTTTGGGCTATGCCACTAGTTCTGCTTATGTTCTACTCAGAAGCAGGAAGTTGAAGCATTCAGGCAAAAAGAGAGAAGGTTGAAGGGTTATAGATCAAAGAAGACTGGAAAGACCTTCTTACAGGGAAGCAGAAGACTTCCATTTGACTCTTCTTCGTCACTTCCTAAACAAGTCTATTTCCACATTTGTAAAGTGGGGATATTTACACGATCTACCTCATAAATCTGTTTTAAGGTAAGGGCTCTGTAACCTACAAAATGGTATATAACTGTTTAAATATGTCACTTCTTCCTCACAGTTCATGAATAGGAAGGAACTGACTAATGTTTTTGTTGATGAGTTTATTCCTCTAACCCCAATTATCTTCCTTTTCCTATAATCATTTCCAAACTGACTTGAAAACAGTTTTTACCTCTCCACCCCCACCAAGTATTTATGCTGACATAGAATTTCCCACAACAGACGGGGCAGGCATTCTCCAATAACACAGGGTAATAGAGGGAGAAGGTTGATTTCTACTCTACTTTAAAATTGAGACAAATTAATTCAGTGAAAGTGAAAAAGAAGCTGCCGAAGACACATAAAACAGAGGAAAGGGTGATTATGACCATACCACCCTTGATCAGTACAGCACATATAAGAGTAATGTACTATAACTGCAGTGAAAGAAAAACTCTCAAATTCACTAAATATCTTTTCTTTCACTCAACTATGTTCCTACATGTCAAAAGAGTAATCTAGGGTTCCTGGTCAAATACAGCTTGGTAAACTGCTTGATATTTTTCTTTTGGGGAGAAATTTTCTGAAGACTGGCTTGTAAGAGTCAAGCTGGAAGATTAAGGGAATGGTTAGAGTTAACATAAAGACTGTCAGGTAAAACAAATGAGGAACTAGCACAAGATTTCTATGAATAATTGTTTGTTTCATACTATAACTTTACTCAGTAAAGCACTGTTTTGAACCATCTCCTAAAAAAAAAAAACCCAGTGACTTAACAGAAGAAAAAAGATTCAGAACTTAGTTAACAGCCAATTGTTTTAAATTTTAAGTATTTAATGGAAATTCAGCTAATAATCAAATCTCTCCATGTTGATTTCCAATGGAGAGTCTATCTCATTTTGAAGCACCGAGAGAAGCAGGTTCCAGCTTTCCCTGTATAAAATTGTCCCAGATCATATGATTCATATTACCATAACAAGTGAACCATAACATATTAGCTGGGCCATTCTCATTCTAAATTAGTCTCCTACTGTGAGTGAGATGAGGGACTGGTATGTGTAAACTCAAGTCCTGCACTTCTTTGCAGTTGAAAAATTTGTGTGCTCCCTGATCTTGCCCTCAATCAATAAATCAACAAGGATTTAATTGCCTACGTAGTAAAGGATTATGCTAGGTATTGTGAAAAAAAAAAAAAAAAGACAAAAAACCAAACAGTTCCTGTCACCCAGCGGCTTATATTCTATGGGAGAAACATGTGCAATATGAAATAAATACAAAATATATACTAAGTAAGTACAAGATAATTTTGGCAGGTTGGGAGAAGCACTAGCAAATGAGGGAAATCAGGGAATGCCCCATGCAGAAAGGGATGCTTGTGCTCTATAAAAAGTAACACAGATAACAAACTTTTAGGTCATTAATAACCCATCTTTATTTTCAAAATCAAGTATAATAATTATTTGAGTTTTGTAAGTAAATGAGAGATTCACAGTATGGAATACCAGTCTCAATTTCTAGAAACCACATTTCAAACATTTTAGAGATGCTCTGGAGAGAAGGACAGGAACAGCTCTATATAATACACTCTCCTCAACAGTTACACAGGAGATTTCACTGAGGTCACTGAAAAGGCATCTGCTAAGTAGCAATGTGTCAATTTAAAGGATGGGGAAAAAAGGAAAACCAGCCAAGGGATTTTATTTGGCTCAGTCACCTTTATATTGACCAGCAGATGTGAAGTTCCAATAATCTCTTTGCCAGTGTCCTCTGAAGATCTGGAAAAAGTTGACAGACAAATAATTAGTATAGAAAGGAATGCCACTTATGGACATAATATTGAACCAAAACAGTTCTTTCCAAGAAATAATATCTTTTATAGAATTTTGCTTAACTCCTCCTGGCCCTCCGTTCCAGACCCATTAATGATCTGTCTTCATCCCCAATTCAATGTTACAGATATCTGTTGAACTCTTCACTGTGACAACCCTAACAAGCCTGGGACAAAGTAAGAAAAAGAAAAGGAAGTGGTTTTATTTTAACTAAGAGAAGATCAACTACTATACCCTGTCACAGGCTTGTACAATAACATGTTCTTTAAAATATGAATCCTTAGTTTCACCCATATTTCCCAGGTTTTCCTTTTATTTATCATAATCCTATGGAAGTTTCCTTTGCCTAATACCCTCTTCCAAAACCCAACTGTTTTTCTATAATCAAGTCACTCAGAATTAACAAAAAGGACATAGCAACTACTATCAGCACATCTGCCCACCCCATCTCCCTCTACCATATTTTATCTTGCCTAACTGCAGAAGGGAGAATGACAGAAGGCAGACCCCTGTCATGGAGAAGTCCCTTGAAACTTATGATGAGTTTGTTGCTGTCTTGGTACTGGAATCAGGGTCAAAATAAGGCATCTACCAAAAGAAAAAAAAAAAAGAAAAAAGAAAAAGAATGAAAGAAAGAAAAGCAGGTGACTAGGGCTTCTTGAGAAAATAGTTGATCCTTTCACAATCAAAATGGACTCACTTTCCCGTAAACCAAAGCCCTCCAAAGAAAAGTGTTTCCCCAAATATTATCTGCCAAATTTAACACTGGGTCAAAATAATCACAGTAATACTTGAGCTCCAATACAGCATGTTAAAGAAGTCTGCAGCAGATTTCAATTATCATGCATTACAGATGAAATATTATTTTATTTCTATTTATAAATTTCCTAATCTTAAAAATAGGCAGACGCACTATCTCTTAAAAATAACTACTGCCGGGAGGATAAAAAGTATGAGAAGATCAAAAGCATAAGTATCCTCAGAACTGCCCCCCCCCAAAATAAATAAATAAAAAGCAAAAAAAAAGAAAAAAAAACATGGGGAAAAGTATTAACAGTTCAATCCAAAGGGTGTCAAAAATCTCAAAATACAAAGGCTAAACCATTTATTTTGATGGTTAAAGGTAGAATAGGTGGCAAGAGAAGTAATGTATTGTAGCAGAAAAATGAAAATTACCAGAGGGAATGGTATCCTTTATGTGTGATAAGCAATAAAAGAAGAATGAGGTGAGCCGGAGGAAAGCAGAGAGACAGGGAGTGTATATATGTATATGTATATCTATATCTAATAAGGGTAACATGACTGTAGCAGAATCTGAACTTCTTATCAGCATCACTATTCCCAGAAGAATCCATCAGAATCCACATGGAGCCACAGGCAGTTGTCTGATCCGGCTGTAGAACCAGTACATCTCTTAGGACTGAATACTCTCGAGGAGTCACCATAATGAGGAAGGCAGTTATAAAGAAAAGGCCAGAAAATGTTGATAGTTGCCCCTGTCCTTTAGAACAGGATTCTTCCTTATTGGCTAACAGCCTCTGCTACTGTCATTCTGACACAACTTACTGAATGTACAAAACTCATGATCTTTCTGGCCACTCCCAGAGAAAACAAACAAAAAGTGTTATAAGAGCAATTCCAACAGAGATTTCAGAGAAAGAAATTGCATCAGCCAGGTGAGCCGGAAGCAGCTGGGAGACAGAGTCCAGTGAAGAGCCAATCCAATGAAAGAAATTCAGAACAACTGTGCTTCAGTAATGCTGTGAAGAGGACTGGCAGGAAGAGGAGAGCCGCTTCAGAAAAAGAACAGGCCTCATCTGCTTCAGACTGTCTTTGTACCGGGGTTGCGGACCTTGGCCATTCTCCCAGAGATGATGCAATCCTGATGAACAAGATCTGCTGCCAGAGAAACAATTGTTAACAGCCTATGCAGACAGCAACTCAGCCAAGGAGCTATCTCTGATCAATTCTCTCCATAAACCACTTCAAAAATGTGATACATATGCCCCCATAGCTCCAAATATCTATCAATTCCATTCTCCTTTAAGAAATAGCAAAATACATAGCAGCTGGCATAGCTGTGCACATGCATTCAGGGACATAAGGTCCCACAACAGCTCTGGGTCACCATTTTATAACTTCCCTTTTAGTTACATCTAACCCAAAATATCATCCAAAGTAGGCACATATTTCTGAAACTCTCAGAAAAAAAATCTCAATATGGGAACTTTATAGATCTTGATTTATTCTCTTTTAAAGAAAAAAAAAACCAGTATAGAGAGATTTTATTTTTCATTTTATGAAAACAGAGAAGGAACTGAGTGAAGTATTTGTTCTCTCATTTTCACTTACCTTCCTCACTCCTAGTAAAAAGAGTGGAGGAGAGAGCAAGTCATTGCCTTTGTTTTTGTGCTATGGGATCCTCTGAAATGCATGGTTGACTTCTAACATCTCAAAGTCAAAATAAATCTCACTCAAATTTATTCATCTTGGAGATGCCTTTATACTTAAAAACTGAACAATGACACCTGATTTTGAAAATGACAAAATGTGGGGTGGCTTGGTAGCACAGCGAATACAGCACTAGCCCTGGAGTCAGGAGGACCTGGGTTCAAATGTGGCCTCAGACACTTGACACACTTACTAGCCATGTGACTTTGGGCAGGTCACTTAACCCCAAATGCCCACCAAAAAGCAAAAAAAAAAGGAAAGAGAAAATGACAAACTGGAAAGCCACAGAGTTTTTGAAAATTAAGGTAATTATAGTTCTCTTAATTCAGAGGAAAAAAAAGAGTACATTTCAGAAAGGTTTTCAGAGCGAGGCTGGAAACAAAAAGGGGATACTGGTTAACTCATTTAACCAGAACTTTTCAGAGCAACTTGTGCTAATGAAGATTTTACTATTCATTTAGACTGAATATATTTTAGCAAAGAACTCATCTATTATTTATCCTCCCCCCCTTTTGACTATGTAAAGCATAATGAGCTTACAGGTGAGGGAAACATTATACAAAAATATTTGTGATTACTTTGCCCTCATGATTTTCTAATCAGATATTTTAAAAATGTATTAAATGTATGTACACATACTGCTAGTACTATACACTTATCTCTACTTCTAAATGCACATTTTCTGATGTTGCCGTTGCCTGTCACTTGGGGTTCTTCACAATTTGTAGTAACCCTGCTTTTTCTATTCTATAGATGTACTTTATGTTATAGCTAAACTGTATTAGTACTTACTCTGGCCCTGGAACAAGCATTATTTTCTGAACTCCACACCGGAAATTCCCTATCTCTGAAACTGTAACTTGCTGAATTTTTACCTAGCCTTTAATGTCGAACTCAAATGCATCCTCTCCTCCATAAAGCATTTAGGTTTAGCCACAATGTCCAAGAAACTTAACAGCATTGTTTTATATTTCTCTAGTTCATTTATATACTCTTGTGCATTATACTTATAGAATCCCTTCTTCTCAAAATCTGGCTCAAATGCCACCTTTTATAGGAAAGCTATCTAATAGTTCCCCCAATTCCCATTTGCTAGGGCTCCTCTACCCAGGGATTACTTGGGATACCCTGCATTTTTATTTTGTTTTTCCATTCACAGGCTGTTTCCCCCTCAATAAAAAAATAAGCTTGATGGCAGAACTGGACATTTCAATTTTATCTCTGTGTCTCTCCAGGCACCTCATAAATATTTTTTGAATGAATTTCTGGCTTTTCTTATCCCCTAGAAAATTCTATGAGGAAAGGGATTCTTTGTTTTAAAGCCTCTCTTACTATTCAACTAGGACTGTGCTTTGCACACAGTTGGTACTCCTAATTGTTTTGGTCTCCTACTTTTATGGAATCAGACTGAGCTGGAAAGTCCAATTCTATCTCATGTAAATACTTTACTTATCTGATTCTAAGATGGGAAGCTCCTAGAAGTTATGTCTATGCTCAAACAGTTTTCTTGGAATAGTGCCATGTTTCTGCCATAGCAGGAAGATTGGTATTAATGTAAATAGGATTTAGATGGCTCTTGGTCCTTTAAGCAAGGGTCAAGAAAGGAACAGGCAATTCTCCTTACCATCTGCCAAAAGGCTATAAGCATAGTTTTAAATACCTTTCTTCCTCACTCTGAATTTTATAGTAGTCTTTGAGGTGATAGTGAAAACAGGTAGAAAGAAGGGACAAGGACATGGGAAGAACAAGAAATAACAAAGGAAGAAAGGAAACTAGGTGCTAGATAAGTTTACTTTAGGAATACACTGTAATTTTTTTTAAAAAAGAAATTAAGGGTAATAGAATAGAGGAGATAATAGAAAAGGGAAGATAGATTATAGAAAATGAGAGAGGCTTTCAAGGAGAACAAGGACAGACAAATATTACCTGAAACCAGGGAAAGTTTATTAACAAGCTTAGATGAGGTGAGTCAGAATGGATCTAAGTAGAAAGGAAAAGTATGGGTAGAAGTGAAATCAATAAAATGAAATGTGTTAGGCATTGTGCAAAGCACTAGAGACAAATACAAACAAGAAAGACCTCAAGAAGCAGGAGTGAGGAGGGGGTATGAGGTGTTGAGCAAGGCAGAAGGTACCTTCAAAGAGTCATGGTTGGGTGATGACAGAAATAACATGGGGGTATATAAGATAATATGAAAGCATACCACTCAGAGCCTAGTTCTCAGTGGGAAAAAGACAGATTAAACACTAAAAGAACCAGAATACTGTACCTTGAAGTATCAAGCTGTAATGAGTTTTTTTTTAATTCATAAAGCAAAGAAAAATAGAATGAAAAATTTTATTTCTAAGTAAAATCATAACAAAATTTTTGTGTCAATTTTCTTGTCCTTTTAGTGTTAAAATGGGCTGGGTGGAAAGAACAGAGTAAATTTAAGTGACTTGGAGTCACAGTTCAGAAGCTTTGCTTTCCCCTATTCCCTACCTCATTTCTCCCCATCTTCACTAACTTATATCTCTCTACTGCTTTGTCTGCACCTCACTTTCTCTCCACTGGCTACCAAAATTTGGCATAATAAGCATAATAAAATGAAGTTAAAAAAAAAAAGCTTCTAAACTGTCCAAGAATAGCTGGAATAATTTCAGCTTTAAAAAAAAGTAATTTTAGCTTACTATCACCTTTCCCTAGAAAGGTTTTTGTCAGACGCAGACCTAAACGTCAAAACATACAGGTAATGAATAAGAAAAAAAGTTATAGATAATTTACAAAGTGCATCAGAAAAAATCCCTAAATAATGTTGACAGGAAGGGGAAAAGACATTTTATTTAAAATCCTTTGAAAACAATTATGTTGGTTACTAACCCATAAGACAAACCATTCATTATCCCTGAACCCTAAATATTTGGAAAGGAGTAATTTTGGTTAATAGTTACATTCAGATCACAACTTTGAGGAATTTATATTTTTATTTATTTAACAAAATGACATTAACCCTACCAAGATAATCATTTTACCTTAGCTTCTGACCTTTCAACTCAAATAAGGCCCAGTATATGAGGCAACCTCCTCCTGATCATTCTATACAACTGCACAGGTAAGAAAACGCCTAGTGCCTTCCCACTTTTAGTTGCCCACAAACTCGTTTTCTTCCTGTCACTTTGTCCCAGGGAAGTGAGTTGAGGGATTTAACAGAGGAAATCTTTAAATCTGACAAGAAGCCACTAGAATTTCAAACATACTCCTTTATGGTTTTTTTTTTTAACAGCTACAGCTTTGAGCCAAATTTCATCGTTAAGGTTCCAAACCCCATTGCCCTAAATGCTAAAGTTACTAAACATCTTTCTCGATTTTTTGTTTCATTTGGCCAATAAGTATCTATTGAACAATAACACCACCATTTACAGTGCTGTGTTGAGTGAGAAATAAGACAGGAAAGATTAATTCTTGCCAAATTAAAGGGAATTTCCCTCCTACTTATGTAGTTTTATTTGTAAAGGGTTTGTATATAACAAAGTGTCTATAAATAAACATATATAAAAACACAGCAAAATTGGTGCACTTGTTGATTCTTTTCAAAGAAAAAAAAACACACTTTAGTATTCTGAAGTTAAATTCTGAGGAAACACATACATTACCAATAATGCAAAGACTCCTCTTAATCCTCTGAAAATATTTTACTTAGAATTTTATGAAGTCAAGAGATAGTTTATAATAGAGATTTTGCCTCACCTGGCAGACCAAGGGACACGCTGAACAATTAATGCTTCAACACTTTTGAGAAAGAAAGCTAACTTTTCCTCTAAATCTTTAGGTTGACAAGTCAGTCTACTATGTCTTCTATTTCTAGAATCCCTCAGGCCCAGCACTGCAACACTTAAAAGGCCTCTCCCAATATTCAACTTCAAAATAATTCTAACATATTCTCCACTTTATAATTTGTAATGATTCCTGTATTGTCTTTTCAAGACTACTGATTCTCTTGTCATTGGGGGGAAAAATCTTATAGACTAGGTTAGAAACAACAGCTTTTTTAACCTCTGCAGCCTGGAGCCTGTAAAATAAAGCAGACAAAAGCAACATTCTAGTACCAAAGTGTTTTCCCCAGCTGTCCCAGGAGAACTGTTTTTCTCTTAATACATTCCCTTAACCATGAAACCAGTACACACCAAATCCTAAGTTTTCTCTTTCTGAAGTGGAAGAAAAACACACCATAAAACAAATCTTTGGAAACTAATTTAACTCATAAATTGCTTTCCTTTATTCTGAATATAACTGCAGATCAAACAGAAATAAATATTACAAAAGACAACTATAAGTAATGCCTTAACTAATTTCTCCTCCTTGGTTATCAACTGTTTTCCTCTCTAGTGAGGTCTCAAAAGAATAGGGCTCTGATTGTAGCATAGGGACTCAGTAATAGGGGGAAATGTCCAGAAACTGAGAAGGAAATAAGGACTGTTTAATACTGAAAATTTTACTTTAAATCTTCCCTGCAAAGTTTTAAAAACTAAATAGAAACTTATCTGCCAAGAAATCTTATCTATTCTCCCAAACAGATAACCGTATTAAGTAAATCTTTTCTGGTACTACAATGGTATATTAGTACATGTAAAATGTCAACAAAACTGTGTGAAAAATAGCTTCATATTGTGCCTTAATGTCCATGAGTTCAGATATAATTAGTGTTTCAGTTTGGGCAAAATCTTCCATCTTTAATTCTTATAGATCATCCACAATTCCATATCCAACACCATGAGGAAACTGAGGTCAAGACATGTAAAGTGACTTGGCCTAAGGTCATACATAATTAGTTCATAGTAAAAGTGAGAGTAGAACCCAGGTTTTCTTGACTCTTACTTTATTATTCTTTTCATTATAATATATAAGCATTAATATACAGATCAAATTATGCATTTTACAGGTAATGAACAAAAAGCACAAAGCATCTATTTTTTTTTCTTTTTGGAGGGCAATTGGGGTTAAGTGACTTGCCCAAAGTCACACGGCTAGTTTTTGTGTCAAGTGTCTGAGGCTGGATTTAAACTCATGTCCTCCTGACTCCAGGGTCGGTGCTCTATTCACTGTGCCACCTAGCCGCCCCCAAAGCATCTAATTTTTTGTTTTGTTTTGGGAGGGCAATTGGGGTTAAGTGACTTGCCCAAAGTCACATGGCTAGTAAGTGTGTTAAGTGTCTGGGGCAGGATTTGAACTCAG
This sequence comes from Pseudocheirus occidentalis, assembly GCA_028646575.1. Lineage (NCBI taxonomy): Eukaryota > Metazoa > Chordata > Mammalia > Diprotodontia > Pseudocheiridae > Pseudocheirus > Pseudocheirus occidentalis. The sequence goes on along the minus strand of CM053599.1, from coordinate 40,573,921 downwards.
GTCCTCCTGACTCCAGGGCCAGTGCTCTATTCACTGTGCCACCTAGCTGCCCCATGTAATATTTATAAAACATAATCATTACACTACATAATTCCTTTTAACACTAAAAGGACCAGGTGATTTAACTAATGCAATTTTGGGGGTGATATAATTGGGGTTAAGGGATTTGCCTAGGGTTACACAGTAAGTGTCCGAGGTTACATTTGAACTCAGGTCTTCTTGATTCCAAGGCCAATGTTCTATCCACTTTGCTTTTTTTTTTTTTTTTTGAGGACAATTGGGGTTAAGCAACTTGCCCAAGGTCATATATGGTCATATGGCTAGTTTTGTGTTAAGTGTTTGAGGCCGGATTTGAACTAAGGGACTCCTGACTCCAGGGCCAGTGCTCTCTATTCACTGTGCCACCTAGCCGTCCCTCTATCCACTTTGCCATGTAGCCTGCCCACTATTACAATTTTAACAATAATTTTATTATAACTTCTCGTTTCTGTGTAAATGTACTTTTAAATACAAATAATCACAAGCAGATATTATATTTGACTCTGAAATAAAAATTTTCATCCTATTTTGTTTGCCTTATGAATGAAAATGCACTGTCGCAGATTTTATTCTTAAAACCCTAGTCCTATTGTTAAAATATAAGCTTAATACCATTCTGAGTAAATGACACAGGGCAAAAAACTAAGGTGGTACTTCCATTTTATTTTTTATTGGTTTGTTCTAGCACACTGTGATTTGAGGTCAACATTTTGAATGTTATGACCAACTTAGAAACTTAAAGAATAAAAATGACCAAAGTACAGAAACTGGCATTTTACACTAGAAGAATCAGAATTTCCAAATACTTTGAAAAACCAATTTGGGTCAGCTGACAGTGCAGTTTTGCAAGTTCATAATGCAAAGAAAATAAAAATAGGATGTAAAGTACAATATTTGCTTGTAATTTTTTTGTATTTAAACTGTGTTTGCACAGGAGAAACAGTGAATAGTCAAATTTTTTTTCCTTTAGTCAACTGATACATCTGGTCCTTGTGCTGTTAAAATAAGCGAAACAAAGTAGGTACCCATCAACTGCATAATGGCTAAATAAACTGTGGTACGTGAAAGCAACAGATTATCACTGAGTCAAAAGCAAAGATGAAAACTAATTCTGAGAAATATGGGAATTTTTATGAACTTATGTAAAGTGAAGCATTACCAAAAAAAAAAAAACAAAACCAAAAAACAAAACCCAACCCCCCCCCAACCCAGTATGTTACAATGACTAAAACAATGTAAAAGCCTAACCCCACCCCTAACTCAGTGTAATTATTACTAAACTTGGCCCTGAAGAGCTAAGAAAACACTTCCCTTCCCCTTCTATGCTGAGGTGAGGGGCTGTGGTTATGGAATAGCGTAACAGGTATTGTTAAGATACAGTTAATGTGTTTATTATTAATTTTGCAAAACTGGTCCCCACACCCCTTATAGGGAATAAGTTCTCTGGGTGTGTGTGGAAAGGATATATTTAGAAATGATGATGTTAAAAAACATATGAGAAATGGTCATGTACTATGTATGACCTTTGGATTGTAGTTCATTTTGCAACTGTGTTCTTCTGTCCAGAGAACGCATTATGTGGAATCCTACTGTATCTGAATATTCCTATATATCAAGGACATTTTGAATTTGGCTCCCTCTTGCTAAGCCTCATATAGCTCTGTACTATCCCATTCACCACCCACCTTGACTAATTTCCATCTATGGTAGTTTCATTTGATATCCCTTTCTTTCTCTTCCACTGTTTTCTCTGGAAAGACTTTTATTGTTAACAAACCACTAGCCCCCCAAACCTTGTAACTGCTTTGTAGATATATTTATTCATGCAGTCATGTTGCTTACCCCCAACAGAATATATAGGCTCCTTGATGGTGGTACCTGTTCTTTGTATGAGTTGGATTGGCAAACTACTACCTGTGGATCAAATCCAGCTGCTGCTTGTTTTTGTATGTCCCACAAGCTAGGAATGGTTTTTACACTATTAAACTATACTTTAAAATGTAAAAACATTTCTAAGTTCAGAGGCTATATATAAACAGGTGGTGGCCCCCATACCATAGCCCCCTACTTATTAAAGTGTGTGGCACAAAGTAGGCACTAAATAAATTCTTGAACTGAATTATCCCTCAGATATAACTGAACTCAAAGATTCCTTTTAGTTTACTATATCGTTAATAACACCCAGCTCCACGAGTCAGCCTTCGAAAACCATGAAAGAGAATGACCATTAATCACTGAAATACCTTAGCACTATCCTCCAATAAGAAGCTAGTGTACAACCATGAATTCAATCTGGCCAGCCTTAACCTTTGTGCAAACTCTGTGACTAAACTGGGTAACAACTTAGTAGAGGTGTCAAAAAAGGAACCTGGAATCTAGGTATGAAAGAAAAGAACAACTTCAGGGGGATACAATGAGTTCTTGGCAAGTGTAGATGTGCCCTATGGCAAATCGCCACTTTTGCTGCCTTCAATGTGGGTAGTGATAAAGGAAACAAAAAAAGCAGTGACACAAATAATTTTGGTTCCTTAAACAGTCTAAAAGATGAAGTTATTTTTCCTGACTATACCAAATCAAGAACTGTCATCAATTTTTCCAGACTAGAAGCTGAACCTAACAACTTTTTCAATGTTTGCTATTACTGCTACCAGAATAATTTAAAAAAATTTTTCTGGTCTGGTGAAACCTGTTCTTTAAAATCTCCAGTGGTTCATTATTATATCCTGAGTAAAGTTCAAATTTCTCTGGCACTCAAGGCCCTTCACAATCTGTTGCTAACTTCCCTTGCTAATTGTTTTGAATTTGCTAAGTTGGTTTTTGAAAGCCAAGCATAAGACCTTACGTTACTTCCTCATAAATTTCATCTTATTAGATTAGGCCCAATATTGTAGCCAGTGGAGACTTTCATCCAATAATGTCATCAATCTCTCACAGCTCTGTGACATCTATAAATTTGATAAGAATTCTATTCATGTCTTTATCCAAGTGACAGATAGCAATGTTATGAGCCATACAGATTCCACTAGAGTTCCCTTTCCAAATTGAAATAACTTTTCATCTTAATCTTTAATGCAGAGGTTTATAAATAATTTTTGCTTTTTGTGCCATTAACCCATGACATGTTCAAAATCTTTACAGACAGAAAGTTAAAAACATTACGTAATAATAATGGCAGCAAACTATATTTAATTGTGGAAGTTAGTTTTTTTCCACTACATTTGTAAAAAATGAGAATTACTTAAGCCATCTGGCAACTTTGAGAAGTCCTATTATTGACTTTTTTTCATTTTCATAAGTTCTTTTCTTGTGTGTGTGTGTGTGTGTGTGTGTGTGTGTGTGTGTGTGTTTGGGAGGGCGGACCCAACTCTAACTTATCAACACCTGGGAGTGTGTTACATGATTACCACAACAGCAAAGTACCCCAGGCACTAGTTTTTAGGAGTTAGTTCCACTATTTATGTGTTCTTCCTATATTTTCCCAGAAATACTTAAAATCTCATATTCAAAACTGAATCCCCAATTATAACTGTTTCACTGAGAAAAACAGGGTTTTGGATCAAGTAATTACAGCCAATTCTTCCTCTTGGGTAGTTTAGCAGAATAGTTAGCCCTAGGGTGTCACTATATCCCTAATTTTTTCTGGGCTCAATTAATTATTTGGGAAAGGTGGAGGGAAATATTTGTGACTCATCACCCTTGGGGGTCTTTTAACAGTGGATGAATTTGGGGTGGCTAGGTGGTGCAGTGAATAGAGCACTGGCCCTGGAGTCAGGAGGACCAGAGTTCGAATCCAGCCTCAAACACTTGACACAAAAACTAGCCATGTGACTTTGGGCAAGTCACTTAACCCCAACTGCCCTCCAAAAAGCAAAAAACAAACAAACAACAACAAAAAAAAAATAGTGGAAGAATTGCTGAAGAGTATGGTGTGGGTGTGTTTGTAATTCTTCTTTCTACCCAAGAAGCCTATATTTACAAGTCTTATCTAGAGACAGATAAGAACTTTTTGCTTCCTTTCACAAATAAAGCCCTTTATGACTCTCAATTCCTAGAAGTCTTTGAAATGCCAAAAGAAAAGTACAAGGGGAGTCTAATTACAGATATTGGTAATCTATGAGCAGAAGTCCTGCAGAATGGGGCTGAAGAGGCAAATCTCTAAATACTCTAAGTTGTGGATTTAGGGACAAAAGATGGATTAATTTTCTTGTAGTTATTTCCATAAAATTCAAATGAAAGAGGAGGCTGAATACATCTTGGGTTGGAATCTTCAGGTGGTCCTAAATGGTATACTTTCTCAAAACTTGATGAGCATATTACATAGATTCTGATTTTACAAAATCAATCTGGGAATACAAAGACTGCATCGTTAAGCAGAGAGGGAAGAATCAGAATATAGAGAAACGCTTACTAATCTGCTCCTCTCTCACACAAGCAACTGGAATAGAATTTCAGTTTCAAGAGACCTTAAGAATCAAGTCTACTCTTAAAAATATTCTTAAACTTACACTTTTACAAACACCAGATATCATAGCTATATTAATCACATATGTCTATGTATATATATATAAAAATAATATAAATAACAAATAAATATAAATAATCACTAGAAAATAACTGAAATGGAACCCCTTTGAATTAACCCCAGAGGTTCTGTCCTCAGTCCTCTCATTTCTCTTCCATGGCTTTCAAGATCACTAAACTGAACTCACAATCTTACCTCCAAATATGAACCCTTCCCGAAACACTTCTTCATTTTTATCGATGATACCATTACTCTTCCAAGCTTGAAACCCACGATCTAGGGTTGAAGGGTTGGGAGAATAGCTTGGCTCAAAAACTTTCAGAGGTAATTGCTTATCAAATAAAAACAACTAATCCTGGAATTTAAAACAGTCTACAATCTGACTGTGCAGTACATTTCTAGCACTGTCAAAAACGTTTTTCCTTTCATTTTCTATGCTCCAGCTAAATCAGACCATTCATTCTCAGACTGAATTCTGTCCTTTCCTTCTTCTGTCTTTTTGAAAACTTTCCTCAATGCCTGGGATGTTCTCCTCCCATATCTCCCATCTATAGAAATATCTTCTCCTTCCCCCAAAGGCCTAGGTCAGATATTTCCTTCTTCCTGACAATTTCACCTTCCAAATAAAGGATCATTCTTTTCAGCAGGTTGCATCTTGATGTGCATTTTTTTCTTCTGAACCTTGGTATACAACAGGCACTCAATGTTTGTTTAATTTAGTATTTTTTTTTCTGTATCTGATATTAAAAAAACCAGGTTTGAGGGCACCGTCAAAACCCTGTTTAACACATTTGTTTCCTTGTCTTTTCAGACTTTCTGATCCCTCTCCTTTATCTCCATGGACAAGTGTACAAAAATACTGACTTAATGGGGCAGCTAGGTGGCTCTGAAGTCAAGAGGACCTGAGTTCAAATCCGGCCTCAGACACTTAACACTTGCTATCCCTGTGATCTTGGGCAAGTCACTTAACCCTAACTGCTCTGCCTTCCTCCCTCCAAAAAGCACATATGCACACGCGCACACGTACACACGCGCACACACACACACCTGACTCAAGAAATCTAAAATGTTATCTTTTAGGTACACCACCCTGAGAAAGATCACTGTATATCATCATACATCATTGGGTGTATCCAATGATTAATAACAGAAAAGTAAGAAGTCAATTTTTGGACACACATGATATAGGTGAGCAATGCAGAGAGCAAAGCAGATGGGTTTGCTAGTTGTGACTGTCTGCCATTATAGTTTTTTTTATTCCTGAAACCCCATAAAATTCTGAGAATTTGATCTAGTCCAACCAACCTCATTTTATAGATGAGGTAACTGTAGCTCAGAGAGGTTATGATCTGCCCAAAGACATGCAGCAAGTCTGGAGGAACTTGAGGCTGGAACTTGAAGAGACTGAGAACAAGAAATTGATTACTGTATTTTTTTCTAGAACAGAAAGGTAGATGAATCTTGAAAATCCAAAGTTAAAAAAAATTATTAATTTTGCTTGGCTTTCATAAGCCACCAAGAAGATTAACTTCTAGTAATTAATAATAAAAAAAGGACATTTGTTTTACCCAGGTACCTCCATCCTGTTCATCTTTCCTTTGTCTTGATATAATTCTAATAAATATTTGCTTGAATGAGCAGAATTCAAAGTGCTATAAGATTAAACTTCAAGCTCCTATTAAAAAAAGTCACTGGCTTTTCATTATTTTCTAACTTTGATCTCCTTCTGTGGATCCCCCTGGCAAACAGAGATTTTTGGAGAAAAATTTATGCCTATGATAGTATTTATACAGTACTTTAAAAATCTGCAAAGTTGCTTATCATATCTAAGCCTTACAACAACCCTGGAAGGCAGATGCAATTATCATCACTCCTACTTGACAGATGAGGAGACTAAGTCTGTGAAAGGCTAAATGACTTGGCCAGGGGTACATAGCTTTAGGATCTTCAGATTCCAAGTCCAGTACTCTACATATGACTCTACCTAGATGTTCAAGAAGCCATATTGCTTCAAATAGGGGTTACAACTCTTTTCTGCCAATTTAACCTTATTAAAACATGTATTCAGTTGTTAAGCAGTGTTATTTTTCATGCACAGCTGTGTATCATTTCTTTTTTCATTTCAGGAATAAAGTCTACATTTGGGCTAAAACACAAACTAAAATGAGTGCCTAGAACCTTCAGGTTCACTTATAGAAATGATAATGGAAAAATTCATTCGTTTCAAATAATGTGCTTCTTAGAACTTAGCAATTTTTAAGATACTGAAATTTCAAAGGCATTTTAGAATCTGGATTTTTACTGAGATTTATATAATCATATAATTTTATATGACTTATATAATCTGTTAAATCAAGTTTTAAAAATCAGTCACAACAGATATTTCCCAAAACTCGTTTTCTTTTCAGCATTTACAATAATGAAAGAAACAAGTGCTAGAAGAAAACATGTTGTACATATTACCATTCTTCCATGGATTTAATGATATAACTTTCAGCATCACAGCGAACCATTCAAGAAATAGTTTTATTGTGGAATTTTTAAAAAACAAAGTCACTTCCGTAAACTGTGTAATTAATTTAAGGACCTAGATTCAACAGCAACATCTTTTTTCTTCTGGAGGTAGAGAAACAGTTTTGAAATTACAGCAGATTAGAAATCTTGGACTGAAAATGTTACCTTTTATAAACGAAAACTATATTATTGGTCTGAAACATGCACACGGACAAGCAAGAACCTATTTGGTGCGGGTAACTCTGAATACATCAAACTTTTTGGGACAGTGACTTTAAATCAAACCTGCACTGATTAAGAAGCTACTGGAGCTACCAATCAACAGGTACAGTGGAGAAAGTACTTGACTTGAGTCAGAACACATGAATTTAATCCTGCGTGAAATAATTCCTAGCTGTGTGATCGTGCACAACCTCTAAGAGTTTCAATTTCTTCATTTATAAAATGGAGATAATAATGCTTTCACTACCTGATAGGATTGTTGGGAGGAGAGCACTTGGCAAACCTTATAAGTGTTACATAAATATGTTGGTATCTAAGACAGGGAATAAAACCTATGGGTCCAGAAAGAACATTCACTAACTTCATATTAGAGAGATCCCAGAGTTAAAATACCCAATTTGCTATGGAGATAACCTTAATTATTTTTTTCTTCTTGTAGAAAGTTTTCAAAGGAATTGGGCAGAAATTTTCTTCCCACAGGAATGGAATGCAGTTTTTATTTCACAGTCAGGAAAAAAGATGTAAAGAACTTTACAAAGCCACAAAATTTTGGATCTTATGAGGACCAGTTCTTTTAAAAATGATGATGGAACTGCTAACTAAAGAGGCTAAGTGACTTTATTGAGGTTATATTCACCCATTCCATAAAGTGATTAATACTTCTATTTATCTTTTAGAAAGACAAGCTTTGACTCCATATGTATTTTCTCACTTTTCCATAATAATTAAAAAAAATAAAAGCAGGTACTTAACTGCAACCTTGATTCCCTCAAATTATGAACTGAATGAATGATGAATGAATAATGGACTCGCTATAATGGGGTCTGAAGCTGGCACAGCTAGTCCTCTCTTAGCTGATCCTCAAATGCATTTATTTATATATGTCTACTTCTATACATTGTTCCTAGCCATACTTCTAGTCTTAGTGGCTTGGAGTTAGATGGAAGGGTAGGGTGAAACCATTTGGGCTAGGTCAGCCTGGGATGACATCCTTTATAGCAACTTCAGACCCTATCTGTGATACCCTGACAATGATTTCACCTTGTTAACTTTTATACACCAATAGTTACATGAACTATTAATATAATACTTCAATAAATTAGTGTTTCTATACCTATTTCAATATAATTGCATTTATTTTAATTTATCAAGTACCTTTCCACCAACCGAACAAAACTGGAATATAAATTTATACAGAGAAATAAAACCTATGGATTCATCAGTATTTTCTACAAAGCTTTAAAATAAGCACTAATTCTAGCAGTTAAACTTTGTTCTTTAGGCCCTAGTCATATGATTCCTATTGTATGAAGCAAACAAACCATAAAAACTTAGGAACCATAGAACAATTCAGTATAAAAATATTCCTTAAAATGATTTACAGACATCATATTCTACCCTGACACAATTAGACTTGAGAATCAAACCTGAATAACCATATGCAGACTGGATTTGGTTTCCTTATAGAAAACTAAAGTCATTCTCAATTGTTGCTGTAAACTAGAGGAAAAGAGGACTGTTCAAATACAAAATAAAGAATATTTAGAGAAGTGAAAGTACAAAAGAACAGATCTGTGGGACATAAATTATCACTGAACCCATCATTATGATTATTTAAATGCTGAAATGAGATGAGCATAATTTCCAATAAGTAATTTTTATACTGGGCACCTAGGTGGCACAATGGGTAAAATGCTAGGAATGGAGTCAGGAAGATGCATCTTCTGGCTTGAGTTCAAATCTGGCCTCAGATACTTCCCAGCTGTGTCACCCTGGGCATGTCACTTAACCTTGTCTCCCTCAGTTTTCTTCATCTGTAAGGTGAGCAGGAGAAACAAATGACAAACTGCTATAGTATCTTTGCAAAGGAAACTCCAAGTGGGATCCCACAAAGAGTTGGACATGACTGAAACGGCATTAACAACAACACTTGTACTACAATCTGCTGAAGACAAGCTCTTTAACTGGGTTTCACAGGACCACAGAGCTACAGCTGTAAGAAACTTCTTGTGTTCCCACTCCCAGGTTATCTAGTCCAATCCCCTAATTTTCCAGATTAGGGAATGGAGTCTCCTGGAAGTTAAGTGACTTACCCAAGATCACACAGTTACTAATTTAATTGGCAGAGACAGGGTTTGATTACAAATCCTATGACTCAAACCCAGCCTAATAACATGGAGGAATTGGAGGGGATGAAATAGGGGTCAAAAGAGAGCAATAAAGTTGATGCTCCCTCCCCCTCCCCCAGGTATTCTGAGAGAAGGGAGGAGAGCCAAAGGAAATGAAACTGGACAACCTGAGGGGAAAAAAGGCTTAAGAATTATCTCCAAACAAACTATACCTCCAAACAATCTATATCTCATCTCAATGGAGTTAAAACAAAATATACAGAACTACAGCTAAGAGCATAAGAAAAACTTTTCTAAGTATAATGGAGCTATTCAAATTAGTAAAGGCCCACAGTCCTTGGGCTTAATCATACTGTAGATAAGTAAAAATACTCATAACAATCCAAAGCATAATCTACAGCCTACTGGAATTTTTAAATAATAATACTAATAATATTCATTGGGGCATCTAATCATGACAATGAATGTGTGAATAGCTGATGAAAGTTGAATGCATGAGAATCCTTCCCCAAACCTGTTAAGATTCTGGGATTCATCAAGAACATGAAGTTGTAAAATCTCACACTAGGAAATTTCTAAGTCAAATCCTTTAGAAATAAGCATAAACACACACACACTCACACACACACACACACACACACACACACACACACACACACAGAGTTGACCATGATTAAGATGCTTACTAGCCACTCAAATTTTCCTCATTCCTCTCTTTTTTCTTTTATAATTTCTTTTTATTGGTAGCAATAAAAAGGTAGAAGGACTACAAAGTAAAAGACGGGTGGGGTTCATTGATTCACCTCAATTTTAGACTGCTGTTCCTACTGAAAAAGTTGTTGATTAACTCCTATAGTTAAAAATATCCATTTGGGAGGGGAATCTCAGTCCTTCCAGTTATTAAAGCCCTTATAGAGACAGGTTATGATCCCCAAATTCTAGTCACGGCCAACAAGTTTTCCAAGGCTCTGGGCAAGGTTCAGTAAACAATAGCTCCCAAGTCATTCCAATGGAGAGGGATGTTATTTATCCCCAGTGGTTTAGGTGTGTAGATTTTTGCTCAGGCCAGGGGAGATGACCAGCCAGAATGGTTTAGTTGTTCAGTCGTTTCAGTTGTGTCTGACTCTTCATGACCCCTTTTGGGGTTTTCCTGACAAAGATACTAGAGTGGTTTGCATTTCCTTCTCCAGTTCATTTTACAGAAGAAACTGAGGAAAACAGAAATTAAGTGACTTGCCCAGGATCACACAGTTAGTATCTGGGGCCATATCTGAACTCAGGAAGTCTTCCAGACTTTCACTGCACCACCTAGGTACTAAGGTTTAAGATGGTAGGGAATGGAGTACATGAATTTCAAGGTAATTTCCAAGTACTTATGGTAATCATCTATGTGAAAGGACTATGAGTGAAAAACTACACTGAAATTCCTGAAGTTATATAAATATGGTTCACTGTTTTCTTTTACAAAATTACATGAAAAAAGATGCTACCTCCACTTTAATGATGAAAAAAATGGATAAGCTACTTAACTTAGCAGTAAATGGGAATATTAGAATGTCAGGTCTTCATAATCAGGCCAAAAGATAAACACAATCAATTTTGATACTTAGCACTAATATAGTACTCTATTTACCAGTTTCTCTATACATACATACATACATAATGTAAACATCACTACACTCAGGGAAATGTCACAAAAAAAACTAAGCAATTTACTATCACATCATACATTAATGGCAGACAGTGTTCTGCTCAGTCTATTAAGCCAGAATACCTCTATTTAACACTTTTTTTTTTCTGCAATAGCTAAAAGGCCAGATCAGCAATCCAAAATAAAAATTTCATTCATTTAACTCTCAAAGTTTGGCTGTAAAGCAGAAAGATCCAATAACTATGAAGTACATTTTTTATATAACTGTGCCTCAATTTACTCAAGTGCCAGATTCTTGGGGGGAAAATGCATTTGACATACAAAAATGTATTAGGGGAGTTAATCATTTAAACAAATTTTGTGGTTGGTTAATTTTCAAAAAGAAGAATCCTTTAGAAAAGTAAGCAAAAACCTAACATCTCTAAGTACAGATTTCTTGTGTTTGGAGTTTTCTTAAAGTAAATGTACCTTTACTGCCTTACATTAAAATAAAACAAAAACTGAAGACACCGTTCAGCAGACCAAACCAGTTAACCTTTAGATGAAAGTAGATCTCTCCATATGGGTCACAAATCATAGGAATGCTAGGGGTGATTTTAGGTATACCTCTGCTTAGAGGCACCATGATGGACCAGATCTCTTCCAATCCTATGATTCTTTGGATTTTCATAAGCTGTATCCAACTATACTCCCTTCAATTGAGGGCTGAGACCTAACAAATCACACAAGGTTGGGCCTGACCTAAAAAATAAAAATGGATGAGTAATCTTCTCTAGGAAAGTGGGTGAAGATGAAACAATAACTAGTCCTCTAGGTGACCTGACACTGAAATGTTGGAAGACATTCAGTTCATTGATTTAAAGTAAAATTGGATCCTCACAATATGTAACCTTTCACAAAGGGAAACAAATTAGCCTACATGTTCTGGTCCAATCCCAACCAAAATAATGACATTGTATGTCTCTAAAACTCCCAGCAGTTTCATTTGGACACAGTATTCATTTCCATTTACTAATAAGAAATCAGCTGTGAATTGCCATAGAGTAGCCGTGCTCAGTACTGATGTTACGTTTACAGGGAATGAAGGGTAGGATTTGGTTTCACCTCAATCTGCAGTGACTTTAGTTTTATTTTTTTCCTCAAGAGAGAAAATTTCATCATCCTACCACATACTTCAAGAAAATTTTGGGGTTAATAGTACACAGTTGGCATAAATTCAATGCTCAAGTAGGAAACTGCAAATGATTTAATTGTAGGCCAAGCTGAATAATCTCCCAGGGAAAAAGAACCTCCTCCTGCCCCTCCCCCACCAGCATCGCCTCCCTGCTGTGCAAAGAGCCCTTTGTCCAGGCCTGCACTTATCTAGCTGTTTGGCCATATTGACAGGCCTACTGGAGGCATAATAAGGGAGTTAGTCTGACATCAGCAGCTGGCAGTTTGAAACAAAAATCTTCCTATTCTACTTTCAGCAAACCCTGCTGTAGTGGTCTTTGATTCCCCTCATGGTGTCTAAATCTCTTCTTCCTGTTTTATCTCAGTTTCCAAATACAGCGAGCCAGGGGCCTGATGTACCCACCATCCCCTAGTATGGGGGTGGGAGTGTAGGAGTTAGCAGATGAAAATATTGACTCTCAACTACAAACCAACTCCATGAGCTAACTGTGTAAGTCTTATAATTCTGTGCCTCTGAAGCTTGGGCAAATAAGAAACAAGAGGTAGGGTATAGTGTGTGGCGAAAAGACCAAAGAAGAGATTCCATTTATTTTACCTAAGGTATTCACCAAGGTTACTGCTCTCTTTGATTTTGACTGGGGGTGCAGGAGAGGGCAGATTGGGCAAAAATATTAGTTTTAGGCATCAGGGAAAATGGCTAATAATTAAAGAACATTACTATATTTCTCCAATAAGAGGAAAAGACTCCTTATCTTCATACCAAAGATTGTAGGTTGACTCTTTAAAGCCAAGGTATTCAACAAGCCAAACCGATGGAAAAACTGAGTGGACACAAGATGAGATTACCTATTCCTTACTTAGTGACTGACATTGCAAAGTGGATTTAGGTTTAGCTTGATTATATCTTATAAATCCACTGAGAAAGTGTGAAACTGAGTTTGTCGAAATAATTTAAAGCTCTTGTCAGAAGAGCAAAATTCTCTGAAGCATCAAATCTCAATAAAGGTGATTAGAAAAAAAGGTGACCAGAAAGCCTACATCTGGTTCAGGATTTTCAAACAGAATAATTTTTATAAGAATCAAAGTGATAGGAAAAATTGTTATGGACAATAGATGTAATATGACAGTACCACAGAATCCAGAGTACATTTGCATTTTATCTTCCCTGTCCTCTAACAGAAACTCCCCCATACCAAGTGAGTCACCCTTATGGCAAGGGAGAATAAACTGAGACTCTGAAAACTCAATACTAAAAACTTTAAAAGTCACTTTACCTCATAATATGGAACTCTCTGAACTGAAGAATGCCACCTAAACTTCTAACACAAAATTATACTTATTTGCAATGGGCAATAATCTTCAAGTAATGGGGTGTTTCATTTTCTATCAAATTCCAAGTGAAAGTAAATTCTATTATTTTTTTGGTCAAGTTTCAGAGTCAAAGTCATTGTTCAATGACTGCAAAAAACATTCTTTGCTAAAAGGATGGAGCCTATCAAAAAAGTTTCAGTTACTAACATGTGAAAATAAATTATCATTTAAAAAAATTAGCTGCTAGGGATGGTCTCCAGCTTCATATTAAGCCAAGAGCCACCAGACTTGAAGTCTAATTGATGAGAAAAATATTTTCTGTTTATGATCTTTCTACAAAGATATTTCCAGTGACCTCTGATGGTCTATAATTGTGACCTAATGTTTCATAAATTGCTTCTAATGCAAACGGGATGACAATGTGGAAAGACCATTCTCTACTTCTGAGTATTACTTTGGTATTTTTCTCAAACACGAGGAAAAAATAAATGGCTGCTTATTTCTTTCTTTCTTTTTTTTTAGAGGGGGGAAGATAGGGCAATTGGGGTTAAATGACTTGTCCAAGTTCACATGGCTAGTGCTAAGTGTCTGACGCTGAATTTGAACTCAGGTCCTCGACTCCAGGGCTGGTGCTCTCTCTATTCACTGTGCCACCTAGGCGTTCCATGGTTACTTATTTCTAAAAAGAGTAGATTAGTTATAGGAACATGGAAGTAACACCTAACTGTCAATTGTGGATGCAAGGTACATATATAGGATTCCAAGTAGTTTTGAAAAAACTTTTAAACAGGGTAAGATGTATATCTGAGGATTAACAGGCCCTCTCTTTACCTATGCTCATTTCTAAAAATCTTTTTGTCTTAGATTACAGTGTGGTTCAAACAACAGGCCAATACAAGTGAAAAAGCACATTTATTTGATATGGCATCTTTTACATTACAAAGTTTTTTTTTTAAACAATAGTTACAGTACAAAGTACTAGAATAATCTAAAAATATTCTTTGAAAAGATTCTCTCATTAGTCTGCTTGGATGCTTGGTCACTGGCTGGCAAAAAACACGACTCATATTTGTGAACAGCAAAAACTCATTTTTATTCATCTTGGTTCCTTGTCACAAATACTGGAGTTACCACTACACATTATGAATATTTGTGGGACTGAAATATATTTACATGAATTTAAACCAAAAACTTTTAAAATTAAATCATCACTAATTTAAACCCGTGAAGGACTCAAATTTGAATACAACATACCACCACCAACTTCTGCTAATATAGTAGGTTTCAGTCCATAGGAGTGGTGGTTCTCATCCAATTGTATCACCATACTTAGTAGACTGCTCTGCTAATATGGAAAACTTTCTGATCAAGAGAAGCTGTGGGGGGAGGGGTTTAAGTTGCTCTGATGCAGTCTTCTCAGGTGTCCAGTACTAGACAGTTTCTGCATATTCCTTCTGGTCAGTCCCATCTCTTCATAGATGGGTCCAGGTGCATCATATTCAAGGACTGTATCCTTGTAAAGTCAGAAGACTAAGTATACCCAATAAGACAATTAAGAGTCAAAACTCCCTAGCAGATATATTTATCTACATTTGTTAGTCTGTATAAATAATTAAGCAAAAAGTGTTCGATATACTAATCACTCCTTGGAAAGAGGTAATTTCTATTAGTTTATCCTCTTAAGATTCCAAAGTCTAGTTCAGCAACGTATTATTCTATAATCTGCAAATGGAAAAAACCCATAGTATGGCATGATAATTATATCCATTCTACAGGGCAGACATTTTATTCAATAAAGATAATATGGCCTAATTAATGGAGGGAAAGAAGGACATAGCAGTTAAGTAAAGCATGTATGATTATCTGGAAGGAAAGGAAGAAAACAATGTATGGAATTAGATAAAAGGGGCTACCTCTCTCTCCCTCTGTATTTTCCCTGCCCCCTTTTTGAAGAAGAATCTTGATTCTCCCTACTCTGTTTTTTCAAGGGCTCAAAAAAAGAGTACAAATGATATATCTGGTATTTTCAGCAACACCCTAGAATAGTTCTCTATGGATGCCAGAAAACTCCAATAAAATTCATTTCTCCAACCACTAATATAAATGGGTGGAAGGTTATGAATTGTTAATTTGCCTCCATATATATATATATATATATATTTTTAGGCAAACCAGATTAGCAGTAAAAATTCCCAAGAAACCAGGGTTCCTTCTCAGTAGTAGAACCAGCCATCTCCTAAGTGCAGTTCCCTGCAGCCAACAGCATTAATGGACGCTGCACTGCTGTCCTTCCCTGGAGACAGCAGCCAGCACTACTCAAGCTTCTCACGTAGCAACCAGAGCTCCAGAGCCAGCAGCTGCTGCTGCCTTGTATACTCACCCCTGAGATCCAACCCAAAGGAACAACCCTCTTCTCTCCTCACCCCACCCCCACTCCTTACACACTTTCCTTCCCATCAGTGCTGCTTGCCAAGCAGACTGGAATGATACTCAGAAAGAAACCATCCCAAGGTTCCATCTTTTAGTTATTATTAGAAGAACTTTACTAGAAAAATCAAGATTTACCTAAACCCATTAAAAAAAAATCAGTGTTCGAATAAAACTGCCTTTCAGAGCAACATTTTCCCAAGCATGTTAAAATCATGAGTTTGTATTTGTTGCCCAAGTGACAGACTCATGCCATGTTCTACAAAAGGAAATCATAATTCATTCTTCTGCCCACAGTGACAGCCTGAGTAAAGCTTAAACACTCCAATCACATAATGGGCCAGAACCCTGGAAGGCAGCTATCTTCTAAATAAAACTGAAATAGCTTTATTTAAAAAATTATTTTCCTGATTCTCCAAGGCCTGCAAACACCAGCCTATGAAGCTACTACATACTATATTCTCAAAAACTGAAATTTCACACGATTAAAAAAAATCGCCATTAACACTTTTCCTTTACTGACATGCAAACAGTAATTATTACAAAATTTAACAAATTTCTTTATGGGATCAAAATTCTCACCAAAGACACCATCTAACTTGGCATCTGGGTTCCCAATCAACTGACTAAAAATTTCAGAAACATTGACCCTACAAACAAGGATGGGGCTTTGGTGACACAGAGCGAATATGACCTTGCCCACAACTGCATGTCATTAAAAACAACTTGTTTCAGTCAATGGCTGAAGGAAACTGAGGGAGAAGCCGGGGAGACACCCGGCCCTGTGAACCCATTCCAAGTGAAAATGGAAGAGACCGACTAAAATATGGGCTAACCTCAAATGGGGCCTGGAGCTCTGGACAAGAAATGAGTTATCAGCGAACACGTTACACAAGTAATATGAGAAAGCAGAAAATGCAGGTCAAACCCGCACCCCCGCCCCTGAGCAGCAGGGCTGGCTGCAGCATCAGGACCCAGGGGAAAGAGACCCCTCCCTCCCCAAAAGAAGTGAGACCTCAAAGGAGCCGGAGAACAGATTAGCATAGAAGGGGATTTTCCCACAGTTAAACTTTCCCTCTCATCCTACAACCCTTCCGATTCTGAGCTCTTCTACCGTCGCGAACCGCCCCTTTCACATCTCGTCCATAACTCTGGGAAAAGGAATTCCTAAATCGCATATTATTCTGCCTTAAAAAAAGGAAAGAAAGCAAAGAGAAAACGTCCCTAAAACGATGGCCCTCCACGCCCAAGGCAGGAAGAACGACACGAGCTGGCTGCGCTCCAGCCAGGGATCGTACAAAACCCGAGCCCTGGGCTCCCTGCGCGGAGATGCGCCGAGCAGGCCGCGGGAAGTCCAGGAATGTGCACGGGGGGGAGGGGTGGCGAGAGGGCTCCACCGAGGCCGCGGCTTCCCTGTGGGAAAGGAAGCAGCCATCGGGGATGGGAGCCGACACACGGACGAGGGAAGGGGTCGGGACGGAGGAGAGCACGGCGAGGCCCCGGAGGCGCAGCCCACAGGTCCGGCGGCGGGGAGCAAGGCCCGGGCGAGCTCGGGGGACACGGGGCGGGGGACCTGCGGACCCTCCCGGGGGGGAGGGGCGGGAAGGGTCCCGACCCGGCCCAGGAAGCATCCTCGGGTCGGGGGGCGCTCCGAGGAGAAGGGATGCGGGGGTGGCGAGCGGCGAGGGAGAGAAGCATCCTTCGAGGCTTCCTGCGACGCGAGGCTCAGGAGCCAGGCCCCGGGGAAGGCAGGCCCGAGGATGGGGGAGGGGATGGTGACCCCACGCGATGCAGGCCTCTTTTCGTCAGACCCCTTACCTGTGTCCCTCCCAGGCGCGGGAGGCCCGGGCCCAGGCCCGGGCTGCGGTGTGTGGCACTGCCGGGGAAAGCAGGACTCGAGCTAGGCCCAGCGCGACGCCGCGGTGTTTCCTGGCCGGGGATGGCCCGAGCCTGTGAGGTGGGGGTGGGGGGTAGGGGCAGAAAGGCGGAGCGTACCGAGGGCGGGCGCGCGGGCGGGGGAGGGGGTATAGGGGAGGGAGTGTGGGCGGACTGGCGGGGCCGGCTGCTGCTGCTGCTGCTGCTGCTGCTGCGCGAGAGTCTGTGAGAAAAGCTGGCGGGCGGCGGCCGCCCCTCCCCCAGCGGCGGCGGCGGCGGCGGCGGCAGCAGCGACGGCGGCGACGGCGGCGGCGGCAGCTCACTCAGCCCGCTGCCCGAACGGAAACGCCACTGACCGCACGGGGATCCCCGGCACTGGCGCCAGGGGCACCCGGGACACGCCCCCTCCCGCCGCGCCATTGGCCTCCACGCCCAGTGCTCCACACCTATTGGTCATGAGGCCACCAATCAGGAGCAGCCGCTGGGGTCGCCAGCAGAAGAAGCTGTGCGCGGGGGCACCAGCTCGTCAGAGAGCCAGTTACTAGGTAGGGGAGCGGAACTCTTCGGGGGGTGTGGGGTTGGCTGCTGACGGGGGAGATGGGTGAAGCCGTCAGAGGTGGTGGAGGTGGAAACCTTAGTGTTTCGCTTAACGGAAACTGAAAGGCTGGGCCTGTCCGCTGCGTTGGAGGGGGAGAGAGAAGCAGAAAGGAGCAGATAAAGCAAGACCAGAACCCAGCCATGGCTCCCGCAGCAGGAGGAGCTCTTCTGACCCGCCTCCTCTCGTTGATTGGGTGCTTCGCCTCCCGCCGCGTGTGAAAACACAAATGGCGTTTGCTGGTTGGAGTGAAACTCCTGTCAGTTACGGCCTCGAGAATACGCCGCAGCCTAGGCTATCGGACTGCCCCTTGGGCGGGGTAGGTAGGTCGGGGAGGGGGAAGGGCGACCTAGAGGGGGACTTGAAGGTGCCTTCCGCTTCTCCCACCCCGCTGCGGCTGGGAGGGGGTGGGTCCGGAGAGCGTCTCGGGCGTCTCCGCCCTTTCCCGAAGGAGTTCGGTTACCCGCCGTCTGGGCGGTCGCTGGGTCTGATTGGGTATCGGAGCTAGGAATCTACTCGGCTATTGGCTCCGACTTGAGCGAGCGGAACCACTGCGTTCGGCGGCGGGGGCCGTGGAAACCTCTCCGGCCCCACAGCGCCCGCGGTGGTAGGGACTCAGCCCAGCTCCGCAGTGTCTGGCTCGTCGCCCTTGCGCAACGTGGCAGGAAGAGGGCCGCAGGAGCGCTGGGAGGAGGGGGTTCTGGTGAAGACTCCTGGGTGGCGGCGGTGGCCGCCGCTGTGGAGCCGGGGGAGGAGGCGGCGGAGGGCGAGGAGGGCACGGGCTCCTCCTCCGTACGGGGATACCGCCGGCCCCTGGAATCCCAGCAAGTCTTAGCTACCTGAAGCCCCAGATTCCCAGGCCCTGAGGTTCACGCTTGGCTTGAAGGGCGTGAAGGCCCCAGGTGGTGCAATGCAGATTGGGAGGGAGTCAAGTCCTCCTGCCGCCCCTTCTATGTTGGGGGAATAAAGGGAGTGTACGGGGGCTGGCTTCCGAGGGGCCCGTTGTAGGAGGCCGCGCCCTTTGAACAGAATCTCCCCGAAGTCCTGATGGGGAGGCGCCCCAGATGCACTTTTCCAGGCTCCTGAGGACGTGGGGTCGCGCAGAATCCGGACTATACTGTAGTCTCCATTTTTCACTTTCTTTGTTAGAAAAATACGTGCGCGTTAGCACTGAGGACAGAGCAAAGAAAGAATGGCCCGGGGTGTTCACTCCTGAGTTAAGCCCGCATAAGTTTTAAAACTAACCCCATAAACTCATAGAGTTGAGCCTGTACTTATGAAGAGTGAGGAATGGTGTTGAGGAAAAAAGATTCTTGTCTCAATTCCACTAAATAGGATATACTTATAAATACCAAGTAGTAGCTTCCTTTCCCCCATTTTTTCAGGGAACAAAGGGTTCTGGAGGGATTGAGGAGGGGAACAATAAGGGACATTCCCTTTTGTAATTAACTACCTAATTCTCCTTAGTCACCTTCGTACCCTCCTCCCTCCATAGGCACGTCCCACATTGCCATGTCCCTAAAACTAGAATATACATGTATTCCGTGGCACTTGTCAGACGGGCACACCTAAAAAGACACCATTTTGAAAATCTAGCATATCCTCCCCACCCCCATCAGGTGACCAAATAGTCCACCCTGCCCTCTAATATCCTTAGGCCATAAAGAGTACCAAAAAGCTTTCTATAGGGTTTAAACTTAATATTTACTGTATTGATTTCTGTACCTGTGCTGCTACTAATGTAGTTTTTCTTGTTGCAGTTTCAGAAGCCCAAAATGGCTTCCCACTGTCATTTGTTTTAGAACAGATTTCCTTGATTCCTTAGGTGTGAGGAGAACCAGTGCATGAGATGCAAAGTGGAATTGAAGGCCAGGCTTGGAGTAAGTAAGGTCCAATCCGACAGACTAGCACTGTCATCATGACAAGTCAGTTGACCTCTCAATTCTTCCATATAACTAACTTAAAAGACTATAAATTACAAGTGATTTCCTCTTCATGGGTAGAACTAGTTTTCACCCTAGGAGACCCACTCACCCTTTTAGTCACAGGTGTGACTATTCCTTCCCTTACCTTCAGATGCCCAGCACCATGCTACCTTCAGGTCTTTTTTCTCCTCATAATTTCCTCATTCATTCCCCACATTTTTGATGTTAAATTTTTTTTTTTACCATGGTCCCTTATCTGTTTTTCTGAGTCTTATTTTTTAATTTATCTTTCTATACAAGTGTGGCTTTCCCATGGTATTTGGCAGACCCTGTCCCCAAGGTATCCTACTTCCCTAAAGTTTCCTAGATTGGATGGAAGATAAAAAGATATCTGGAATTGGCCAATATATTTCACCCCTTACAACAAAACCAAAAAATTGAATACTTAATATGATTTATGACCAAATGTGAATAAAAATAAATGAACATTGGTTTACTGAGATGAGAATTTGTAAATTATGTAACATAATATTACACTGTCATTTTGAAATACATCAAATCTTTTGTGTTAACTTAAAAAAAATTTAAGAATTATATCTTCATGGGACACGGCCCTACTACCTACAATAAGATTGCTTGGAGAAGAAAACTGGAGAAGAAAAACTTTTACCTTAAGTTTTTGGGAAAGAGCTATGGAAATTACTTGTTTTTCCTTAAATTACTCCTTTTTGACTCCTGTTGAATTTAGTTAAAATTTTATTTTAAATTCTTCTAAGAATTGGAAAATCACGAGTTGACATATAATAGGATTATTGTTGGTTGATATTTATTCCTTTTGGCCAAAGGCCTTTATAAGTGGAATATATTAATACAGCCCCAATTTTTTTTTCTGTTCTCTAGACAAACTCACAAGTGACACAGATTTCAACTGAAAACAGGTCTAGGCAAATCAGTATGTGATTTTGTTTTGCATATAGCCATGTTCAGTTGCTATTTGATATAGCACTAATTTAATTTCAAGTCAATATACTTAATTAGGTACTGCTTGTTTATGGTATTCCCCTGTTTATCTTCTGTTCTAGTGAAGAGTATCATTACAAAAATCTACAAAGCAAAATCAGGCTATTTATGGAGCAGGCTTAGGCTAAGCTTATTGCTCTGTTAGCAATAATGGAAAAAACTGCAGCTGTCCTTTTCACTCTTATTTTAGCGTTCCCATAGCACTCATTTGCAGGTTCCCTTTACAAAAATCAAATCCACTCTCTCTAGATTTCAGGAGTAGTAGCTAGGTTACCATTAGCAGCAAGGAAGTATGTAGGTTCATCAGACTACCCCTACCGATCACCTCAACCCCAGCTGTCCAAAGCAACAGGTAACAGCAGCATCTGGTTCTTATGCCTCATTCCCCAGAACAGCTACTCTTAGGTAATCACCTCATCTTACAGATTTAGATTTTTTCTTAGCCCCTTGGATGACACCTAATGGTTACCAGTCTTATTCTCATCATCCTCCATGTTGACAGCCTTAGCAACAGCCTCTTTGCAATGGACAGTGTATCTTTGGGTGTGGTCTTGGTGGTTCCTTCAATAACCTTTGGTTAGTCCCTGCAGCACCCCCAAGCTTCCCCATCAAATGCTGCAGGAGTACTCAGTATCTCCCTCCACAGAAACTGCACAGACCTTTCTCCTCACAGTTCCCTTTCAGACTGATGTCTACCCACAGGGTTGAGGGGGCAGTGGTCTGTGGCAAGAACATTGGATTTTAATTCAGAGGACATAGTTTTACCAGGCTCTGGTCTTTGTTCCCCACATGGACTGGCATAAGCCTTTGGATTCATCCTCATCTTTGAAATGACAGTTGAACTAGATGGTCTCTGAGGTTCCTTCCAGCTTTAAATCTATTATCCTGTGATCAAAATCCTGGGCTAAAATCACATATTTTTAAAAAACATTAGAAAATTTACAAAGGAAATAAAGTCCCTTTCCAAAGAAGCTTACAATCTAATGGAGATAAAGCATGCATAAAATAGGATTGTAAGGCAAATTAGAGTGTTTTGATCAGATAATTATAATTTCCCTCCCAGACCTATAATTTCATTATCGATGGAGGTTATTTGGCATTATAATTTAGTGTTGGTTATCATCAAACTGAAAGGCAAATTATTCAGGAATTCTCAGGGATTAAGTATGATAGGTAAGGTTGTTTCTGGTCAATCTGGTGCTGTCATGTGATCACCAGTTATTGTCCTTCAGTGTGGCAGGTTTAGAAAGTACACAAAAACATTGGGTTCTGGTGAGCTTAACACCAACCTGAACGCTAGAACTTTAGTAGCTAGATAACACCATTAATAAAGGAATCAATCCAGAAAACAAATTGGGTTTGAGGGCTGATGGAGTTTGGCTTTAAATATTTTGTATTCAGAGTATGCTGGGTTCCATAATTTAAAATGTCCAGCAGTATTTGTAAATTAAGGACTCTGGAGCTTAGGAGAAGAGGTCTTAATGATCATTTGGGCTTTCTCAAAGATGTATGAATTGAATATTGGCAAATGTTTTGGTAAAAGTGATGGATGAGGGCTGGTGTTAAGTCTAGTCCTCAGCAAGAACAGTGGCAGATGGGGTCCATTACCAACTACAGTTCTACCATTTGGGAAGAAGGCATGTGGAGGATATATACTCTTCCCACTTGTGCTTGTCTTTTAAGTTATGATGGCTTAAATACAAGGCATTTTTTGTATTATTTATCATAGAACTAAACTAGATGAATTTTTTTAATTGTAAAATTGCTTTCTATCCTGTCTTCTGCCATATCCCTACTATAACAATAATTCATGTTTTTGTAGTGCTTC
This sequence comes from Pseudocheirus occidentalis, assembly GCA_028646575.1. NCBI lineage: Eukaryota > Metazoa > Chordata > Mammalia > Diprotodontia > Pseudocheiridae > Pseudocheirus > Pseudocheirus occidentalis. The sequence continues at coordinate 40,550,690 of CM053599.1, read as the reverse complement.
ATATGGCTACCTTTACAACTCAGCTCAAATGCCATTTTACTAAAGTGTTTCTCAGATTCATTCCCTACCCCCACCTCCCTTGCAGGTGCTAGTCTCCCCAGAACAATGCATTTTTCTCACTTTGTATGTTAACTGTCATTTCTCCCAATAGAAGTTCCCTTTTTTTTCCCCCCCCCAAATAAAGATCCCAAAACCTTACACAGTGGTTAGAACATACTGGACATCTCATCCTTGTTGGATGGTTACCAAAATACTTTACTCTCAAAACATTGATTATCCCATTTTGTGGGGATGAGGAAACTGAAGCTTAGAGAGTCTGTTTCCTATGGTTTCATAGCTAGTCAATGTGTGGAGCAGGATTTGAACTTGGAGCTTTTGACTTTAGGTCCAGTACTCCTTCCATTACACCACCTTCACCTATTATTAAATCTACAGTGGAGAGCTCAAGTAATGTCAAATATTCCTAACTTATTTACTTCATACCTATCCCATCATTGTTACATACTCCTTTGGCAATTAAAGAGGGCATGGTTTGTTTTTTTTCTTATTAGATACTTTATAGAGTACTGAAAACATTTTCAAAAGTGCTTACAATGTACTTTTTTGCCCTTATTCTCAATTTCTCCATTAAATTCAGAGACCTTAAGATTGTACTTTTCCATATCTGATCTTTAATCTGTTCTGAAGCTCCTACTGTCATGACAGTAAATAAAGTTGCTTAAACATGTTACCATCTCAAAAGAAGGTGTAGATTCCAGGAAACTCCAGTCTGTGACCAGTAGTATTGGCAGTTTATCTTACACAGTATTACAGGTTCAGTGAAGGTTCTAAACTGATAGTAAAAGCAACACTGGAATTCAGTGTATGGAATGTAGGAATCAATGAAAATAAAGATAAAGGCTAGCTACAATTGACTAGCCAGTTAGGACCAAGACTCATGACCTATACTATTTATACTATTTTAATACCTACTTAGAGCCTAAGACACGTGAAGATAACATTCAGACTCTTGAAAGATAAAATCCAACCCCCCCCTCCTTTTGTAGATGGGGAAATTGGGGTCCAGATGTTTAAAGTCACTAGAGTAGTGAAATGGGAGAGCCGTGTCTTAGGAGAGCATTTATTTGCAATTAAGGGGGAGGTGGGGAAAACAATTGAAATTAAAACTTGGGGTCAGAAGAAAGTGTCATCGACAGATTTTTTTTTTTACCCAGGCTGAAATTCAGCTGTTGACAAGAAATGCTATCAAGTTACAGTGGACTGGCAATTAAGGGAATTACTTTGGGATGGGGGCTAGGTTTAGGGGAGGAGGAGCCTCTCTGGGCCTTCTGGTTTTACTGTTCTTCAAATCCGTTGTTTAAATCCCTTTGAGAATACTTTGTGTTAACCAACCTTGTCCTTTAAAAAATTTCTACTTAAAAGGGAGCAATTCAGGCAGAAAGAAGAAAAGAATAGCTCTTGAAAGTCCTAATTTAGATAGTACAATTGGTATGAAAATGATGTTGACTAGATCAGAAAAGTCATGGGCTTAGATTCATCCTAAATTATGCCACGCTTATCAAGGAAAGGCACTATGTAATCTGGAAACCTGTCCTCGACTGACTTGATTTATAATTTAGGTGAATCAATTATTCTTCCATTTATTTATTTAGTAGATAGGAATACTATCTATCACCAAGCTATAGGGATTGTTTTAGCCCCAGTAGATTGCCTGTTGATCCATTTCATGGATGCAGACTTTTCCAGTATATGAAGTACTTAACAAAAACATTAAGTGAATATTACTGCATCTATGGCATCCTTTAAAAACAGAAGAGTTATTAACAAGTTAGAAATTTAGACCTTGAACAAAATTGAGTGGCACCATCATTATTTCTTGGCCTTAAAGCCCCTTATCTAGTGAGGTTTGGCTCTTGGAGGGGTTAGTACCTCAGTTCTGGGACAAGGCCATGAGAACAAACCTAGTAAGTTTGCAAAGTCAGGGGTGAGTCAACCTCTCCACCTCCTCTTTCTCCTTTGCCCCATCAACCAATTAAAGTGTTCAAAGATCCCATGACCTAGATCTGGGGAGTAGAGGCAACAGGTAGCAGCTTGCTTTTTTCTAGAACTTCTGGGAAGGAAGGAGACTTGTTAGAAACCTTACTCACCAAGTCAGGAAGTTCTTTATGAAAAAGGAAAAGATATGAAGGAAGTCATTTCTGTGGCTGCATCTCTAAGAGTTGATCAGACAACACAAATGCCTTCTTCAGACAACTACTGGATACCAGCCTCAAAAGGAAGACCCTACAATTTAAGACTTAGGTTTTTAAGGAAAAAACTCTTAATAAATCTCGTTTGGAAATTGTGATACTTTTTTTTCCTTAAGCGAGAATGTTAATTTGCCCCAAAATTACTCATTTTGTCAAGAGTTTGCTGATAAGGGAACTTAAGAAAACAAGTGCAAGAAATCACTTTTTCATGCATTCTGGACTTAAAGAGCATTAATTCAATTTCTCAGCAGTGTAAGATTGAAGACGTGGTCTGTATGTTTTTAAATTAATGCTTAAAGAAACTCTGGCCTCAAAAGGAAGCACCTCTGTTCCTCCCTGGCTCCATCTGTCATCCCCCTCTTTACTCCCTCCTTTTCTTCCTCATTCTTCCTGACCTCTCCATATTACTCGACATTGCCAACCCCATTTTCCATCTTGGAAATTATTTTCCTTCCATCTTTTTTGACTATTTTTCTTTTTCTCACCCTTGATTACTGGTGTTTGCAAGGTAAGGTAATCCTTGGTGTTTTGTGTTTTCTTTTTAATCAGTTGGTACCACAAGCCTTCCAATCATCTGGAATTGAAACTCTCCTTATCAAATACTTCCTTTCTCATATCCAACAGATCACCAAATTCTGCCTTTTGAAATGTCCCTTACACAAATGGACTTCTTGCCATTCCAGCTTCCCTCATCTATGCTCCAGTGAATAATGTCACACTACTTACTTGAACATCTTAACTTACTATATGGTCTCTGGGCCTTCTGGTTTTACTGTTCTTCAAATCCATTGTTTACATCCCTTTGAGAATACTTTTTCTGAAAACATCATTTTCTTTTGTTGTGTTAACCAAATTCTGAACTACGGAAATGGTGTCCCCTGAAAGTTACAGTACAGAAAAAAGGAAATAAATTTCTACACATTCAGTAGATGAACTAAGGATTGAGATGATAGTTATCCTCAAGTACTTAGTGTTGATATATAGGAAATCAGTAGATATATTCAGTATTGCCCCAGAATACATAACTCAGATGTTATGAGGAGAAATAGTATTCTAAGAACCCCATTCAAGACATCGTACCATAGTTTTGCACAACTTCACATGCATCATAGATTTCTGATTACTTTCCTTCTCAAGGAGCAGAGAGGGGTGGGAGAATTTGAAACTCAAAAAATGAATGTTAAAAGATTTTCTAAAACTGTAATTGGGAAATACTTAACACAATAAAAGTATGTTGAAAAAAAGACTGTAATAATCTTATTACCTCCAAATTTTTTTTTTAAATAAGCCAATAATTTTAAAAGCTGGTACATGTTGAAACCAGTGGGGGGTGAGGGTGGGAAGGGGTGTGTGTGTGAGTATGTGTATACACACGTATACACAGAACTCCAGATCATGCTGTACAAGGATCAGTTGAAGGAACTGAAGCAATATTTTAACCTGGGGAAGAGAAAACAAAGGGGAGTATGATAGCTGTCTTTTAAGTGTCTTTATGGACTGTCATCATATGGAATATTTGGTTTCTTGGCCCCAAAGGGCAGTACTAGCATGAGGCAAAAAGGTCTTGTCAATGAAAACAAAATTTTCCAAATAATTAGTTGTCTTAAAGTAGAATGGGCTGCTTCAGAAAAGCATCAAATTCTTTATCACTGTGGATCAACTAGAAAATAATCACATAATGAAATACAGTGATCCAGGACAATTCCGAAGAAGTTATGATGAAAAATGCTGCCCACCTCCAGAGAAAAGGCAGAATGCAATATCAAAGCATAATTTAAGAAAGAAAAATTTTATTCTTGGGGGTGGGGCAGGGGTTGGTGGGTCTGTGTTTTCTCTTGCAACATCGCTAATATGGACATGTTTTGTACGACTAAACATGTATAATCTATCAAATTGCTTGCCTTTATCAAGGAGGAAGAAAGGAAAGAACATGGAACTAAAAATTTTAAGAAAAAAAGTGTTAAGTCAAACATCTCAGTCTTCCTATTCAGGGACTGGTTCTGACGTCACCTAGTCCATCAAAAATAAGTTTAAAAACCAGGAAAACTGTATACAACAACCATAGAAACATTAAGGACAGAACTAAATGTTATAAAATAAAATAAGCAAATTTAGTCTTACAGTGCTATGAGAAATAATCTAATTTCTTGGCAGAGGGAAAGATGGACTATGGGCGTGCAGCACTGTATGGAATACCAGGCATTTTAGATAATGGTATTACTGAACTTTTTCCTTTTCTGTCATAAAGGAAATGCTCTTTGGAAGGAGTAGGGGAAAGGACACACTGGAAAATAAGTCATGTAGAATTGAGAATAAATTAGGTACCAGGCATTGAAACCTTTGATTCCTGGTGACAACATTCCTGCTTTATTTTGTACCTTTTAAATGTACTGAGTTTAAATGTGACCTCAGATACTGTGTGACCCTGGGCTAGTAATTTAACTGTGTTTGCCTTTGTTTCCCCATCAGTAAAATGAATTGGAGAAGGAAATGGCAAACTGCTCCACCATCTTTGCCAAGGAAACCCCAAACAGGGTTATGAAGAGTTGGAAGTGACTGAAACAGCAAGATATAGCTTAACTATCTTTGTGTCTTATACTGCCTACTTTTAAACTGAGTTCCATGAAGCCAGGGAAGAGTTTTACATGTTTGATTACAAAAGTGCCTTATGAATGATACTAGCTGGATGATCTCAAGATCTAAGATGTGATCCACAATATACATCTTAAAAAAAAGGGGGGCATTTTTTCTTGTATCCAAATTTAAAAATATATATATTCTTAAAATTTTGAGGACACCTCCATCCCATCTACCCCCATACAATACTATATAATCAAAGCCCCAACCAACATCAACAGAAATTACCCTACAGTTCCTTATTGAATGCTGCTTTTTAAAAGCTCATATTTAAGATAAGTCTAAATATAATTTGATTTTATATTGTGAAATCTTGGGGAGGTACAAAATTTTCTTTGTAAAATGAGAAAGTCCTTTACTGTTTAAGTCTCAGGTGAACTGCAAGTCACATTTCTATTAAAACAGAAATTATTTCATGGTACTGAATGTTACTCAAATGAGACTAGAGTTTAAAACTACTTTATATTTTTGCTGTAATGGTGAAGATTAGACTAATTGGGGCCAAAAGTTACATTTGCCCACAAACTTAACCAATATATGCAAATAGCGTATCTTTATGTTGGCTGGCCTCTGTGGCTAGTACTTTAGTAGGAAGTTTAAATAATGTTTGTTCTGTCAGAATTTAGAAAACAACTCAAGAGCTTTAGGCTCGGGCTCTGATGACTATAAAATCCAGTATAGGACTAAATATTTGAAAAAATATTATGCTTATTGCCAAACAAAGATAAGCAAGTCTAGAATCATCCAGGTAATCATCAATCTTGTGGCTAATATGAATTCTCTAAAAGCAAGAAATGCTATTTCTCCCCCCAAATATGAGGCATCAAAATCAGGTAAGTAAAACTTTATTACAGTAACATGGCATTAAAAGATTAAATTGAATACATCTGGAAACTGGGGGGAAAAATGTGAACGTAACAAATAAACTTACACCAACCTTCTTTGATCTGAAGGACATGGTCCATGGCAAGTATTCACTACTGCATCCACTTTTGAGTGGGAAGCATTCAATTGTATAGACTTGTGTGGTGTGCCGTGAGAGATGCATGCCAACATAAATACTCCTCATGGAGAAAAGGGAACCAAAGAACTCCCAAATTAAAACTTTTTTCCAACACAATATCATCATATATTAGTACTTTCTTCCTTTAAAGTGACCAAAAAATGCTTTCCAATGTTAAACAGAGATTGATAAAATGCCCTATGTGTTTGCCCACAGTGAACTTTGGTATCTGTACAGCTCAAATATGAAATCAGTTAAAAACAAAATCACCCTTATATAATCTGACCTGGTCCCATGACTTATTCATCTACTAAAATGCATCTTTATTATAAAACTGAAATGGTTTAGCACAAGTTAATCACCTTTTCAAAACAATCTTTGAAATTACTCAGGTGAACAGCATAGTGTATTATACTGCATTTTGTAAGGCAGATGGCAACTTTCCCTAAAACTTCCTGCGACTTCTGCATTCTTCTTGTCCTAGGGGTAATAGGTGCACGTTATCTAAAAATGATCTGCTGTTTAGTTGAGGTAACAAGAAAGAATGAGTGTCACTTAAAGTAAGGCTATTTCTTCACTGAAATATAAACTGAGGCACTCTAATTAGGTATCTTCCCAAAAACTACAATGCAAAATCTGTCCCATGGAGGTAGGCCTAAAACATAAAATGCTATAAACATAGAGAAAAGCATTTAAGCAATCTTTCTAAACATCTTAAGGCCATTTTAGGAAAAATGCAAGTTACAGCTATTCCTTGCTTCATTGGGAAAATGTAACTTAAGTTTATCCAAGGGACCAAGTCCCTTTTGAGTTTTAGGGATGTCTTTTCTATAAGAATATTTACCTGCGACATTCCTGTGAAATGAATATCTTCAGACCAATTTGGACTTTTGTTATTCCTGCATGTTTTATATCAATTTCTCTTAGTAGTGGGAGACACGTTAAACATAATTTTCAAAGACACAAACCCAGTCTTTTTCTTCTATATCTTCAAGATGTTCCTTTTTCATGCTCTAGTTCTGAAGGGTGAACGTACGCTTGACCAGTACGTTTGAGAAGATAAACTGCAGCATGAAGACCCCCTATGTTCACCCAGACAGTATGTACCTTCCGCCATACATGCCCCATTCTGGATAATGCCTGTGTAAATACAGAAAACCACAGCATCCACTTTATTACATTAGCAATGCCCTTGTAATCCAAAGGGGTACTAAAGGTCGCTTCAGATAAAAAAACAACATATTCCTTCTGAGATAACTAAACTAGGAATACCCCTACAATATAACTTCAACCAAAATGAAGTTTTTCTCCTTATATCTAAGGACGCATAGGTGAACGATTTAAAGAACATTACCTTGGCAAAGCATTTCCTGTCCTGAGTAAGTAGCACAGCTCGGCCTGTCCCAGGTCTGCAGACACGGCTCATTTCCTGGAGACAAGATGGATAAAGATTCCAGTTTCTCTTCTTAGATCCTATCCTATAAAACAGTCAAGGTCAAGGACCAATATTCCACTTCACAGCAAATGTTTTTAAAAAAGCCTATGCTACAAGTGATGAAAATTCACAAACGTTCTCACTGCACCTTTAAGACTAAGCAAAGCAAGGCTCTTTCATTGGGAGTCGGAGCCATCTCACGTGCTACCAACTACCAGGGTGCTTAGAAATTGGCATGAATTCTGAATCATTTTTGTATTTAAAAAAAAACAATTACTTGGAGATATGTATTACTTAATGCATTAATGAATGTTATGAGCAATCAGAACAAGGGAATCTCAGAAATTAAATAACAGAAAGATACCATTAATTCTGAAGCATCCAGAGGATAAAACAAAAAGTATCATTTGGATCATCAAGAAGTCCTGTGTGTATGTGACATACCACAATGGGCATTATAAAAGTTCTTCAATACAACTCCTTTCCTGAACTCTATTCTGCCACAACCGACAGAGAAAAGAGGGGGGGAATGCCTATGCAACAGGAGTTGAGAAGATGGAGTAGAGCTCATTTTCTATTGTTTCTTTTAATCTCCATTTTTTATAATCACACTGAAAACTCTTATTTTTTTGCTCTTATAATATGAGCCATGTTTTACCTGCAAAGTCTTATAAGGCAGCTAAATGGGTCAGTCGATAAGAGTGCTACTCCTAAAAGAACACTTAAATTCAAATGTGGGGTCTCCCTCTTACTGTGACCCTGCGCAAGTCACTTAACCTGTTTGCCTCAAGTTTCCTCCCCTCTATTAAGGTATATACTATCTCCCAGGGTAGTTATGAGGATGAAGTGAAATATTTGTACAGCCCTTTGAAAAGCTTAAAGCACTATGTCAATATTATCTCCACTAGTATAAGCTTTGTTAGTGATCTTTAATTGCTTACCTTATCTCTAAAACAATGAAGACAATATCTATTTTAAATTTAATTTACCCATGTGGTCTGAGAGGAGAGAAGTTTATAACCTTCAAAAATTTCTGAATTAAAATGAGAGCAAACAATTTTATACAAGAATGTAATATTACTGCACCTTACAAATGAAGATCATTTAGCATCTTGAGCCCAAGTGCAAAAGAGATCTCTGGCTTGTCCTTAATTTAGAACAAGTCTTAGGAAATACTGCTGTATTAAATGACTTATGATTGTTCTTTAAAAGGTAATGTGGTGGCAGCTAGGTGGTGCAGTGAACAGAGCACTGGCCCAAGAGTCAGAAGGACCTGAGTTCAAATTTGACCTCAGACACTTAACACTTTCTAGCCTTGTGACCTTGGGCAAGTCACTTAACTCCAATTGCCCTGCCTTCCCCCCTCCAAAAGAAAAAAAAAAAAAGAATGTTACCCAAGTGTCAGTACCAGAAACTATCTTTTGATTTTATGCAGTATGTATTTACTGAAACAAAGTAAACGAAATGGGTGAAACCATCATATTGCTATGATCTATATGAAAAAGCTCTACTGACCAGCAGTGCTAGCTGTGAATGCACTTTTTTTTCTCAGCTGTGGCTGTGAATAAATACAAAAATAATAGCAAACCATTTCCCTTTAGATTTGTGGGTGCCAATCATAAGAACTGAACACAAAGCTCAGCAACTTTTGTATTTTTGATATCCTACCTCTTTCCAAATGGCATATCTGTGACAATAATATCCACAGAACCAGTCCTCAAAGGCAGATTGCAGATATCCCACTGAATAGCATCTATGGGCAGGCCCCAGAATGCTTTGCTGTGGGATAAAATAAATCCTTTAACACAACTGAAGGTAGGGAATTCAAAATGAAACTGGATTCTCATGCAGCATCATTTACAGAGTGCCACACTAGAAGTGATTTTCTTTCAACAAACAGCTGCTACATACTCTAATTTAGTTTTATTTTTACCTTTCTTTAACTTGACTCTTTGTCAGTAATGACAAGATGTTATTTGCTGCTCTTTTCACAGCCAAGGGATTATTATCACCAGCAATATGATAACAATTAGGCCATTCAGCAGCCCCCTAAAAACCAAAAGCAAATATTGTAAATTCATAAATGGAAAAGAAATGGGGCTACAAGATAAGCAATTTCAACATTCTAGTCATGTTCTTCAATAAACAAAGCATTATTATTTAGCAGGAACAAAACTTTAATTCCACTTCATCTTAATTAGACCAAATACAGCCTACATTGACAGTGATGGCAAAGCTTACATTATAAGTATTTGCAAACGTTATTATACTATGCCACTTCTTTTTCTGTAGGGTTAATGCTAACTTACAAACACTGTAAGGATCTCTCAATAAGTAAAAACGTCAAATCAGAAAAACATGCTTACTATAATTAGGTTTGACCAATGGTCAAAGACAACATTTCACCCTCTAGGAAATCAACTGTTCAAAAGGTGTGTGCAGTAAACTGCACCTTCTTTTATAACTGTGATACAGCCACCATTCATGAACCTTTCTTTAACCTATTCATGCTTTCAGCACTTACCACTGTGGAATAGAAAAAGCACTAGCCATGGATTCATAAGATGGATTTCAAATCCCGGCTCTGCCACTGCTACTAGTTGTGTGCGTTTGGGTTGGAGAGGGAATTAATGGTAAAATGACAGGTTTGGAGGTATATTATCTCTAAGGTCACTTTAAGCTTTAAAATTCTGTGACTAATGAGAACATATCATTGCTCGTAATACATTTTTAGTATTTCTAAAAGTTACCTTTTTTTTAAGCTTCAAAGGCTTTGCCAAAGTATTTTAGAAACTGTGCTACTGACGTTATTGGTAATACTCTTCAGAATTTTAAGAACTCGGACCTTTACCCTTTGTAAGGATGGAATTCTCAAGTTCCTTAGTCTGCCCTTACATGGAATGCCATTAATTCCCTTGTAACTTTAGTTGCCTTATAGATATTTACCACTTCTGTCATGCTTTTCTTAAAGAGCAAAGACCAGAGCTATATGGAATATTTGAAAGGCTGACACACCATACTTGAATATACTTTTTGATGATTAAAATTTCTTATTTCTGTCTTTAGGAGCTCATACTTTTTTGGAAAGTTTATGATGATTCACTGCCACCTCTTTTGGATTTTAACAGCTAGTTCAGGGCTGACTTCTAATTATAACCTGGGATACTTCTTAAGTGGGCTATTTCCTACTGACGTTTATTTTCCTCTTCACAGCCTTATAAGATTTTCCTCTTGTTGATTTTCAATGGTTTGAGATTTTCCCACATGGAATAATTTACTGTTCCCTGAAAACCAGAGCACAGTATATGATGCTTTCTCCTAGATAATGTAGAAGAATGTGAAATGAATAATGAGTCTGCCACTGAATAGGAGGGGAAACCATATTAATACTCTTCTGTTCTGCAAGGTTCCTCACCTTTTCTTCCTAATTTTTGAGCAAGTGAAGTTCAACTTTACATGCATTTAATGAGCACTGTGCTACATGCTAGGGATATAAATACAGAAATGAAAAACAGACTGAAAAAGCTTTGTACTATGTGGCAAGGGGCTAGACAGAATACTGAAAACTCAGGGAATCACAAAACATTTCCTATAGGAAGTGACATATAATGTGAACCTTGAAGGAAACGGGGGATTTTAAAAGGTAGAGTATGAAGAGAATGTGTTCCAGGCATGGAGACAATCTGAGCAAAGGCAAAGGGGATAATAAGATGCTGAGTTTAAAGAACATCAAACATAGTGCAATTTGGCTAAGATACAGATACATAAAAGGCAAAGAAATGGAATTTTAAAAAGTAGAGTTTAAAAGGCTTTTCAAAATGCTAAAGTAATTGAGCAAGAGAGTGACATTAGGAAGAGTATTTCTGGAACTATGTGGAAGATGGAAGGGATTATCTGAGAGGAAACATTTCTTCTTGATTTTACGGTAACTTAATTTTTTTTTTTTTTTTTTTTTTTTGCTTTTTGGAGGGCAGTTGGGGTTAAGTGATTTGCCCAAAGTCACACGGCTAGTTAGTGTGTCAAGTGTCTGAGGCTGGATTTGAACTCACGTCCTCCTGACTCCAGGGCCGGTGCTCTACTCACTGTGCCACCTAGCCGCCCCTTGTAATTTCATTTTTCAAGAAGCTTTTCATGTGGAATCTTTCATACACTCTGATCTAAAAAATGTCTAAAGGTTTTCTCTTTGCCTGTAGACTCATTCCTTCAAAGAACTCATTAAAGTGTGACCCTCCTGCTTATAATCGTGCCAGCTTTTTCAATAAATATATTATATGTTCTATGCTATCAATTCTATCAGTGTATAAGCTATATAAATACGAAGTTCACACACAGGGACTCCTTTGGAGCCCATATTATGGAGAGGACTCATACTGGCAATTTACCAATTCCTTGGCACAGTACCTGAACTAACTTTACAGATTTTGGCCAACAGTGCTATAGGTTCCATCTAGAGTTCCTTTCAAACTATAGGGTTGAGTCAGTTTTGTTTATTTATTTATATCCATATATAATATTCAAAAGCATAATGTGTAGTGACATCATAAACAGAACAAGAAATTACCTTATTATGAATAGAGAAAAGTTCATGAACATATAAAAGATAGTTTCACAGATGGCACAATTTTGATTATATAAAATTAATGCATTTTGCACAAACAAAACCAATGCAGAATTAAGTGTATGGGTGGGGGGGTGTGTGTGAATCTTTGCAGCAAGGTTCTCAGATAAGCATCTCATTTCTAAGATATGAAAAGAACTAATTCAAATGTGTAAGAATAAGAGCCATTCCTCAATTGATAAATGGTCAGAGTATCAACCAGGCAGTTTTCAGAGGAAAATATCCTTTAGAAGATATGATTAGTCATCTGAAAAAAAAACTTCCAAATAACTAAAAACACAAGATTAAAACAACGTTGATGTTTCACTTTACCACCCTGGCCCCAGATGAGCAAAGTTCATAAAAAAATGAAAATTATGGGGTGGCTAGGTGATACAGTGAATAGAGTACCAGCCTTGGAGTCAGGAGGACCTGAATTCAAATCCAGCCTCAGACACTTAACATCTACTAGCTGTGTGACCTTGGGCAAGTCACTTAACCCCAACTGCCCTCTCCTTCCCCTCCAAAAAGAAAAAAAATACATAAATGTTAGAGGCACACTATACTGTTTGTGGAGGTTGGACTTGATCCAGTTATTCTGGAAAACAATTTGAAACTATACTCAACAAAACCATGTTATGTTTTTTGACACAGCAATACCAATACCAAGTCTATATCCCAAAGAGGAAAAGGATCCATATTAATGAAAATATTTATAGAAGTTCTTTTTGTGGTTGCAAGGAACTGAAAACTAAGGTGTTGCTTATTAACTGGGAAATGGCCAAACATGGTATATGAGTGTAATGTGATGTATTATGACATAAAAAATGATAAAAGGTATGCTTTCAAACCTGGGAAGACTTGAACTGATATAGTGAAATGAGTCAAGTAAAGACAATTTATGCAATACCATTGTAAAAACGAACTCTTCTAAATACTAAAGTGAAGAATTTGTATTATATTCTAAAGGAAGAAGTAGTTATTGAATAGTCCTGAGCAGAAGAGTGACATCATCAAACCTGTGCTTTAGGAAGAGTATTTTAAGAAATTAAGAACTCTTAACACAATGACCAAAGGGATTCTTGACCACTGATGTCAAACTCAAATAGAAATGGGAGCCACTAAACTGGACATAAAAATTTCTGTGGGTGCATACTGACTATTTTTATTTATTCTCAAATATTTCCCCATTTTATTTTAATCTGCCTTTGGACACAGTCAAGGGCCACTTTTGGTCAGACACCTCTGCTCTAGAGGACCAAAAGAGCCCATTAGCCACCTATGTCTTGGCAGGCAAAGAGGGAAGGTATACTTAGGGCATAAGGAGACAGTTTTCAACAAGGCCAATATAATAATTTGTTTTACTTGACTACAGATTTGTGTAAAAAAAAAAAATTCTGTACTTTTTTTTGCCAATAGTGGTGGGGGTGAGAAGGGAGAGGAAATTGAAATAAAAGATGAATCTTATGCGTTTGCCACTATTCAATTCAAAAGCTAGATAAGTTATTACCTCTATTGGGATGGCACCTGTTCCACACATTGGATCTACTATTATGTCAGTAGGTTGAGGAGAACAGAGCCTAGGAAAAAAAGACAAATAGTCTAAGGGAAGAGAATTTTTTAAAAGCAGGGACTTATAAAACCAATCTATGAAAAGCTACAGTAGCAATATACTAACATTACAACTCTTCTTAAAAATAAAAAATAAAAAAAATTACGTGCAAAGGAAAGGCTCCAAATGCACCTGTGGTGGAAAGTACCAGAAACCAGATAGATGTTCATCAGTTGGGGACCTGTAGTATCTGAATGTAATGGACTATCACTGTGCTGAGATAAACAATGAACATAATGAATACTGAGAAGCATGGAAAAACTTACATGAACTGATATAAAATGAAGTAAGCAGAACCAGATAACAGTATGCATGATGACTTGCAGCAATGTAAATTAAAAGTACAAGCACTTAAAAACAAGCAACATGCAAAAATTTAAAGAATAAGTTTGGTTTCAAAGAACAGATATATGGAAAGAGACCTTCCTTCCCACCCACTCCCACCTTTGTAGGGGGGGAGAAGGGTTCATCAATGTGGAATATCTTTCTTTTTTTTTAATCTTTAAGAAAGAGCTCTCTGGAAGGGGAAGGACAGATACAGGAAAAATAAAAGACAGCAATTAAAATATATTATTAAAAATTATGCTCATACCTAACTTTAAACACAAAGTAGGTTTATCAGAAAACATTAAAAATTTCTCAATGAACTTTGTAAAAAACACAAACACATAAAGCACACAGCAAACTCTTAAACAATAAAAAGAATCTTATGAGAAAGATGTATTTTTAGAATGAAGGAAATGTTAAATGACTATAAATAGAGATTAATTTAAGATTCAGCAGTGCCCCTTGGACAAGGTCTTAATTTAAACATCCAAGACACGATGAGGATGGTAAAGGGCCTCAATTCCAAATCAGCTGAAGAACCTGAAGATAATTACCTAGTAGAAGAGAAGATTCAGAGTTGGGTATGATGACTGTCTATGAAGGGTTGTCAGAGAAGGAGGGGTTAGCTTTGTTCTGCCTGCCCTCAGGACACCCAGGAGCAATGAGGGGAAATTGCAAAGACATAAATTTAGAGCCGATGTCATGAAAAACTTCTAGCACTTAGATATGTCCAAATGGTGTGGCCTGTCCAGAGATATGGTAGGCTCCCCCTTCCTGGCGATGTTCCCTACATGGCTACTTGTCTGGTATTTTATAGTGGGTATTCCTTTCACGCATGGATAACACTATACAGCTACTGGTCACTTCCAATTCCCAAACAGGATAATTCTGTGACTTTAAATTATATACGTGCCCTGATCTTAACAAGAGATGTTTACATTTACCTACTGACTTTTTGGTGAATAAAGCTTAAGCAAAAGCAGTAGATGAGTTGATATGCTTAGAAATATGTCTTGTAGCCACACCTGGCAGAACACTGGTTGAAAATTTACAACTGTCAAAAAATCACTAAGCACTGAGGGTATGAGTAATGAAGATCTTTCCTGAGCAAATGACCCTATTTTTCTGTTGTAGAAGCCAAGATCAAACCATAAAGTGTAGCAAGACATGGGACTCACTTCTCTACATGGAATTAATCTATGAAGAGGTGAGATTAGAAAGAAAGCAAATATAAGGAGAGGAAAAAGGGAAGGGGTTACTTATAGAGAGAAAGAAAGATAGGATTGACATGTCCCATATGGAAATGTAGTTAATTATATAAATAGCTTGTTCTATTAATCTCAAAGGACCCATAGGGTTTGTGAAGATCAAATGAGGTAGTAAGTGAAAACACTTTGAAAAGTATATGTCAGGGTGACTAGGTGGTGTAGTGAATAGAGCACTGGCCCTAGAGTCAGGACAACCTAAGTTCAAATCCAGCCTCAGACATTTGACACACTAGCCCTATTACCTTGGGCAAGTCACTTAACCCCAATTGCCCTGCCCTCTGCCCTCCAAAAAGCAAAAAAACCTAAACAAAAGTGCAAATCACTAAGTAAATGAAAATTACAATTCTTTCATCATGATCTACTGTCTATATAAAGCAATCTATATGCAGTGCTGGCTCAGAAGTTAGCACAGAATTTAAAAGTCTCTACTTTAATTATTACTGCACTAAAATGGAAATAAAAATAAAAATGACAATAATTTCAAATAAAATTTATAATCTGATGCCAATATTCCAAAAAGAAAACAGGCACTCTTATATTTATCTTATCTATCTATGAAGAAAGTTGTTCATTAACTTATTCAGAATCATAGTAATAAAATGCTAGATTTAGGAAAAGAACATGGATGTTCAGCTTTTAATTGTGCAAGGGCTACTATTATACTATGACTATAATAATCCCCTACTAAAGTCCTCTTTTAATGCTTCACTGTTGTGTGGCAGCAACCTAAAGGCCATTAACAGTGGAATACCAAAAACTGAAAGGACTTAGTGAACAAACTGCATGTTTGTCATCCTAGAGCCCATAGCCTCAACAGAGTGATGCACTTTTAGCCAGAGATACCCTTAAAGACTATGTTTATAGAGTTATGAACTGCTTTTGTGCTGTGTATTCACACACAAAATTCATGAACGATTCCAGCCCCCTATGTCACCCAATTTGGATGTCAAACCCACTCACCTGAGCATGCCATAAGCAAGAGTGGATCTTAGAGTTGTAGGACCAAAATGTGTAATATTTCTTCGATGAAGACTCTCTTCTGTCAATGCAATGCCTACAACTATTTCATTATTATGGACATTCAAGAGAACCTAGGATAAAGTTCAACAAGATAAATCAATAGGATTTTAAGCATGTTCCTATTGTATACATCAATGAAACAAGTCCATGTTTCAAATCTCTATAACCTGGTTAATCTGGAATAGCCGGAAAACTTATGAACCACATTTCTGTGCATGATGTTGGACCACTCATAATAGTAGTAAACAAAATTTTACAGAACTCTATTCTAAATTTTTGATCTAAAAGGACACCATCTCAAAATACTCTTCTAGATGATATTTTTTTCTCCAAAGTGCAAGCATTTTTATATGCATTTTGTCTCATCCATCCTCACAGCAGCACTATGATAAGATGTGGGCTCATTAAACCTAACTCTTGGTTTTACACATGTGTGGACTATCCACTAATGAACGTTCTTACAACTCTAAGTCTGACTTTTGGCACCACCTGATTCTTTGGTTCTTTCAGCCTTACCACAAACCAATTCATTCCTTAGCACAGAAATAACAGAATTATAGCCAGAAAGACTTTTTAAGGCCCACCTCCCTCCCTCCCTAATACATGAGTCTCCTTAATAACTTCTCTGAAAAGTCTCAAATACATGCAGTGGTAGAAACTCACTGTCTCATAGGGCAACTCACTCTATTTTTGGAAAGGCCTTCCTTTTATTGAGCTGTCATGATCAGAGCTCATGGTGCTTTCTACATCCTAAGAGGTAAACACTGATAACAGTAACTCCTTATATTTATCCAAATAAATAAAACATGTGTTTATAGAAGGAAGTGAACCTCAGAAATCACTTTTTCACATCCACATAGCAAGGAAGTAGCAGAGGCTTCATTTGAATACAGGTCTCCTGACTCCAAATTCAGTGTTCTATATATCTATATATTTCATGTTGTCTACCTTTAACTTTTATGAATAAGACCTCTTCTGTTCTCTGAATCTACAAAAATTAAGTCTTCCTCAAATATTTGGAGATAACTATCATGTTCTCAGTAAGTTTTCTTGATTGCAGGTTATAAACATTACCTAGTTCTCCATGAGACATGGCTTTGGCACCATCCACGCTGTCACCCACTCCAGGACATTCTTCCAGATTAGCAATGTCACTCTTTAAATATGACAACCAGGGGGCGGCTAAGTAGTGCAGTGAGTAGAGCACCTGCCCTGGAGTCAGGAGGACCCGAGTTCAAATTTGACCTCAGATACTTAACATTTGCTGGCTTTTAAGATTACATTCACTTTTGGGGCACTAACAGCACACTTCTGACTCATACTTAAACTATTTAATTTTTTAAGTTAACTTTAATTCTGTAAAATGTTATTTTATTAGTTTTGGATCATCATTCCAGTCTGTTGTGAGAGTATATGGGATTCTGATTTGGTCATTCAATGGATTAACCATCTCACCCATTATGTCTCAATTGCAAATTTGATATGCAGGTCATTTGTATTTTTATCCAAGTTACTGATAAAAACAGCTGGCCTTTACATGGTGCTTTTACAAAGGACTTTATATGCATTATCTGATTTGATCATCCTAACAGCTACGGGAGAACGATAGTATAAGTATATTACAAAGAAGCAAGCTGAAGCTTGAGGTGGTGAAATGACTGTCCAATATCACACAGCTAATAAAAGGGAGAACCTGGACTTGAACCAGGCCCTCTCATTCAGCTGTGTCAATACAGGAGGCAACCTGGCAGAGTTGGAAATACTAGATTATAAATTAGGAAGCTATTTTTTTCCAGACCTATCACTAACTAGATGTGTGACATCCTTAGGCCTGTTTTTTCCAATGAAAAAAAGTCAAACCAGATATCCTTTATGGTCCCTTCCAAATCTAACAATTTTGACTCAAGAACCCTGAATCTTCTAAAGAGCATAATCCTAAGGGTCTCCTGCTATACCACCACAAAAATTACACCCAATCTCAAAAGAAATAGTTTGTACCTCTACATCAAAGTTGGTCATGTCAGCCTTCCATCTGAAATAGTCCTGAATAGCTCCCCCAAAATCTCTTGCTGCTTCATTGGAGGTAAAGCTGTGGTTTTCACCGGCCCTGTTGCATGTGACTCGGAACTTGAGCACTTGAGATTCAGTTTCCTCTGTGGGGCTCTCATTAACTCTTTCTTTCTCAATGACAGATGGTATTTCAGATGCTTTTTTACTGTAAGCTAATATGGGGGTTTCACCAATGGTGTCATCTTGTTTTTCAATGGTTTCTAAGACCTCCTCCATAGTATGATGGGTGATCTGCTTCTCAGCTCCCATGTCTCCTTGTCCATCACCCACCTTTTCTTTGTTTATACTATTTTGCTGCGTTAATTTTTTGCGTTTTGTCTTTTTTTTCTTAAAGCTAGTATTGATTTTCCATACTTTTAAAGGGTCTGACCAAGGAAGCTTCCCAGCTAAATCTTCAAAATCCTTTAGAACTTCTTCCTTTAAAAAAGAAAAATCAATATTCAGGCATTTCTTAGGTGGTTCAATTTAAGCAACAATTAAGCACTAAGTACTATTCCAAGCATCATGTGAAACGTAAAATAATCACTATTCTCAAAAAGCTTATGGTCCTTGGGAAAACAAGATATACGTATATGTAATAACTAAACAACAGTTCAAGGTAGCAGATAATTAATGCCCATATGAATGCCATAAAGGAGTGGAATTCAGAAGGAGTGATTAATGCTGGCTGGGGTACCAGGGAAAGCTTTCTTTGGCATGAGATGTGAATCTGAGATGGGTCATGAAAGACAGGATAGGATCTAATACTTTGAATTTTAGAAACATGGAATCATTTGGACTATCTAGATTTTTGTAACATATCTAAAGAACAAACTATTGTGAAGTTCAAATCAAGAGCACCAAGGAAAGAGTTACAAATAGGGAGGAAGGAAGAAGGGAAAAGAGGAGAAAGGAAAGTGGAGGGAGGGAGGGAAGGAGGGAGAAGGGAGGAGGAAGGGAGGAAGGGAGGAAGGAAGGAAGGAAGGAAGGAAGGAAGGAAAGAAGGAAGGAAGGAAGGAAGGAAGGAAGGAAGGAAGGAAGGAAGGAAAGAAGGAAAGAAGGAAGGAAGGAAAGACTCTTTATAGGGTAGTTGCCACAGGATAAAAGATAGCAGAAAATCAGCTACCTGTTCTGTCCTCTGAGTTGGGCATACCTTGGCCCTTCTTCCTGACCTAAAAAGTGGAAGCTATAGCAACTACAGAAATAGAAAGCGGTTCGAACCATTTAGCATATGTGCTAAGGGCTTCCTCCAGCAACCCTGTTATTTGTTGCTACTTTTCAGCCTCCCTTAGTGTTAATTCAAGCAGCCCTCAGTAGGCTGATATTCATAAGTTCACCAAGCCCTGGTGCTCTAAGCAAGAGAAAACAGAGAGCTTTCCCTCTGGATAGAAAGACCAGCTGTGAGGCCTGCTCGAGTACTATCTGGGAACAAAAGGAAAAGAGTCATATTCTTTCTGACAAGAAAGAGTATCAACATCTCAAAAACAACTACAAATATGTAGCAAGGAAGCTAAACAACATGAATTCAAAGAAAAGTAAATAAATTCCCACAAGGAAGTTCTAGTAGGAAAAATAAAATAGAGAGGCTGATGATCAAAAATGATCAAGCAAAGAAACTAATACTATGGAGATAATTAGGCTAAAACTATAAAAAAGGAGTAATTCAGAAGTAACTACACTATCATCCCAGAAAAGTGAATGGAATAGCTATGAGAACTCCAAGCATGAGCCTAATAAAGGAACTAAAGGAAAGACAAATAATGAAATTGCAACTCTTAATAAAAAACCTAAAAGGAAAACTGACACTTCTGAACAGAAGCCTAAAGACCTTAATGTAGTTGTAGACTTCTGGGAAAAAGAAAATTTATAGCAATTGTGGAATTAAAAAATATTTTAGTATTGTCAAAAGTCAAACAAAACTGGAACAAGTTGTCAGTAAGTTACAGTTCGGCAAATTTTAGTTCCCAGTAGTTCCAAAAAAAGGCAAGCTATCTATAAATTTGTTACCTAAATAATAAAAAACAGTAGAATTCTATTATAAGTATCAATTACAGTCCATTTAGCACATCTTCAAGCTATATCTCCCACAACTTTAAATTATAGCTTTTCCTTGCTACCATGACAAATACATCATTATGTACAAAGGGAGCATGATCTGCCTGATGTATTAAGTTTTAATTCTATTTTAAGTAAAATTCACAAAATGAAGATTTTTGTAATTTTTTTCAATCACAGAGTGATCTTCCCTTCTGTAGTTTTGAAATTTATCTTGATCCTGATCTAATCCTGATCCTTTTCTAATCCAATTTAGAACTTTTCCTGTGCTTACCTATGAAGCAGTTCTTTAAGTTAGCTAAAGCTTCACAGGAAGTAAAGTGAACTTAAATCACAACATAATCCAATCTACTTCCTAAGAGTCTAAGAAATTTGTTTTTATTTTCTATAACTGTTTCCCAACATCCTTACTAAAAGTTAACTTTGGGAACAGAACTGTCAGTAAACCTCAAGCTTTTGAATATAATTTAAAAGCCCCCATATAAATTCTACTTTATAAATGGACATAGTGATGTCACTGAATGCATGAAAAAGACAACTTGGAGAAAAAAATTTATTTTGGATAACTCACCTTGGTTTCTTTGAATTGATAATCTCTAAACTCCTGAACGACGACAAATAAATTATCAACTGATCTTAGACCATGAACCTGAAAAAAAAGGTTTTAGGTTAATTTCTCTGAGTAAGCTTATTGTTCAACAAATATTTGCCTGCTATGTGCAATGAAATACTAGGCACACAAAGGCAGCTAAGAAGCCTTTTTTTTTAAAATTGATTTGTTCACTTACTTTTAGTTTACAAGATTCAGTCCCACAATCCCTTGAATTTCACATTTTCTCCCCTCCCCCCCATGGCAGCACACAATCAAGTACAGGATCTGCAAATACTAAGAAGCATTCTTTCAAGGAATTTAGTCTAGTGGGGGAAAAGATAAAAGCATCTACACAAATAAATTTAATGTAAAGCATAATATAAAAAAACATTAGTAAGAAAAGTTCAACATATTATGGAAGCTATAAGCTGCACTGACACCATATCAGCAAACTATTATTTCATCAAAGCAACTACTGCCTACACATTTCAATAAATGAAGGGGTTTTTTTGGAGTAAATGCAGCTAAAAAGTTCATCAATCTGTAACTTAATTTGAAATAAGCTCCTCAGAATTTAACTAGACTAGTTCTCAGACAATGCAGAAATGTAATCCAACACCAAGTCCATACTTGAAACCTTTCAAGTTTGGTAGGACCTGCCACAGCTTGCATTCCAATGGCATTGCCTTTGAATTCAATCACCTTCATGACATCATGAAGTGCTGGATGAGGACAATTTTAGTAGGCAATTTATAAATTGTTAAATATAAACAGGTTTGGTGACTGCAAAATTCTCTTCATAGTCTTTAACAAAAACTTAAAAATATAACCTAGTTTCTACTTTCTTGGTTACCCAAAGGAAGTTGAGGGTGGAAGTTGGCAGTTGTATGTCAACTGAAGACTACATAAAGAATCAGGTTGGAGAAGTCAGGGATATGGCCTTTTTCTCTTCAGTCTTCTACAGCAGTATACAGATTTATGAACTCTCATATGTCCATTATGATTCATAATTTTTTTCAAAGTCTTTTGATATCAGATTCACTATCATTCATGTCTCCTTTTTTACCTGAGAACTAACAGTTGTAGTCAGGACAAAGATGAATTCTTGGGTGCTATGGTACAGTTCTAGAAATGTTTTTAAAAACTTCTGACTGATTTTGAAAACACACTACAGGGGGAAATAGATTGGATTTGGAGTAAGAGAATTTGGGATTGAATTCTAACTTTGCCACTTATTTGTGACATTGAGCAAAGTGATAATCTCTTTAGGTCTCAGGGGCTTTTTTGGTGTAAAATTAACAATGAGATCTCTGATGCTTACTGACTGTGTGACCATAGTTTTGCATAGGTCTGTTTCCCCATTTTAAAAACGAGGCAATAAGACTAGCTGCCCTCTAAGGTAGGTCCCTTCTAGCTCTGGGTCTATAATCCTATGAAAGCATTTCCAGTTTCATAACGATGAAACTATTAATCTCCTTATTATAAATCAGTACTTAATTTTGAAGGCAACTAGATGTCACAATGGACCTAGCCATGGGCTTGGAATTAAGGAAATTCATCTTCATGAGTTAAAATCCAGCCTCTGACACTTACCAGTTGTGTGACCCTGGGAAAGTCACTTACCCTGTTTGCCTCAGTTGCCCCATCTGTAAAAATGAGCTGGAGAAGCAAATGGCAAATCACTCCACTATCTTTGCCAAGAAAACCCCAAATATGGTCATGAAGAATCAGATATGACTGAACAACAACACATAATTTTGAGGGAGACCTAGGCTTGTGATTAAGAACTCCAAATCAGCAACTATTGTGTAACTTATTGAGAAGTCAGTCACAAGAATTACTTGTTCAGGGTTATTTCATGGTCATTTTAAGTCAGAAGTAGGATATGACTCCAGGGCACATCCTTCGTCCATTTACATTACTGTCTTTCAAAGAAATAATTTAAAACAAATGACCCAGAACATAAGAAGGATACAGGAGGACGGCAGACTGGAATACACATTAGTTTAGAAATATTTTAAGTAGTATATATGCAAACCTTAGAAAGACTCTCCACTGAAATGTCAAAGTATATCTTGCCTCTGTCTTTGCTGATTCTGGACTGTGAGCCCAGCTTCTCCCTTACTTCATCAGCAGCTGTCTGCTCAAAGCCAGTCGGCACAGTGGCTCCAATGGTAACACAGAGATACTCAGGACTGTTACTGGGGGAGTTTTCTACATTTTCTGGGGCGGGCTTCTGTTTCTCATCAAGGCTCACTTCACTGAGCTGCTCAGAAGCTCCTTCGACTTCAGACATACTGGCACCTCTTCAAACTATCAATACTGCTCCTCGCCAGCAGTGCTGAAAGGAAAACATTATCTGAAGAGCTGTAAAGGCTGCACCGAGTCTCACGGAGGGAGGCTGGGAGAAGGGTAACAGGAGAAATGTTTTCATCGAGCCCACAACACTACATTTGCAGAACAGAGGAACAGAGATGGAGAGGAAGGGTCTCCGGGTGGGGTAGGAGGTATACGGGAAATAGCCACAAGGGCAAGCCCTCATTTCGAGAGCTTCGGTCGGTGGTGTTTTTTTTTTTTTTCTTTTTTAAACACGACGAGATCCAGGCCTGCAAACAGGGCAAGCGGGGCAGGGTCCAGGTGCAAAAGGAACTACAACGACTACTCCGGGTAGGCTGAAAAATAGGGCGACGGCTCCCCGGAGGGCCCTCCCCCTCGTTTTCCTCCCCCCCGCCCCGGCAGAATCCTCCTCCCCCCTTGCAGGGCCCTCCTCCCCCTCGGCAGCACCAGGGGCCGGGCCAGGTGACCGCAGATCCTCGCCCCGCCCCCGAAGCCGGACGGGGGCGGGGCTCAAGCGAGGCCGGGAGAGGGGAGTCGCGGCAACCCTCCCTGATCACCTCCGTATTAACGGCTGCCTCCCCCTCCCACTGTCCTCCCCTCTTGAGTGAGCCTAAGCCGTGGCGGCGAGGCCACAGCGGTGGCTCTCTGCCTCCTCCTCCTGGAGCCGCTCGAGGGCACCACTCTGCGGCCGTAACCGCGCCACGCGGCACGGGGGCGAGAGGCCGACTTTCGTGGGAACCCGCGGCTCGGCCTCCCTCCCTAGCGCTCACACCACCTCTCTCCAGCCCCGTCAGCGCCCTCCGCCCCGTTACCGGCTGGTGGCGCCTAACGCCCGACGACCCCCGAAGAGCTCCTTCCGGTTAGGCTGCGGGTGGAGCTGGGGCACTTCCCGGTCACGCCGGAAGCGGAAGTTTCGTGTTCTTTCTCGACTTCTTGTGCCCGCCTTTGCAGTTTTACGCAGTGTAGCTGAACCTGGGGTTTGGCGTGCTCCGTGGAGGCGCGCCGTCCAGAGCAAGCCTTCTGTTGCTTGCTATTGCTGGGTCTCAGGGGCCTTCTGGGCTCAGGAATCTTTTTCACGACCTCCCGGAGGCTTGCGGGGGTGGAGGGGTGGGGCTCGCCACCTTGGGGGAAGTTCCTCTGGTCAAGGAGCTTTCCCTCACGTCGGCCCAAACTTGCTTGTTAGAGTTTGGACTCTTGGCTTTATTCTGGGGCGGAACCGAACCAGCTCCCCAATTCCAACGCATGGCGGCCCTCCACGTGCTTCAAGTCAAAGCTTTTATTAAGTGCTTGCTGTGTGCCAGATGCCGAGCTAAGTTCTGGGCATGTAAATCCAAACCCGCCTACCAATCGGGGAAGACGCTACGTAAAGAGGCGCGTGGTAATGGAGGAGGGCCCCCTCCCCCCCCTTCAGCGCCGCAATCCCTTAAACCGGCTCCTCAGTCCGGGACCATGGCCTCTTGGCCGGTCTGGGTTTCGACCGCTCGAGTCCAGTGGCTCGGGGCCTGGGCCCGCCCTGTCCTCTAGTCAGCCGGAAGCCTTCCCGGGCTGCCCTGTTTGTGGCTTTTCCTGTGTTTGATTCCAGTCTCTCCTATTGGAGTGTAAGCTCCCTCAGGCTGTCCCCGGCGCTGGCCTCTTGTATCCCCACCGGGTAGCTCTGCACCTGGCATTTAATACATGTTTATGGATTGAAGAAAGAAAGAAATCCGACCGTTTTGTTTTCTTTGAACCCTTGAGATCCGTTATCGAATCTAGATTGTATGTCGAGCTATTGCTAGCTTTACTTTTAAGCATTTCTAAAATTAATAAATTTTTAAGAGGGAATGACCACTTCTCCAAAGGTTCCCATCATTTTCCTACCTAGCAATTTCTTGTTGATGGGAATCACATCTACAATAGAATTTCCTCTCATTAATTCCTCCACCTTTAGAAGAATGTCTTTATTGAAGAACTCAAAAGGTAACTAATTGCTCTGCTTTTCCCAGAGAACATCAGTATATAGTCAGGTAATTGAAATCTCCCATCACTAATATGTCACCTCTTTGTGACAGACTTATGGTCTTTTTTCCCTAAACTCATTATCTATTTCCTCTTTATGCTTAGTTGGTCCATAATATAGGTAGATGACAACGTTGCCTCCATCATGCATCCATGACTCTGCACCCAGATGTTACCCACTTAGCTTCTTCTGTTCTAGGATTTCCTTACATGCATATATTCATCCTTTCCCTCCCCTTTTACCCACGGCTTTCTTTGAATAATAAAGTATAACCTTCCAGAGTTCTATCTAGTCATAGGTTTCACCCTTAAGTAGCAGTAATATATATAACACCAAATATTCCTCCAGTCCTTAGGCTCTGGTTCACTTCCTTGCCCATATTTTGTGCGTTTACATTTAGATAATTTAAGCCCTACGTTCTAACAGCTGTTTTTATCGACATTCTTCCCACTTTGTATCTACTTTCTGTGGTGTCTACCTTGTCTATACATAGGCATAGAGCTCAAAGGAACCTTAGATATAACCTAGTTGAATTATCTTATTTTACCATAATCTGGGAAGATCCTTGGGGGGTTTGACTGGAACCCAAGTTTCTGGATTCCAGTTCAGGGCTCTTCAGGACTGAATTTCTCCAAGTGAATGTGGCTACGCCCACTTGTGAACCTAATATTAACTCCTTAGCAGACAAAATGGATAAGTAAATTATGCGTGCATTCTAAACAGTTGTAACTTTTTTGTTTTACCTATCAAACTCAGTTTATTTACAAAAAGAGGAATAATAAAATTTAGAATTATTGTCTTTTGTGAGGCAGGCTACAGGGCTCTTTAGATCAATTAATTTCTTCCAGTGAGTATTTCACTGAACATAAATATCCCCGGAAGATAAAATTTATTGCTTTACCTGAAGTTCCACGTGTTGGATTGAGAGCAGAAAGGGATGGTCAAAGAATCGATTAAGGGGGGGAGAAAGAGTGATAGTGATATAGAAATGATGATTAAGATAGATGGAAGAACAAACAGCAAGGTGGGACAATAGATAGAGCACTGGGCCTGGCATCAAGAAGACCCAAGTTCAAATCTGACCTCGGGTGCTTACTAGCTGTATGGCTGAACACTTAGCCCTGTTTGCCTCAGTTTCCTCATCTGTAAAATGATCTAGAGAAGGAAATAGCAAACTACTCCAGTTATCTTTGCTTTAAGAAAACCCCAAATGGAATCACAAAGAGTTGGACATGAGTAAATAACACAAGATAGATGAAAACATGTAAAAGAACTTGGTCCAATAAGATAGAAAAGAAATTGCAATGAGATAATTTATTATTTAGGATTTTAAAAGTAGTTTTATTGTGAAGTGGCTTAAGTGAAAATACCAAAGATGTGTCCCTTCTAGACTGTGACAAACTTGGGTAAATCATATGTAATTGTGTGATCTCAATTAAGATCCCTTTAAGATCTTACTAATATAATTAATATGGTGAGAAAAATTTTGTTACACTTTAAGGTTCATTTTAATAATTCCATTTAAGGAGAGGCACCTTGACTCAAGATTCAGAACATTGACTGTTCTGAATCTTACATCACCCTGGCCTTGGCAAGTCTTAATTTCTAATGACTGGGTACATTATAAACTTATATTATCCAACCTTAACTGGATGTTATCCAACCTTCACTACTTACTCACCGAAGAAACTATTATAGGTCTTCTCTTGTCAAACTTCCCATATCTCCTCTCCACTTAGTTCTTATATCTTTACTGAGAAAAGTGTGGCCATTCACCCCAGAGCTCCCTTCTCTTTACTTTTCTTCATTTCAAAACCCCTTGACATTATCTATCACTTTATTCTTCTTTCTCCATTTCTTAGTGTTAACAGAATTTTAAATGTAACCCAGACTGGACCAATCTCTTACCTGGGAATGTCAGGTATCAAAAGAGAGCAGGTCAGAGAGAGTTTGCAGACCATGAATGGTAATTTCACTTAACCCTCCTAGGGAGGGCTCATCTTGTTGATCAAGGTGGTGCTTTAAAAAAATCACAAGTGGGTTGGACCATGACATAATCATTCTCAAGTTTTGAGTAGTTTCCAGGGCAGGTTATGTATGGACAAGGCAAGTATTTGTGGGTCCTGTGGGAACAGTTCTAAAGTTGATTGTCTCAAGTCTTAGGGTCGTGATTACTCGGTGGAGTACAGAGCCAGAGTACTGTATCAGGAACAGGTTTTACATTCTTTGATTCAGTTTATTTAATGTGCAGGAATGCAGGAATTGTGAGTGTGTCAAAATTTGATCATTTTTTATTTGGTCCTTTTTTTAGCAAAATGTTGCTTCTCTTTTAATTAAGTCTATTTTTTTTTTGCTGTTGTTTTGTCTAATATAATGAGTTACGTTTGCCTTAAATTTTGCTTTATCCCCTTATTAGAACTCTGTGCCCTTTTCTGTTTCAAGTATGTTTCATGTAAATAGTGTACTACTGGATTCTTCTTTATAATCTATTATTTAATCCTCTTACATTTTCTGGGTGATTTCATTCCATTCACAGTTATGAATGTTTATTTTCTATTTTTAATCCATCCTATTTTCTTACATTTTTCCTTCTCTTTATCTCTTTCTTTCTTTTTATAGGGAAGAGAGTTCTGAGAGAGAAAAACAAATTAAGCATCAGTGTTCTAGTTTTGTTGTAGCATGCTTCCTGTTTCTTTTCTCTCTCACTCACTGGGAGCCCAATAACAGGTTCTTATTCTTGTTTTATCTCTTCCAGGAATTCTAGTTAAACTTTGCCCAAGCTTTGTTTTCTTTTAAGGATTTGTTTGAAGATGTTTTGGATTCATTCTCTTCTTCTGGATTTGTTTATTGAGCACCCTTGTTACCGTAATAGTTCTTTTTGGTGGCATTCTTTTTATTTGTTTGTTTGCTCATTTTTCCGCGCTACTTCCTAACTTTGGTCAGGCTTTGTGCGCTTATGGGGGGAGTGCCTCACCTAAACTTTTGTCTTCTTGGGTCCTTCTACTTTCTTGGGGACATTGAGTGTTGTGTTATTCCAGGATCTTATGGACAACTCAGGTCTTGTAAGCTTTCCGTGCTGCAGAATGGTTCTGATCCCAGGCAAGGTCTGATCACTGCTCTCTTGGTCTGAACTCTATAAGTTCCAGGCTTAGGTTTGTGGTTTTGCCACAGTTCTGCTGACTTTACCTTTGCTTGGAAGTTCCAGTATAGTGCTGCTGGCCACAGACACTGTCAGTCAAGTGGAAAGCTCTGCAAGTTCAGAGGTGATGGAACTGAAAGCATCTCTTTGGTCTGGGGAAACACAGACCTTGCTTTTTCCACTACAGGCTTCAAACTGGGCTGGAACTAAGACCCTATTTCACTCCTGGGTATTTGTTCCTTGCTCTCAGCCTAGAACTTATGACTGCACCTCACCATGAATTGCCTCTTTGACACACTGGCCCTGGATTTGTGACCTGAAACTGGATAGTGAGCAAGAGAGTCACCCTTTGGTACCTTTTTCTGCATCCTGCACAAGATCTGAGCCCTCCTGTATAGGTCTGGCACCTCTTCTTGTTCTGGTGCATGCGATTGGTCCTCTTTTCATTCCTATGCACTGTAGTTCTGTGTGTGGTATGCCCCTTGACAGACCCCATCTCCAGGGTCCACATTATTTCTCCGTCTCCCTATTCTGACCTGGGCTGAAAATATGACATAATGTTTTTTCTTGGATTTCCTAATCAGGACTTCATCTGATGTTGCATTTTCTAGATCTTTGTGGAAGAGTTGTGTTAGGGAAACTGAGCTGAGCTTCTTGTTACTGTTCCATCTTGGTTCCCAACCTCCTCCTATTTACTGGTTTCTTTCCTGCTGCTTTCAGATGCACCAAAGTCTTCCTCTTCTTAAAACAAACAAACAAACAAACCTTTCCTAGACCCTGTTGTTCAGTCATTTCAATTGTGTCCGGCTCTTTGTGACCCCATTTGGGGTTTTTCTCAGCAAAGATGCTGGAGTGATTTGCCATTTCCCTCTCCAGTTTATTTTACAGATGAGGAAACTGAGGCAAACGGTTAAGTAAGTTGTTCAGGGTCATATAGCTAGCGAGTGTCTGAGGCCAAATTTGAATTCAGGTCTTCCTGACTCCTGGCATGGTACTCTATCCACTTGGCAGTCTCGATGTCATGTTCCCTAGATCCTTTCATCTTAAATCTCTTCTCCCTTTCTCAGCCAATCTTGTTGGAAAAAAACTATCCAATCTTGTTACCTTTCCCCCCTCATTCCTCTGATCTCAGCACTCAACTGAAACTCTCTTTTCAAAGCTACTACTGATTTCTTTTTTTTGGAGGGGGAAGGCAGGACAATTGGGGTTAAATGATTTGCCCAAGGTCACATGGCTAGTAATTGTTAATTAAGCATCTTGAGTTCAGATTTGAACGCAGGTCCTCCTGACTCCAGGGCTGGTGCTCTATTCACTGCACCACCTAGCTGCCCCTACTACTGATTTCTTAATGGCCAAATCATATGGTCTCTTTCCAATTCTTGTCCTTCTCAACCTATCTGCTGCTTATCACTGTTGACCATCTGACCCTTCTCTCCTTCTGGGTACTCTCCCCAATTGGGGATATAAAGTACTTTGCCAACATCTTTGTTTGTTATTATCATTATTATCATTATTATTTTACGGCACTGCCTCTCTTCTTACTTGACTAATTGCTCCTCAGGCCCTGACCATTTTTAGATGTTGGTACTACTACTTGGTTGATTGCCTTTGTTTTTTTGAGGACGGGTATAGATGATAGAAAAGATGCTCCCATTCATTATTTAAGGCCTAACTAAAATGTAACCTCTTCCAGGTAAACCTTTTTTGGACTTAGAAGTAGGAGAAAAGTATTTCCATAATCCTATTCTACAAATATTTAGGTTACCTAGTAGGTGCTTATATTTGTCATGCATATATGGGTTATATGTAGTGTTGTATCCACCGTTAGAATGCAGACCACTAGAGGGTAGGAGCTATTATGCTTGTTGTCCTTTCTCTAGCACTTGGCCCTATTCATAGCTTAGGAAAGGCTTGTCAATTGATTGATTGAGTCTGTTATTCTCAAGAGCTAGTAGATTCAGCAGTACTTTGTATAATCATGGGTTGTCTATTGTAGTGAAAATAGGTTTTCTATTGTTTAGCTTGAACAAGTTAAGATTTATTCACTTCCCAAAGCTCTTTTAAAACCAAAGCCTATTTTTGAAAATCCAAAAAAATCTTCTTTTCAAAAAAAAGTCTTAAGTCTCTTGTTCTTGAATTTTCAAGAGTATACAAGAATTTTATTACTCACATTTCCTTTTAATAAGCAACTTCCCTTAAGGAGATGCAGTGTGGTAGAGGGGAAAGAACACTGCTTTGGTCATCTGATGACCTGGATTCAAATCTTGCCTCTATCACTTACCTCTTGTGTGGCCCTGAGCAAATCGCTTTGACTGAGTTTCCTCAGCTCTAAAATGAGTGGGTTAGGCTAGATGTCCTTTAGAGTCCCTTTCTGCTCCAAATCTACAATCCTGTGATGTCAGAGTGAAGTTCATTCGCTTTGAAAGGATCCACATACTAAATTCATACTACAAAGTAGCTCCATTTCTAGCTAGAAAATGCTAGAAGACACTGCAGTAATGAAACAAATCTGCCACCTAGTGGTCATTTGTACTGGTTGTGTCAAGAACTCCTATTTTGATTCCATTATCAACGTAAAGAGTAAAGTGTTTATAGATTTAGACAGGAAACCCCCAAGCCCTAGTCCCTCTCTTTTAGCCCACTGCTGTCTGCAGCTGTTCTGAACTAAGACAAGCCCTTCCTGGTAAAAGCTAGATTGACCACCACTTTCATCATTTGGAGACAATTAAACATTTTGTTTTTCAGTTGAGTCTGATTCTTTGTGACCTCATTTGGAGTTTTCTTGGCAAAGAGACGGGAATATTTTGCCATTTCCTTCTCTAGCTCATTTTACAGTTGAGGCAAACAAGGTTAAATGGCTTGCGCAGGGTCACACAGCTAATAAGTGTCTGATGCCAGGTTTGAGATCAGAAGACAAGTCTTCCTCACTTCAGGTTCAGCATTCGATCCACTGTACCACTTAGCTACCCTAATTAAAAGGTAGAAAGTTTTAAGAAGTTATATAAAGATTATATTTCATAGGGGCTCTCTATATTCATAAGAACTGAAATGGAAGACTTTGGAGAAAAAATGCAGTTAATTATGTGGAACTTGGCATTTACTATGCCTTTGTCGGTGTCAGAGATGAGAAGCAACCAGTCTTGGAGAGTGTACCAAGAAATATATCTTTAGGAGGAAAATTAATTTCAGTAGTAACTAGAAGGTGGAACCAGAGCAGTAAATCTAGGACTCTAGGGTCACAGATTCAGAGATGGAAAGGGTCTTAGAAGTCATTTAGTATAACAAGTCTATCTTCAAAACGAAGAAATGGAGGCTCCAAGAAATGACCTACCCAAGGTCATGAAAACTCAGAATTTAGGTACTTGACTCTAAATCAAGGTTTCTTTACATTGTACATTAACAGAGGAAAGATCATAGAAGCAGGACAGAAGAGGATAATGTGAGGGAAGGCGGGACCTGAATTTACTGTTGCCCTCAGTTCTGGATCATCACCCAGGTAGTCAAACATACAATCATCATGCTACTCCCTGGCACCCCACTTATAGTGGGTCCACAGGTTAGGCTGTTTACCAAGAGTAGAAGTTGAGATGGGGAGGTGTTCCAAGAGAGGGGCACACACAAAGAGGGATATAATGGCCTAGAGAACTTGGAGCCTAGCTGGGGGGGGGGCAGGTAGAGTGGCTGGGGGGTAGAGCTGGTATAGGGAGAGGACCTTCAGAGGAAACTCCTAGCCCCCCACCCCCATGTCTGCTTGTTATTACTAGTATTGGCTTGGTGTTTTAGGGCTAAGATGGCTGACCCTTGACTCAGATGCACAAGTGTGCTCTCACCTTGGTTATTTGAAGTTCATAGTTCACCTCAAATCCTGTTCTCTAGAATCATAGACTGTCAGTGTTGGAAGAAACTTTAGAGGCTCAAATCACCAGATGTGACTCATTTCACTTGTGAATAGCTCTGGATTTTTCTTCATCTTCTACCTATTGCTCTAAATTGTGTCCTCTGAGGATAGGCAGAACCTGCTTCTTCCATGTAATAAATAGCCCTTCAGATACTTAAAAACAGATAACATATTCCCTCAGTAGGTCTTCTCTTCTTTGGAACTAAACAAGACTAGTTCCTTCAATAGATAATCATGGGCATCTTGTCCATAAGGATAGCATCAGAGACTTTGTCAAATGCTTGACTGAGATCCAGGTGATCCACACCCCATTTGCAGGCTTAACTAAGCTTGTTTAGTTCAATTCTGAAGTACCTGTCATACGCAAGGGAAAGGAAATGAGAATGTTTTGACCTGTTCTTGATGAAACCATATTGACTCTTAGTGATCGCTGTTTCTCTTTCTAGTTTAGAAGTTTGCAAACTGTTTCCTTAATAATATATTCTGGAAACTTTCCAGAAGTCAGTCTTACTGGTCTATAGTATGTCTACAATCTATACAATCTTGTCTTTTTTGAAAATCCAGGGTTACATTTATCCTTTGGTAGTTCTGAAGCATTTCTCTTGCACTGCTGTTTGTCCTTTGTTTCTGAAGAAGACTAAGAAATCAGGGAGATGGTGCCATGCCATGCAAGCAAATTGGATTTAAGTGAAGGAGGACCAGTCTCACTTTCTCCTCCAGAGCCATCTGGGAACAGTGGTCACATATGGATCAGGACAACTGGAGGTGACCCAGGATGCAGTGGGGGACCTTGGCCTTTTTAAGCTAAAGTCTTTAACAGGCAAGACAGCATTGTACAACATAGAGAGTGCTGGACCTGGAATTGAGTAGCCTTGGATTCACGTTTTATCCTCAATACTTCCTTGACCTCTCAGCCTCAGTTTCTTCACTTCTAAAATTAGGGTAAAAATGTCTGTATTACTTATTTCAAAGAATTATTTTTTAAGGCCCAGGCAAGATAATGGATGTAAAATGTTATATAATTGTCAGTTATTACTTGCCACCTTCTGCAGGAGGCCTTTCTTGGTCCCCTCAGCTGCTGAGCTTCCCTATCCAAGGTTACCTAGGGTCTACCTTGTATATGTCTTGTATATACTGATAGATGTGCATATTGTCTCCCATGGTAAAATATAAGCTTCTTGATATTAAGAACTGTTTCATATTTGTCTTTATATCTTTCGTGCCTAGATAGGTGGGAAAGCTGTGGACTAAAGGCTACCTGTAGCCCTTTGACAAAGTCAATCCAAACTTCACAAAACAATTCCCTTTAACAAAAGGATTGGTTCAGTAAAACTTGGACTCAGTCAAAAGGCCAAGCCCAAGGACCTAGAAGACCACAGATTCTTCATCCCTGGCCTAGAACACAGAAGGTGCTTAATAATGCTTGAGGATTAATTGATTTTTTTCACCCAAAGATCAATGACAGTAGCTCAGGCATTTCATACACCTGTTCTCTGGTTACCTTGGGTTTATGCAAGCCAAGATATCCAAACTCATCATGGTGAGATCCATGCTCTCTCCTAAGTCTGGTATCACTGACTGTTTTAATCACATGTAGATTTTAGACAGAAGAGAAGTTAAGTTGTATCTTAGAGTCTGTCAAGACCGTATGTGGCTGTGAGTGTGAGTGTGTGTTAGAAATTCATAGTTATCCTTGGCAGTAGAAGCAGTAAGCAGAATCATGTAGGAATGACAGCCAATTTCCTTTCTCCACTCTTTTTCCATAAGGCAATGGAAAAGTACCACACTAGTGAAATGACTCTTTCATTGCTGATGACATTAAGGAATCCCTGTTTAAATACAAGCAAGGCTCCTGAAAATCAGATTCCCATGTTTCACCAAAAGCTGTTCAGTGAGGTAAGACTTAGACATTTTAGGATCAGGTATCCTAGGAAAGTTGACAGCACTTTTCGTTGGGCAACCACCGGTCCCCTCACTATTTGGGTGCAACTCTTCCCTTTGTTTCCCTACAACTAAAACACTAAAATCAATGGATTATATTATTCTATGAACTTTATAACTGAATGAAGTATTGAAATTCATTTAGTTGAATAAAGTGGTAGCTTATTAAAGTATTGAATGAGTGGACAACGATCAAAAACATTGCTACTGTAGTTGTAACCAGATACTTTCAGAATCTGTATTACTTCCATGGAAACCTAGGTTAATAGGAAAAAAGGTTAATAGGGAGGGAGAATAAAACATATTTGTTTTATTTTTTTTTACCCTTTGCCTACTACTCCCCCTACCCTCCCACACTGGCCACCATTCTCTAGAATTAAAGATCCTCTGAGCTCTCTCCCTATTCCATATCAACTGCTGCAACAGTAGAGTGAAACTAGGGGCAGAACTAACTTGATGAAGAGTTAGAAGGTGAATATTTCAAACATTCTTCATCCCTCAATAACCAGACAGATTCAAGGATTTCATCGACTTCTGCTCCACCATCAGACAGACCCTCCCTCGACCACAGGGGCTGATAATCAAATCAGTGTTACCATTTTTCATGCTACTATAAAGGGCTAATCCAGGTTACCTTGGCCTGCAGTTTCAGGCCACATGTGGCCCTCTAGGTCCTCAAGTGTAGCCACATTTGAATTCAGTCAAAGGGCCACCTTTGAGGACCTAGAGGGCCACATTCATATGTGTCTTCAAGGCTGCGCATTCCCTACCCACAGGCTAATCTACTATAACTTCTCCAAATCTATGATTCTGTGTTTTATATTGCCTAGGTCAAAACTCCTTTTCTGCTCCCTACTTCTGTATGCCCATCAGTCCTATTCCTACCATGTCCTCATCTAACTCTATTCCACCCTTCCTCTGTAATTCCACCCAGTCCTCTGTAATCCCTGCCCTATTGTTAACAAACTACTTCTCGTATTAGGCTTGTGCCCCATTGCCCCTTCACCAAATTACTTTGTATATATTTTGCATTTAATTTTTTGTGTAATGTTTTCTCTCCATAGAATGTAAATTTCCTGAGGGCAGATAACTGTTGAATTTTGGTCTTTAGGGTAGAGGAGGCACTAGTAGGACAGGAAACTTCCCTCTAGGAAATAGTGCTTGAGCTGAAGTTTGAAGAAAGATAGGAATTCTGAGATGAGAATGGAGGGCGGTCCAAGTTCTAGGCCCAGCTTATGAAAAGGCAGGACTTAAGGACTAGAGGAATATATTAGTATAACACCTAGTACGTTCTTAAAACAGTGACTGTGCAGAGTAGATACTTATGGAATCCACAAGGTTCAAATGCATTTACATATTTCTAAATGGAAATGACCGCTGAGGGAACTACAAGAATTTTCTCGGCCCTGGCTGTATGAAGTTCGCTAAAAAACCATTCTTGTTGTAGGATTGTGTAATATTGGTTGTATTCAGTAGAGGGTACTGTTGGCATGTAATCATGCAGGGCATGGAGTTTGCCCCATGGTTCAACAAATGACTTGTGTAGACTGGAATGGAGAAAGATTTTGAAATTTATTATTTCTCCATCTGCTGATTGTTCAATGACTTTGCTCCCTGGTCTCTCCAGCTTCCAGTGCCATGGTCTTTAAGTTACTGGAGGTATACTTCTAAGGGAAGGCTCATTCAGGCAGATGTTGCCCTGGCTGAGGGAAATGATGCTGTTCTTGTCATATGAATGGGCAGAACCTTTGCCGTTTTCCTTCTATCTGCTCCACCCTTTCCTGGTTGCTTCTACCCCTCTCTTTCTTCTCTTACATTTTTAGCTTCTTCCTCCCTGCAGGTTTCTTTAATTCTTCCTTTAAGCTTTGTCCGCTATCTGGAAAACCCTAATTTGCTACTGTGGCCACCTCTAGGTTATTCCTCTCTTCTACAAATAGGCTTCAGGTTGTGTCCTCACCACCCATTTCCTCTGAGACACCCTTAGCATATTTGTAGTTCACCTTGACATCACAGTCACATTGAATCAGATTAACAGTCCTGTCCCAGCAGTGTTTCCATCTTCCTCCTCCCTCAGCCCTTATTTCACATGACCACATTCAGCCCTTATTTCAGTATGCCCAGTGCAAGTTGACTTCCTGGTAGGAGATTGTATGGGATGAAAGATGTCACACAAGACAAGTCCTCCAGTCAAATAGGAAGTCAAGGGTTATCAAAGACAAACCTAAAAACACTGCTGTCATTTCTTAACTTACCTTGTTCCCACCTTAATACTTGAGAAAAGTCTGACTTCCATACTCAGTCCCCGGTGATGCCCCAGTAAGTGGCCTTTTCTCAGTCCCCTGGATCTCTTCATGGTATTTGTCACTGTCACTCAGTAGAAATCTTTTCTGAACTTTTTGCTTACTTTCCCTTGTAGAATACCATCGTGTTTTTTCCCCATTATTCCTAATAATCTATTTTCTATTTTTGTTGGGACCTCTTCTTTCTCTCATTCCCCAATTAGGAGTCTCTCCTAAGCTTTAGCCTTCCTTTTGTTACTTCTTAGAGAGCTGATCTAGTCTTGCCTATTACTTTATATAGTGATGTGTCCCAAATCTCCATCTTTTATTTAGGATTTCCTTTTTTTACAGTTTATTTGAAGCTTTCAGGTAATTATATTTTATTTTCAAATGAAGATCCTTCTCTCCCTCTCATCTCCCTTTCCCTCACTTCTCCCTCCCTCCCCCGCATTGAGAACGCAAGAAAAACAAAACTTCTGTTAAACTACACATAGCAAATACATTCCTAAATTGGCCATGTTTGAAAAAATATCTCAGTCTGTACTTTGTGTCCCTCACCTCTCTATGAGGAGGTGGGTACCATGTTTTATCAAGAGTCCTTTGTAACCCAGTACCTTTATGAACACAACTACAAAACACTTTTCACACAAATAAAATCATATCTAACTAATTGGAAAAACATCAATTGCTCATGGCTGGGTCAAGCTAATATAATAAAAATGACAATTTTACCTAAATTAAATTACACATTTAGTGCCATGCCAATCAATCTACCAAAAAATTACTGTATAGAACTAGAAAAAATAGTGACGAAATTCATTTGGAAGAACAAAAGGTCCAGAATATCAAGGCAATTAGTGAAAAGAAATGCTAGAGAAAGTGGCCTAGCCATACCAGATTTTAATCTGTATTATAAAGCAGCAGACATCAAAACTGCTTGGTACTGGCTAAGGAATAGAGTAGTGAATCAATGGAATAGATCAGGTACAAAAGACTCAGTAATCAACGATTATAGTAATATACTATTTGATAAGCCCAAAGACTCTAGTTTTTGGGATAAGAATTCAATATTTAACAAAAACTGCCAAAAAAATTGGAATGTAGTATGACAGAAACTGGGCATAGACCATCATCTAACACCGTACACCAAAATCAAGTCTAAATGGGCACACAATCTAGGTATAAAGGCTGATACTGTAAGTAATCTGGGAAAGCAAGGAATAGTTTCCCTGTTAGATTTATGGAGTAGGGAAGACTTTATGACCAAAGAAGAGTTGGAGAGCATTTTTAAAATGCAATATGGATGATCTCAATTACGTTAAATTGAAAAGTTTCTGTACAAACAAAGCCAATGTAAGCAAGATTAAGAGGGAA
This sequence comes from Pseudocheirus occidentalis, assembly GCA_028646575.1. NCBI lineage: Eukaryota > Metazoa > Chordata > Mammalia > Diprotodontia > Pseudocheiridae > Pseudocheirus > Pseudocheirus occidentalis. The sequence continues at coordinate 40,512,882 of CM053599.1, read as the reverse complement.
GTGGGAAATTGGGAAAGACTTTTTATAACCAGCGTCTCTGATAAAGTCCTCATTTCTAAAATATACAGGGAATTAAGTAAAATCTATAAGATACAAGTCATTCCCCAGTTGATAAATGGGCAAAGGATATGAACAGGCAATTTTCAGAGGCAGAAATTAAAGATATCTAAGCATATGAAAAAAATGCTCTAAATCACTATTGATTTGAGAAATGCATAGCAAAACAGCTTTGAGGTACCACATCTCTCCAGCCAGATTGGCTAAGATGACAAAACAGGAAAATGACAAATGCTGGAGAGGATGTAGAAAAATTGGAACACTAATGCATTGTTGGTGGAACTGTGAACTGATACAACCATTCTGGAGAGCAATCTGGAACTATGCCCAAAGGGCTATAAATAATTGCATGCCCTTTGACCCAGTAATACCACTTCTTGGACTGTATCCCAAATAGATCATAGAAGTGGGAGGAAGACCCATATGTACAAAAACATTTATTGCAACTCTCTTTGTGGTGGCAAAAAAAACCCCTGGAAATTAAGGGGATGCCCATCAATTGGGGAATGACTAAACAAGATGTGGTATATGAATGCAACAGAATACTATTGTGCTATAAGAAATGGGGAGGAGATGGTCTTCATATTCACCTGGGGAGGCTTATACAAACTGATGCTAAGGCAGAAGAGCAGAACCAGGAAAAATTTGTACACAATGACAGACACAACTTATATGTGACGATCAACTTTGATAAACTGGACTCTTCTCAGCAATGCACACTTATAAGA
>CM053599.1:40478299-40502285 GCA_028646575.1 Pseudocheirus occidentalis | reverse complement strand
CTACTATTACTACAGCAACTACTACTACTACTACTGCTACTGCTGCTGCTGCTGCTAGTACTACTATTACTGCAGCAACTACTACTACCACTACTAGTACTACTGCTACTACTACTACTATTACTACAGCAACTACTACTACTGCTAATACTACTACTGCTAGTACTACTACTATTACTACAGCAACTACTACTACTGCTAGTACTACTACTATTACTACAGAACCTACTACTACTGCTAGTACTACTACTATTACTACAGCAACTACTACTACTGCTAGTACTACTACTATTACTGCAGCAACTACTACTACCACTACTAGTACTACTGCTACTGCTACTACTACTACTACTATTACTATACCAACTACTACTACTACTACTGCTGCTGCTAGTACTACTACTATTACTACAGCAACTACTACTACTACTATTACTATACAACTACTACTACTGCCAATACTACTACTGCTAGTACTACTACTATTACTACAGCAACTACTACTACTGCTAGTACTACTACTATTACTACAGCAACTACTACTACTACTATTACTATACCAACTACTACTACTAGTACTACTACTACAGCAACTACTACTACTATTGCTACTACTACTACTATTACTATACCAGTTACTACTACTACTACTGCTAGTACTACTATTACTAGAGCAACTACTACTACTACTACTACTACTACTACTACTACTATTACTATACCAAGTACTACTACTACTGCTAGGACTACTACTATTACTATATCAACTACTACTACTACTGCTAGTACTACTATTACTATACCTACTACTATTACTACTACTACAATTATTATACCAACTACTAGTGCTGCTAGTACTACTCCTATTACTACAGCAACTACTACTACTACTACTATTACTATACCAACTACTACTACTAGTACTACTGCTACAGCAACTACTACTACTACTACTACTATACCAACTACTACTACTACTACTGCTAGTACTACTACTATTACTATATCAACTACTACCATTACTGCTAGTACTACTATTACTATACCAACTACTACTACTAGTACTACTGCTACAGCAACTACTACTACTAGTACTACTGCTACAGCAACTACTACTACTAGTACTACTGCTACAGCAACTACTACTACTACTACTATTACTATACCAACCACTACTACTACTACTACTACTACTACTGCTAGTACTACTACTACTATTACTACAGCAACTACTACTACTACATTTTCTTAAAGGCTTATTCTGCTTCTTTTGAAATACTGATGTAGTTTACAGGGATCCTTGTTCAGATGCAGGTTAGTTTAGGTGACCTCTGAGATTTTGTGATCCTAAGACCTAGATTACGCAGCAGGGCCCAAATGAGATTGTTTTGGCCATTTAGTGCAGAAGAAGGCATGAGATTCAAATCTTTAGGCCCACTACCCACAGGGAGTAAAGTAAATGAGCTCTGTAAGCTAATAAAGTGAGTGTTTTCAAGAGAAATGCCACCTCTGCTTTTGTGGAATGGATGGATGGCCATATCATTGCTTAAAAAACCAAACAAACCACTCTTCTTTTTCTCCTTTCAAAATGGTGATGCAACAGAATTATACTCGTCACATTTCCCCATCAAACAGCTAATTGTTTCTAATCTTTTTTCTTGTTGTTGTTTACACATGTGCACTTCAGTTGCTGCACCTTTATGTTCCAGCTGCAACCATTACTAGCAGAAGAATATGTAGTGGGTGCTCATTAAAAACAGCTTCCGCTGAATTCTCTTTTCTCCATACCACTTTTTCTCCCATCCTTAAGTGACCTTGTTTGCTTTTTCTCCTTTATCACATAATGGTTGCTTGGAGGGAGCCCAACGTCCGCATCTGTGAGAAACAGAGGAAATGTGGACTTGCTGGGTAATCCAATCCTGCCTGAGAGAGAAGCTCTTTCTTTGTGTTAAATATCGGAGAAATGGAGAAGAGTTATGTGAGTCCTTGCTGTGCTGTTTGTGTGTCAGAGGAGGGAAGAAAGGAAAGTGAAAAGAATCGGGGAGAAGAGAAAAAAGCAATTAGACGGGGCCAAGTGATCAGAATCAGTAAAGGAAACGGACCAAGAAATTTGAGAGCTGGAGAGGAAGGAGAGTCTAAGTGGGAACATTGGTGATAGCCTTGGAAAGGGAGTAAAGCTAGGTGACTTGTTGAGACAGGGAAGGGGGCAAGTTGAAGGGTATTATTTTCTTCTCTCTGGGGGAAAGAAGTCTCTCATCACAGGAGGAATGAGACCTAAAAATGTTTTTGTAGCTTGTTTTTAAAATAAAATTGAGGCCTGTAGTTTTATCCCTGTGTTCCCAATCCCTTGGTAATTTTTGATGCTTTATTATTGTTTTATTCCTTGATATTCTCCTAATCTTTAAAATATTAGCTGAGATTTTTATAGCCCTTTACAATCTACAAAATGCCCTATGTATACTACCTATGCTCCTTACCATAACAATGCAATAGAGGTACCATTGTTATTATGATGCCCACTTTATAGGTGAGGAAACTGAGGTTCAAAGAAGTATGGTCACTTGCTCGTATATACTTATTTGCTGTCAGACTCAGGATGTTGCCCTGGGTCTCTCCTGATCCCCAGGTGGAGCACTTTTACCACTCTGCACCATTTTTTCTGAGGTGCTTTTTAAGTTTTTATATAACACTTTATTTTTAAAAATTAAAGTAAATCAGCATTTTCTTTAGAGAATTTTGAGGAAATCTTGTGACATTTCCTTTAAATGGTACAATATCCCAGGATGTAATAAGGATCCAGAAGTCGTGGAGGGTCACACTAGATAAACCAGCAAGGAAGGTTTGTGATCCACATCACTGGGGCCGGTGTTTACATCAGAGATCTGCAGAGATCCTCTGAATTAACTTAAGTATAGTGCTTAGCAAACAGCAAAGTGCTGTGTAAGTTTCCTCTATCTAAAATAGTATCATCTGTTATTTTTTCTGTTCTTTCAGAATTATCTTCACTTGGAGGTATCTTACAAATGAATTCTGCAGTGTTACTGCCAGCATGGAATTTTGCTATATACAAAATTTTGTGCAAAATCCATTTAACTTTTGGAACCTTCCTCTAGGTTTATCATTTTTTCCTCTTTTCCTGCCAGTACCAGGATTTCTAGGCACCCACAGTTCTCTCATTTTCCATCTAGTTCAAAACATTTCCTTTCTTATACTTCTGGTCTTGATTGTCCACTCAGGAATCCCAGTTCCTCCTAGCAGAACGAATTAAAGAAAGCCTCAAGGGGGGTGGCTAGGTGGTGCAGTGAATAGAGCACCGGCCCTGGAGTCAGGAGGACCTGAGTTCAAATGTGACCTCAGACACTTAACACACACACACACACACATATACACACACACACACACACACACACACACAAACCTAGCCGTGTGACCTTGGGCAAGTCACTTAACCCCAATTGCCCTCCAAAAAAAACCACAAACAAAAAAAAAGGAAGCCTCAGGGCAAATGATGCTGCCTCACTATAAAGTCACATCCTTGGTCAATGGTGTCTTGACTTTTTGTGATGCTCTGTCTTCCTCACCTCAGTTCTACTGATTCCCTGGCTTTCTTGGCAACCTCTGACCCCCTAATCCTAATCCTTGCCTTTTTCATTACTATAGTTCATTCATTCATTCATTTAACAGCCAGTTAATGGACACCTTCTGTGTTCAAGATGCTATAATAATCTGTGGTGGTTTACAAAGATCAGTGAGACTCAGTATCTGCTTTAAAGCACCTGGGCTCCACCATACCTGCACAGGTACTAAAGACCAACAGAAATACTTGTAGAGGGGAGATATTTGGGCATTAAAAACTGACCCAAACTCCAGTGCCAAGAATTTGCAGATCTAGTCAATGGGAATAACAGGGCCCACGTCTTGATTCTCTGTGACTGACTTCTACAAATACTGATTCCTTGAGTCTATGACTTTCTGTTCCCTCAATCCCTCTTACTGCATGCTTGGATTTGATTCTTTACTTCCTCATAGGATAGATCCCCTTGGTGTATGCCTGCCAGCTAGACATTGCTCTGACTTGATCCATTTATACTCCCTATACCTCATACCTCTGATATTTATTCTATTACATTTTTATGTCACAATTTGTCCAGCCATTCTCCCAGTCCATGGGCATCTGCAGGAATACACCATATTGGACCTTTGATGTCTTGACTGACTGCTCACCTCTTACAACTCATTATTGATTCTTCTTTGACTTTTAGCTCTAACTGTCCAGATTCAGTTCCTTGTCTGTGTAGCTCCTCCTTTGAACCTACTTCCCCTACTCCAGCTCAGATGATATGATAATACGTGATGCAGTTTTAAATGTGTAATGAGGTTTGACTGTGTCCTGTGATTCTTTGGGGAGGTATAAACTTGTTTGATTGGGTCAAGAAAGCAAAAAGGTGATTGGCTAAGTAAATAAGCTGTCTATACCTCTGGGGCCTTCAAATAGAGGAATTTCAGCAGTCAGAATCAAGTGAGATTATTTTTATACAGTGCTTAACACAGTTCCTGGCACATAGTAGGTAAGTGGTTATTCCCTCCCCTTCACCTTGGGCATGTTATTTCTCTGGACTTTGCTTTTTTTTTCAAGTTGTAAAATGTAAGATTAAATTAAATGATCTCTGAGATCTATTTTGGCTCTAAGTCCCACAGTCTTGATGTTTTTTTTTCTTTGCCAACACCTTGGTCTGATATCAGACATTGAATTATACATTCTTCCAAAGTACTTCCATTGGTCAACATTCTTATTTGTACTCAATACTTACTTCTGTGCTTCAGGAGATACTTGATTTTTATTGATGCAAGGATTCCTTGCTTTGGTGTAGATTGCAACCCATTTACACTTTCTGATGTATTGTAATTATTGTCCACGACATCAATCAAGGCTTAAAGGCCTTCCTCTAGATCTTTCTTATGTTTTAAGAATAACAGGGTATCACTTGGCCATCAACATTACTCTTTGTTCTTGTCAATCTATCTCTTTTTCTGATCCTACATTTTCTAGGTGAGATACTTTACTGCATTTCTTGTGCATAAGTCTCTGTGGGGAAAATGCAGCAGCCTACTATACTCTATATGTAAAAAATAATTCATTTTAATAATCTGTGCTTAAGCAACATTTATTTCTTTTCCTTCCTTTTGAAGGGCAAGCTAATATTTATTTAATCTGCTATTTATTCATCCATTCATCAAATGTTTATTATAAGCACCTATTATCTTTCAAGGCATTCTGTTCAGGCCCTTAGGACAGAGAGAACATTGACAGAGTCTCTGCCTTGAAGAAATAGATGGACTTCCAGGAGATGAGGAAGTAAGGAATCAAATCCAAGGAGTAAACAGTAAATCACCATAACTCTCCCATATTTATCTCCAAACAACCATAAAATAGTGCCCCAAAACAAAACCCGAAGCAGCAAAACCAGTAAAAAGACAGGGTGAAGCAATCTTTTAGCCCAAGAAACTTGGAAAATTGGCAGGAAAAGTCTGTTTCACTTGAGTAAAAGAGGAGTGAAGTCCATGACAGGAAGTGTCCCAGCAAGCCAGCAGCAAGCCCTATCTCAGCAAACCAGCAGGAGATCTTGAATCCCAGGGTGGTGGAGCAGGCAAATGCCAACACTAGGACTACCCATGTGCCTCAGCATAGCTGGGGAGAGGGCAGATTCCAGCTCCAAAAACTGCCCCATGCTTCAACATAGCCCCTGGCAAATAGACAACCTCCAGGGGCCAGACCTCCACATGCTTCAGTGTAGCCCTGGGAAATTCAGAAAACTCCCCACCACCCTTAGCACACTCCAGACACCAGCATTAGGACCCTGGCTCAGCACCACATAAACTGCCAGACCCCTATGGCCTTCAGTAGTGCCAGCCACTCCCCACCCCACCCTCTCAGGGCAGCACCAGACAGGAGAGTCCCCTGTGGGCCTCAGGGCAACATTTGTATAGCACCAGGTAAGCAGCCAGAGTCTGTAGCCCCTGGCACAAGAAGCCTGAGACAGTACGCCCTTCAATCCCAGCAGCAGAGATCAAATTTAAAAGAAAGGGAAAAAAGGCTGAAAAAGATGAAGAAAAAAACCAAAAAAACAATCTGACTGTAGGAAGTTATTATGGTAATAGGGAAGATCAAGGCACAAACTCAGAAGAGGACAACAGTATCCAAATACCTGTAGGCAAAACCCTAAAGAGAAACAGGCAGAGGTCACAAGCGGAGAAAGAGCTCATGGAAGAGCTCAAAAAGGAGCTTAAAGATCATGAAAGAGAGGTAGGACACATTGGGGAAAGACATGAGAGTGATGCAGGGAATATGAAAAAAGTCAACAGCTTAGAAAAAGAAAATAGCTGCTTAAAAAGAAGATTTGACAAAATGGAAAAGGAAATACAAAAGCTAACTGAGGAAAAAACTCCTGAAAAGTTAGAATTGGGCAAGTGGAAGCTAATGACTGAGACTTAAGAATGAATCAAACAAATTCAAAAGAATTTTAAAAAAAGAAAAAAATGTAAAATACCTCATTGGAAAAAACAACTGACCTGGAAAATAGATCCAGGAGAGACAATGTCAGAATCGTTGAACTTCCTAAAGTCATAATCAAAAGGAGGACCTAGACACAGCATCTTTCATGAAATTGTCAAAGAAAATTGCCCTGATATTCTGGAACCAGAAGGCAAAAAAGGCATTGAAGGAATCCACCAATCACCTCAGGAAGGATATCTCAAAATAAAAACTAAAAGGAACATTATAGTCAAATTTTATAACTATCAGGTCAAGGAAAAACATTACAAGTAGCCAGAAAGAAACAATTCAAATATCAGGGAACCACTTCGGGATTGCACATGACTTAGCAGCTGCAACATTAAAGGATCAGAGGTCATGGAATATGATATTTCAGAAGTCAAAGGAGCTAGAACTACAACCAAGAATCACTTACCCGGCAAAATTAAGCATAATACTTTAAGGGGAAAAAATAGAAGATTTCATACATTCAAAAGGAGACAAGAATTGGACCAAAAAATTTGATCTCCAATATCAAGACCCAAGAGAAGCTGAAAAAGGGAAAAAGAGAAAAGAAAACATAAGGGATTCAGTGAAGTTGAACTGTTTACATCCCTAAATGGGAAGATGATATTTGTAATTCTTAAACATTGTACCACTAATAGTACAGCTATAAGGTATATACATAGGCAGAAGGTATGGGTATAAGGTGAATTTGAAGGAATGACATAAAAAATAACTAAGGGATGAGAAAATGGAGTGTACTGGGTGCAGAAGGAAAGGGGCATGAAAATGGGGCATATGAAAAACCTATTATAGTGGAGGGGAAGATGGGAGGGTGGGTGATGGGCATCACTTGAACTTTACTTTCATCAGGATTGGCTTTGCCAATTCTATATTTTATAGAATATAGCTATATTCTATATTCACAGTCAGTTGAATATAGAAATCCATCTTACCTGACAAGAAAGTAGGAGGGGAAGAAATTAAATAAAGGGAGGAGGGGGACTGAATGAAGAGAGGTCATTCTCCTGAATGACCAGGAGAGGTAGTAGACAGAAGCAAAACACTGTTGAGGAGGGAAAGGGTGAAAGGAGAGAGAATCAACAGGAGGAAGAATAAGAGGGAAAGAAATGCACAGTTAGTAATCATAACTGTAAATGTAAATGGAATGAACTCTTTCCTTTTTTTCTTTTTTTTTTTTGGAGGGCAGTTGGGGTTAAGTGACTTGCCCAAGGTCACATGGCTAGTTTGTGTGTGTGTGTGTGTGTGTGTGTGTGTGTGTGTGTGTGTGTGTGTGTGTGTAAGTGCCTGAGGCCAGATTTGAACTCAGGTACTCCTGACTCCAGGGCTGGCGCTCTATTCACTGTGCGCCTAGCCACCCCGAATGAACTCTTTCCTAAAACTGAAACTAATAGCAGAGTGGATCCAAAACCAGAATCCTACAATTTGTTGTTTGCAGGGAGTGCAATTGAAGCAGAGACACACACGCACACACACAGATTAAAGGTAAGGGACTGGAGCAGATTATATTATTCATCAGTTGAAGTAAAAAAAAAAAAAAGCAGGGGTAGCGATCCTGATCTCAGATAAAGTAAGAGCAAAAATAGACCTAATTAAAAGAGATAAAAAAGGAAACCACATCTTGCTAAAAGGTACTGTAGACAATGAAGCAATATCAACACTAAAATAGTGTACCTGTCAGATCTAGGAGAAGGGAAGAATTTATGACCAAACAAGATATAGAGAACATTATGAAATGTGAAATAGATAATTTTGATTATTTGAAATTAAAAAGCTTTTGTACAGATAAAACCAGTGCAACTAAGATTAGAAGGAAAACGGAAATCTGGGAAACAATCTTTATAGTCAGTGTTTCTGATACAGGCCTCATTTCTCAAATATATAGAGAACTAAGTTAAATGTATAAGAATATAAACTATTCCCTAATTGGTACATGATCAAAGGATATGAAGAGGCAGTTTTCAGATGAAGAAATCAAAGCTATCTATAGCTATATGAAGAAATACTCTAAATCACTTTTGATGAGAGAAATGCAAATTAAAACAATTCTGAGGTATCACCTCACACCTATCAAATTGACTAATATGAAAAAAAAATGGAAAATGTTAGATGTCAGAGGGGATGGGGAAAAATGGGACACTAATGTACTGTTGCTGGAGTTGTGAACTGATTCAAACATTTTACTTTGTGTTTTGTCTTTTGCTTTTTGGAGAGGGGAGGGCAGGACAATTGGACCTGAGTGACTTGCCCAAGGTCACATGGCTAGTAAGTGTGTCAAGTGTCTGAGGCCAGACTTGAATTCAGATCCTCCTGACTCCAGAGCCAGTGCTCTATTCACTGCGCCACTTTGCTGCCCTGATTTGAACATTTTGGAGAACAATTTAGAACTATGCCCAAAGGGCAGCCAAACTATGTCTATCCTTTGATCCAATGATACCACTGCTAGGCCTGTATCCCAAAGATATCATAAAAAAGGACCTATATGTGCAAAAATATTTATAGCAGCCCTTTTCAATGTGTCAAAATACTGGAAATTGAGGGGATGCCCACCATCGGTTGGCTGAACAAACTATGATATATACATGGAACGGAATGCTATTGTGCAGTAAAAAATGATGAACAGGCAGATTTCAGAAAAACCCTAGAAAGACTTATATGAACTGGTGCAAAGTGACGTAGGAGAACCAGGAAAACATTGTATACATTATTAGCAACACTGTGTGATGATCAGCTATGAATGACTCAGCTCTTCTCAGCAACACAATGATCTAAGAGAAGGACAAAGGACTCATGAGGAAAATGCTGTCTGCATGCAGATAAAGAGCTGGCAGACTCTGAATGCAGATCGAAGCATACTTTTTTTTTTACTTTATTCTTTTTTGTGTTTTTTTCTTTTGATCTCTTTCTTTTTTCAAGAAAGACTATTATGGAAATGTTTTACAAGATAGCACATTTATAAACTATATCAAATTGCCTACCATTTTTGGAAAAGGGGAGGGGAGAGAGGAAGAAAAATTTGGAACTCAAAATCTTGTAAAAAAATAAATGCTAAAAATTGCCTGGATACGTAAATGGGAAAAAATAAAATACTATTAAAAAAAAAGAAATATATGACAGAGAAAAATTGTAGGAAATAAGGAATTATTGGGACAAAGGAGAGATCTAGAAGAAGAATTCTAGAAAGAGGAAGATAACACTTTAAATTGGGTGAATTAGATAAGGCTGATAGGATGTGTCACCTGAGCTGAGCCTTGAAGGAGGTTAAGACTACAAAATGACAGAGGTGAGAGATGGCGCATGGACTTCAGGGAACAGCTGGAATGCAGTGTGACTAATATAAAGAGTGTAGTGTGAAATAAGGCTAAGAAAAGAAGATTGAAACCAGATTATTTGGTATTACTTCTAGCTAATACCAGAATCTGTTCAAATGACCAACCCTGGAGTCCAGCCACTCCTGATATGACTTATATCTCCTTGTCTAAGTCCTTATTCCTCAGATTTGTCTGTGACTTGTTGCCTAAGATGGATCTTTCCATTTTGAACACCATTGTCTGGCCTATTTTCCTGCAAGTACCTCAGGCATTTTAAGTCTTTTATTTGAGGAGGATAAAAAAACCTTCTAATTCCCTAACAACTTTCCCAAAAATCAGCCCAACAGGTTTATTGAATAATCTGGTCCAATCTAATCCACATTTATTAAATGTATACTATGTTCCAGACGCTGAACTAAGTGCTGAACAATACATAGGATAATAGATTTGGAGCCAAAAGAGAACTTAGATGCTCCTCTAGTCCAACTCTTGCATTTTGCCAATGAGTAACTGAGGTCCTCAGAGATTTAGTGTCTTGGCCAAGGTCATACAACTAGTAAGTGGCAGAACTGATCCTCTGACTTCAAATCTAGAGCTCGTCTTGAAGGTGGTGAGGAGTGGGAAGTAAGGATAATGATGATAATGATTCACATAGTGACTGCTTATCCTTCGAAAAAGAATTTCTTTAAAACAGCCTTTGAGTTGGTAGTATGTTATTACCCCATTTTTACATGTCACCCATAGCCATAGGGATGGGTCCTTTTCCATAAAGAACTCCTGTATTGGAATCATATGGACTAAGTTCAGTCCAAAGGGAGGTCTGGCACATACATGGAATGCCATCTGAGGAGATGCTATTTTTCCACATGGTGGAAACCAGGGAGTTGCTTCTGAGAGAATCATGATAATGTGGAAAAAAGATTGATTGAAACATGGGTAGACCTGGAATGGGTTCCAGTCATGTGACCACCTGTTGAAGCAGAGGCTCTTTGCCAAGCTCTGAAGGACTTCATAAAGGCCTGTCAGCTTCAGCCATGGTCTCTTTACTTCATTTGATTCTGGGGGATCTCAGTGACTCCATCACTCATTTGGAGAAGGGAATGAAGTCTCTGACTTTGGGAGTTTTGAAAGGTTGGGAGAGCAGGCTGTGGGCATCTGAGAGTCAGAATGCAAACTAGCTTTCTCAGCCAGTGAAAAATCAGAGATCTTTGAGAGTGACCAGCAGAAGGATTCATTAGGAAGTAGTATAACACCTGGACATGAACTTAGTAGGACCATTACTATGTAGGGACTGAGGTAGATGGCGAGGGGAGAATATGCCCCAGAGGTTTTAGAATTCTGGTTATGTCTTTGAAGTAAATAGCTTTTGTTTAAAAGCTACTGATGTAAAATGGCTAAATGAAACTGGGGAAGGGGTGGTGCTAGTCACTGGCCCCATAATGATGGGACTAATCATATTATTAATATTAATAACCATAAATATAGTTGTTGGGGATTCAAGCCAATGAAAGTATAGAAAAGTTGCCCCAAACCCCTCAGAGCACTGGAACCCTGTGAAGGGGGATGTACTACATACGAGCTACACATACATGATCTCATTTGGGCATCATAACAATCATAACAATCATAACAATTTAGTTCAATTATCTTTTTCACATATGTTATTCCGTCTTCTCTTTTCCTAATTTTCTACTGACTGTCCCTCATAGCTATGACTGTTCCCACTTTCTCCCCACATCAACCTCTTACGTTCCCATTTTCTCTTAAAATTCAGCTCAAAAACGACCTCTTATATGAGACTTTCCTTGATACTCATCCCCCTCCCCAGCTGCTAGTATTTCTTGTCCCTGCCCCCTTCTCATTGCCTTTGTTTATTTTGGAACTTGCTCGTTCACATTGCATTTCTCAGTAGGCCAGCAACAAGCATCTATGAAGTGCTTACTGTATGCCAGGACCTACGCTAGGGGCTGGGGATAAAAATACAAGCAAACAGAAGGACCCTCAAGGAACTTACATAAAAGGGAGCTGATGGAGGGGTAGCAGAAAGGATTCTCCTGGACTGAGGGTGGGGGAGCATGGTATCCAAGGAAGCACAGCTGGGAAGGGAAGAGAGCCAAGTCGGACTGGGTCCTTCTCCAAAAGAGAGACCCCAAGAGGAGAAGGCAGCCCTGGCAGCAGGATGTTCTAGAGCGAGAAGACCTCGGGCCACGGTGAATGAAGTTGCTGCAGGGCAGGGAGCTGGGTCATGGTAACCCAGTGAAGTAGAGAAAGAAGCGTGACTGAGAGGGTGACATGAGAGGTACACTCCTTGAGAACATGAGCTTATTCTTTGTATTTCCAGGGCCTGGCATGAGAAAGCACCCAATCCCTGCGTGCTGACTGAAGGAATCCAACAAATTTGTTTAAGTGCCTACTATGAGCTGGGTATCGTGTTAAACTGAGGATTCAAAGGCTAAATGAAAATTCTCCCCTTCCCCCCAGGGGTTTATGTTGTAGGAGTTGCAATGTGTACAACAGAGAAACAAATGCAAAAATGGTCCATCCTTGTGGACCATAGAATGTTAATACTGTCCATAGAATTTTCGTGGCACTGGTTTGCCATTTCCTTCTCTAGCTCATTTTAAAGATGTGGAAACTGAGGCAAACAAGGTTAAGTGACTTGCTCAGGGTCCCACATCTAGTGAGTGTCTGAGGCCAGATTTAAACTTAGGTCTTCCTGACTCCAGGCCCAGTGATCTATCCACTGAGTCACCTAGCTACATCTGGGCAAAGTCATACAAAGTGGTAGAATTCTACAAAGAAGTTAAGGGCTCTCTAGAGGTAATAATCATCCCTCCATAGGCATCCCTAGCACCCAGGATGCAAGTTGCTCCCTTTCGGTGCTGTTGGCAAGGGAATGACCTCAGGTTTCCTTCCTAGTCGAAGGAGGCAAAGGAGGGCATTGGCCTATCTTGGCTCCAGATTATCTCCAGAGTTCCTTCAAGCTCTAACATTCTTTGAACCTCTGATTTTTAGTCTCCCAGGAGGGAAGTGAGGGTGGGATCTGAGAGGATCAGTGGCCAGGCAAGCTCTTAAAGAAAATTTACAGCAGCCAAGTTTCCTCTGCCTGGGTTTCAGGAAATGACTACATGCAGCTGGAATTTACAATGGGAGGGTGAGTGGAGCCAGCCAGTCACCACCTCCCCTGTTAGATAGCTCCACATAGGCCCCTTTCACAGGCTCCATTCAGCCTGGAAGCCTCCCTCCCAAGGCTCACAGAAAAGCTTGGCTTCTGGCTGGCCCCCTTTTATTTTTCCTCGACTGCTTCCCCCTTTTCACAGAGGATTCCCAGGCTGCTGTCTGCTTGGGGCTGGTGCGGACCTCGACTTGGCAGGAGAGAGCCAGAAGTACACTGTGGCCCACAAAACCGAATTGGCCCTGGGCCCTTCCCTGGAATAAGGGAGCTTTGTGCTTTTTAAAGGCACTGAAGTCTTGGTTTCTCAGGCTTTGCTTATCCCTTCCCCCATTTCTTCTTTCCCTTCTCAAGATGCTGAACAATAAGCAAGTAGTTAAGGGGCAGTGGTTTGTGTGTGTGTGTGTGTGTGTGTGTGTGTGTGTGTGTGTATGTGAGAGGGATGTGGGTTGGGGAGAATGGGGAGAGTTGATATTTAATGAAAAGGGAAACTATGGACCTTTCTGTAACCTGAGAGAACGTTTGCAATTTTGGAGCAGGAGTGGTCTCTTCAAACTCTTCTTGACCCAATATAAAAAAATAATTACCTAATGATCAGAACTATGTGAGAAGTAGAGCTGCTGAGTACCCCTGACTGGAAGGCACAGGATCACAGATTTAGGCCTGGAAGGGTTGCGGAAGTCATTTGGCCCAACTCTCTCATTTTACAGATGGGAAAACTGAGGCCAACGCAGGAGAACACAATCAATAAGCATTTTTGCAGCACTTACTGTGTGATAGGTCCTGTCCTAAGCTTCAGTCATACAGACATAAGGACAAAACAAGACAGACTCTGCTCTCAGAGAGACGGCAACACATGCACAAAAGGTGAACATTTGAGAGAGGGGCAGGAGTGACAGAGAAAGTCCTAACTGCAGCCTGGAGAGGCGTGAAGACGTGGGTGTCCAGCACACCCTCCTTAAGTGGAGGTTCTAGGTGGAGCCATCTAGTCAGAGGGAGAGGCCAACCCCAAGAAAGGCGCCTGTGATGGGTGCACCTTCCACTGAGGAGAGAAGCCTGGAGTGGAGCCACCCTGGATGATGGAAATAAGAGCATAACAAATTGTTATGTCAACCATTTATTATCATTTTCATTATGAGTCTGGATCTGTGATTTCATGTGCTGACTTAAGGAATCCAACAAATTTGTTTAAGTGCCTACTATGAGCTGGGTATCGTGTTAAACTTGAGGATTCAAAGGGGAGAAAATTCTCCCCTTCCCCCCAGGGGTTTATGTTGTAGGAGTTGCAGTGTGTACAACAGAGAAACAAATGCAAAAATGGTCCATCCTTGTGGACCATAGAATGTTAATACTGTCCATAGAATTTTCTTGGCACTAGTTTGCCATTTCCTTCTCTAGCTCATTTTAAAGATGTGGAAACTGAGGCAAACAGGGTTAAGTGACTTGCCCAGGGTCCCACATCTAGTGAGTGTCTGAGGCCGGATTTGAACTCAGGTCTTCCTGACTCCAGGCCCAGTGATCTATCCACTGAGTCACCTAGCTACATCACAGCTTCCACTGACACAGATCTGTAACTCACAGTATTAGAAAGTTGCCTGACACACTGAGAAGGTAAGTGATTTCCTCATGATCATAGAGTGACTATAAGTCTTCTCGATTCCAAGGCCTTTATTCCCTAAGGCATGCACATTATTAATAACACTCTTTTATCTTCATGTATCTGTATCTATGTCTATATACGGTGGTGGTTGTTCAGTCTTTCAGTTCCGTCCAACTCTTCATGACCCTGTGGATCAAAGCATGCCAAGCTCTTCTGTCCTTCACTATTGGGGGTCCAGACTTGTGATTTGATCAATGTTGGGAACTCCCATGAGGAAAATCCTCTAGCCATGCAGTTGGACAGCTGTTCTACAATTTATAGTCTGAGAGAGTTCCCTGAGGTTAAGTGATTTGCCCAGAGTCACATTGTCAATATATGTCAGATCTGAAAACTGACTTCTAGCATTGAGATTAAGCAACCCCTTTCTCTACTTCTATTAACCGTCTATCATTTTTATATTAAAATCATGATCATAGTAGACATTATATAGGGCTTTAAAGTCTGCAAAATGCTCCATATGCATAGTGCATGTTAACATTGGAGCTACTCTGTTAAACTCCACCAGTAACAGCAGGCTGGTTTCCAAGAGCAGGGTTACGTCTCTGTCTCAGAGTTCTAGGATTAATCCTGAGAGACTGGAAGATGTCTGTCTCATGTTATAGTTCATGAGCCCCTACTGGTGTGTTTCCTTCCATGATTATTGGTTCATATCAATTCATCAGCCAGACAATTAACTTTTAGAAAGAGATATTTATGAAGGTGCTATAGTGAAAACAGTTCATATAAAATATCATCCTAAAAGTTCTACTAGTACATACAGAGTCTGGGGAAAAAAGGGCTCAATCTTAGAAGTGGTAAAATGGGTGACATAGATCTTGGAAGTCCTTTAGCTTGAATCCTCAAGATTTTCCCTTTGGGTATAGCATAGCTTTTCTGCTGGTCTCTTTGTAGAACCTGAGTCAGTCTGTCTTTGACTCCAGATGTAGACATTTCTCTTCCCTATCACCAGTCACTTGGATGCCTTGGTTCCCACTAGATTAATGATTTGAGAGAAGCTTCAGAGGGTGAAACTAAGTCCCTCAGCCAACAGACTTCCTTTTGTACCAATGACAATGTCTAGGCATTTTTTACACTTAGAGAATAATCACAGATGTGTTCTCATATGATAAATGTCTGGGCAAAGTGGATGAGATGCACTTTCACTTGATAAACATGTTATGAAAAAATCAAATGGGGATAATTTTGTTTTATTCTTTTGGGAGTCTGATACTTAAATCTCAACAGAATTTAAAGGAACAGGTGGAGTTACCAAATAGGTATATTTTACCTTGGCTCTGCACTATTTAAACAACTCCCTGTCTATGTTTCTTGGCAAGCCAGGCTAGGGCTTAGGCTCATCCTCTTGGTAGTGGTCATTTGCTCAAAGAATGTTGTAGCAACTGTATGGGACTTCTACCCTTTGCCAAAACTCAGTGATTGAAAGATCCAGGATGATCAACCTCTTTAACTCACAAGGTGATCTCCAAGTGCAAGTCACAATCATCTCAATATCGATACTCGTTCACCTAAGATCAGGAAAGAAAAAACAAAAAAGAAGTTACCTCAAACTCAGGATGAGGCTCACCCAGGCAGGACATGGTCTTTAGCTGTCCTGGGCTCACAACTCCAAGGGGGCTGGGTTAGAGAACAGGTCAAACTCCCTTTCCCCTAAGCCTTTTTGGGAAGTCTAGTGAAAAAGTCTAGTGAAAATCTCCATTATGGGAGATTTGAAGTAAGAGAAGAAAAGAGAGGTGGAGCCATTCTCTTTTTAAAGCTCCTCAGACTCACTGGCTTTTTTGGCCCAGCAGTTGATAAAGGGATTGCTTTGTCATCTATTTCAAGGTTCCATCCATCCTTCAGCACTCTCACACAATTCCAACAGGACACAGTGGCTTGAGGGTAGGTGTGCTGTCTTGTTTATACTTGTAAAGAACAATGCTGTATGTATGTATGTATGCATGTATGTATGTATGTATGTATGTATGTATCCATCCATCCATCCATCCATTGATCCATCCACCCATCCATCCATCCATCCATCCATCCATCCATCCATCCCTACCACTACCACCACCATCATCGTCATCATCTCAAGGTACCAAGCTCTCCGTGCACTGAGTCATGCAATGTATGTGTCCTCTTTATAGTCCTTGTTACATTGGATCTGTTCTAGCTTGTTTGCACTCCTCTGTCCCTGAGAATCACTAGTTCATAGTTGGCATGAAAACTCCATCAATAAGAACTCAACCATTAGAGAAGAGGAATTTATTGAGATTTTTTTGTGTTTTGTTTTGTTTTCATACACGGGATAAAGGACAAGCTTGAAAATGCAAGCTGTGATTAGAAACTCACTTGACATGATTAAAAAAACAGGAGATACTTTGGGGTAGCGCAAAGACAACTGGGCTGCTTCAAGTCAGGATATGATTTTAGTTTTGACTCAGCAACTTTTTAATGGTGTGATTTTGGGTAACACTTATAATCTTTCTAATGCTTAGTTTCCTCCTCTATTACATGATCCTTGCAGTAACCACCTCCCAGGGTTTTTATGTGAATCCCATAAGCATGATAGAGTCAGTGACCCTTCCATGCCTTAGTAAATGGTCGTCTTGAGTTGCAGTGGTAAAAAAGAGTTACGTGCTGCCTGGTGGCTGCTCTGGTAATAAGCTTTTCTAAACTTAGGAGGGCCAGTCTTTTAGTTGTAGCTAGAGTCTGTCTATGGGTCCCACTCGAAGCCATTCTAGCTTGGTAGGACATAAAAGAGTTTACCTTCTATTGGTATTGTCTTTGAGAATGGGAGAGCAGGAGGACTATAGTGGATGATATAAATGAAGTCGTTTCTAAATTAAATGTTTTAGTCTAATAATTTTAAGGTTATCTTGGTCAGTCAGTCCTATCAATTAACAAATTAAGTTTCTACTATATACCAGGTAGTTGATATAGAATAAATAAAACACAGACAGCTAATTTCTACGGTTGGCCAGAATCTGATTTAACCAGTACAATGTACCTCCTCCAAGCCCATAACAATCCCCCCCTCCAATTTGGTATTCATTATGCAGTGTAGGTCTCATTGCAACAAATACAGTAAAAATAAAATCTAACAGAAGGGTTTGTACTCTATTTTTAACCACCAGAGGGTGCTACTGCCCAGTTGCCTGCTCTCATTCAATAATGTCAACCATGGCTTGGCAGTTCCATGTTCTGCATGGGCAGTTAGGAGTGCACCTAACTCCGAGGGCACTCTGGGAAAACACCAAGCTTTCTATGGTTCTCAGAGAGCTGGTTACCTCAGCCTCTGCCTCCACTGTGGGTGGCTGCTCATCGTAAATCTAGAAGTGGGGGCAGGGCATCTTTTTTTCAATTAGACTTTAATGCTGGGGAGGGGGAGAGGGTGGCACGGCAGTGTGTGCTGGTAAATGTTTCACCCACCAGTTTTCTTAAAAAACAGGAATACACTTTTAAATCTAATCTGCATTCCTAACATTTTCTCTATCACGTTCTTAAAGCTAAATGAGCAACAAAAGCCCTGACTGGTAGCATTTGCTGATTCTCAAGATGTAAATATCACATTGGAAATTTAACATTTGACTCTCAAGAGCACACCCCAGCATTGATGCCTTCTGCCAGACCCCTGCTTCCCCCTAAATTTTAGTAGATTTCAATCGTGTGACATAATGGAATCAACCACACAAGTATGGTTTGTTGTTGTTCAGTTTTTCCAGTTGTCTCTGACTCTTTGTGACCCCATTTAGAGTTTTCTTAGCAAAGACACTGGAGTGGTTTGCGGTTTCCTTCTTCAGCTCATTTTACAGATGAGGAAACTGAGGCAAACACAGTTTAGTGACTTGCTCAGGGTCACACAGCTAGTAAGTGTCTGAGGCTAGATTTGAACTCAGGAAGATGAGTCTTTCCTGACTCCAGGCTTGGCACACTTCACTGCACCACCTTGCTGTCCTATGTCGATAATTCAGTCCTTAATTGTAAAATGGGATAATAACAGCACTTACTTGGCAAGATTATCACAGAACAAATGAGATACTTTTTGCAAAATGCTTAGCACAGTTTGGGCACTTAGATTCAGACTGCTGGGAGGGGAATAGCATCAGCCATTCAAGCTACAGCCCTGGCTATCTGCGTGCTCCATGTCCTCACCAGTGTTGTTCTTCAGTCGTGTCCAACTCATCTTGACACCATTTGGAGTTTTCTTGTCAAAGACACTGGAATGGGTTTGCCATTTCCTTTTCAAGCTCATTTTACAGATGAGGAAACTGAGGCAAACAGGATTAAGTGACCTGTCCAGGGCCACACAGCTAGTGTTGGATACTGGATTTCAACTCAGGTCTTCCTGACTTCAGGTCCGGTACCCTACATCATCCCAAATCTTTGTCTCTGTCCTGGCTCTTCTCATTTGTCCGTCAGCACATCTTTCTCATATGAGCAATGTTTAGTCTCTCATTTCCCACCATTCAGCATCTTCATGTTTCAGCCATAAGCTTTTGAGAAGGAAGAGTTACACCAAAGACTAAGGAAAGGTGTGTATGTGTGTGTGTGTGTGTGTGCGTGTAATGTGGCCAGTAGTTTATTTTCACACATTTGATAGAGAAAACTTTCAGTAAAGCAGCAGAATTTGGACAATTCATTGGAGCTTAACATCATGGGGTTTGTTCTATGTAGACCATCATGATCTAAATTCACATCTATATTTCCCATTCCCTTATTTGATACACTTGCACGCTATCTCCAGAGTTTATTTCTTTCTTGTACAACAAAAACATTGGGTCAAACAACATTAGGAAATGATCACTGATTCAGTTCAGTTCCCTGCAATTTGATTCAATTCGATTCAAAGCACTTACTATGTGCCAAGCATTGAGAGTATAAAGACAAAAAAAACCTCCAAACCAAAACAAAAAAAGTTCTTAGCCTCAAGGAGCTTACATTCTTTGGTGGTAATACAAGCAACCAATTATAGGGTATAAGCAGTTACCAGATGGAAGAGAAGAGAACCCTAAAACTTGGTAGGTGGGGAAGGCCTTGTGAAGAAGGTGTCCTTTGGAGGAACCCAGAGATTCCATGATATAGACATAGAGAGAGAGAGTGAAACCTTTCTTTAGATAATTGACTATCAAACTATATTTTGTTCTTTCATTTGATATTTTTTCATTTCGGCATACAAGAATAGTATTTTATCATGTTATGCTGAAAATCAAAGAAAAATATGTAAAATATTTTTTTAAAAAAAATAGATTATTCTGTGGAATCTGTCTTTGGACTTTGACTAAAAATGTGATACTAATTCTATGTGTGTCCTTTGATGTCTGGTTTCCTTTCAGTTTTCAATTTGTTGCCAAATGCCATCTCCATAAGGACAGAGAATGGGCTACATTTCATAAAGTCAGGAACCCAAGGACGTTTGAAATTTGTGGCTTATGATGAAATAGCAGGAGATCACAATTCAATCCTAGCCAAGTCCCAATTATTCAGGGTAATGGAGGAAAACCTTGTTCCGCATGACCCACAAGCACAATTAGTTGGCTGGATGTACAAATCAGATAAAAGAATAATGAAAATTACTTAAAAGTTCCTTTTAAATGTGCAGGTAACATTTGCACAGCCCTCTCTCACTTAAATCCAATTCACTAGCATGTCATGTCATCACCTCCCTGATGTCATCGTCGTCTTCGGGAATGAAGGACAAACAACAACAAAAGTAGCAGCACTTGCACTGCGTGTGTCTGTAAATGTTGTAGGAATTGGCAGTATTAGGAAGGAGAAACAAAATCACCCCAATGAAAGGACTGCAAAAAATCAGGCAGGGGTACAGCTACTTTTCATCATAATAGGAAGATGACATTTAATCCTGGGTGCCCAGATTATGACTCAGGTTATAATGATCCTTGTGCCTGGCTTCTTGCCATGCATTAAGATGGGATGAAGGCCAGGTCTATGGCGCTAAACGAATCCCATCCAACTTGAACAAGGGGCAGGATGCAGTACTAATGCAAAGGAAGTTGGGAGCATGTGCCACCAGACACAAGTGGGCAAGTCAACAAACGGAGCAGGTATCAGAGATAGAAGAAAAGTCAAAATCAGAAACTAACAATCGAATGTGAGGAGGTGGGGAGCTGGCCCAGGGAAAAGCCTAAATTTCTGGCTGTGAGAGTTTGGGGCTAAGTGACTGCAAGCTAGACAAAGAGTTGGGTTCAATTTGTCCTACTTGAAGGCCTCTCAGTTTTGAATCTGGCTGTGCATTGGTTGGCCTTGTTTGCCAGACTTACCCAAATCCCTATCACTGTGAATGCTGTGAGTGTTACTTATGTCCTCATTAACTCAAATGCCATTTACAGGCTGGTGATTCTCCTTAGTTGGAAATCTTCATTTACCTCCATGGAACTGCTGGGGTAGCACCAGAATAAGGGTTGCCGGTCTCTGAACCCCATTCTCTGCATAGCTAGATCCAAACCACCTGTAGCCACACATTTCAGATACTTCCTACCTTCCCCCTTGGATCTCTGCTGGTTGCTCATCCTGCCCCAGTTTAGAGAAATTCCCTGGATCTCAGACTGCCTAAAATTTGACAAATAGTTCCTATGTCCCTTTTCCCTTTGTCCTGGTCACATGGTTTATGATCTAATTTCTGAATTCATGTTCTCACTGCTTGTCTCCAGAATCATTACTGCCTAACTATATTACTGTGTCTGTAACATCTCCCCATCTGCTAGCCTTCAGGTCATCCCACCAGTACTTAGAGATTTCCATTGTTAGCTTCTAGTGTGGCCCATTCCATCGTCACCTGAATCCATATTATGACACATTTCTAAGCCAATGGATGCCCTTACCATATTCCTCAGGGGAATTCAAAGTCCCTGACCAAGAAAAGAGGGCCCACACAGTCCTCTGTTATATTGTGTAACACACACCTTGACTGTGCTTGTCACCAGATTAGGAAGGACTCCCTTACTCGGGCATTGAGTCTCCGCCCCTCTTTCACCTGCTGCATTGCCCCCTCCCCTTTCAAATATAACTCTTATATGTAACTCCCATTAGAATGTAAGCCCAATTATCAATCAAATTATCTCTCCATCTCCACATTTAAGAGGAAAGTGGCTGCAGGTCCCAGGTACCACTGGACTTGGACAACAATTAGAGACCAAATCATAGATACTTTGTTGGGCGTAGCCATTCTTCAGTGCCCCACTCTTGCACCATACTGAAAGAAATACTGACGTTCAGAATAAGCTGAGACTGGGAAGGAGTTCTAGGGACAAGATGTTGTTTCTGTGTGTAAATTTAGAACATGGATGGAGCACTGAGCTTATAGTCAAGATGACTTGAGTTCATATCCTGTTTCAGACACTTATTAATTGCTCCGACATTGGCAAAGTTCCTTAATTTCCATTAGCCCAATAGTACGCTAGAGCTAGCTCACACAGGCTAGCTAGCCAATTGTTAACCTCAGTAACTGGCCATGCTACAAATCAGGGCTTGATTCATTAATTTGTTGATTGTCTAGCCTTAAGAAAGTGGTGGAGAAAATGTTAACAATGCAGACTAAAATGAAAAATATGCGGTATATACATTTTTCCTCATCAGTTTCCTTTCCTATAAAATAGAGATAATAGTTCTTACCTCCTCTGGTTGTTGTTAGGACCAAATGAGATATTCGTAAAGTGCTTTGCAAATTGTGAAGTGCTATATAAATGTGGTTATTATTACTAGTATTGCTATTATTATTAAAAGAGCCCTATAAAAGAAGGGATGGTCTTGCTGTTTAGGGTGGATGGGATGATAACAACTAATGATGAAGAGATGGCAGAATCAGTCCATTTTGATTTTGCTACTGCTTTACCTTCCAAGGAGAAAGACTTCAGCCTTGGAAAAGCCAGAACATAAATGACTCCCAAGAAAGGCAAGGGGGCGCATCGTAATAGAGCCCCTAATTTCTTTAGGTAAATTCGAGATACCTGGCCAGAAGAACTATTTCCTCAGGTAGTAAAAAAACCTGACCAGTGTGACTGGTAATTGTGACTTTGTCAGTGATATTTGAAAGCTTATAGAGAAGTGAAAAGGTACTGCAGAACTGAAGAAAGCCTTTTTTATTTTAACAAGAAAGGGAACAGATTCTTCAAACTATAGGTCCGCAAACTTAACTTTGGTTCCTGGGAGAATTCTAGAGCAAATCATTAAGGAGATGGTTAATGAACATTCAGAAGAGGAAGCCATGAATGACAAAGAGCCAGCATGACTTCATCAATAACAGGTCATACCACCTAACCTTTTTTTTTTTCCTTTGGACAGGGTTGCTAAACTAGTAGAAGAGCAAATGCTTTAGATACAATTTAATTAGATTTTAGCAAAGGATGAAGTTAAATATTTTGTACTATTCTTGCAGAAAAGATGGAGACGTGTAGACTAAACAGTAATACAGTTGGATGGATTCAGAACTCATTGAAAGACTGGATTCAAAGAGTAATGATTAATAGGAAGTCCCTGTGGGAGGACCCCAGTGATCTATACTTGGTCTTGTACCATTTTACTTTTTTTTTTTTATCAAAGATTTGGATAAAGGCATAGATGACATGCTTACCAGATTAAACTGGGGAGGATAGCTAACAGTCTGCATGACCATCAGGATCCATGAAGATCTTCACAGACTAGAGCCTTGGACTGAATCTAAGAAGATCTAGTAGGGATAAATATAGTTAAAATACAATAAATTTAATTTATTATATAATATATTTAATTATATATAAAAATAAAAAATATATAGTTTTTAAAACCCCAACAATTAAAGCTCTCAAGTATAGGAGAGGCAGGGCTGGACCGCAGTTTGCCTGAAAAAGATCTGAGGGTTTTAGTGAACAGCAAGCTCAATATGAATCACCATGATCTGGTAGCCAAAGAAGTTCATGTGATCTTGGTCTATGTTAATGATGAGGATAGTCTCTCCATACACTGCTCTGGTCAGACCACATTTGGAGTGTTGTGTTCAATTCTGGGTGCCATAATTTAGGAATGATGTTGATAAACTTGAGCTTGTCCACAGAAGGGCAAACAGGATGACAAAAATCATGTCATTTGATATTTGGAAGTCTTATCAGATATTCTTTTGGATTTGTGTTGGACTATGGCTACTGTGGTCTCTTTTAACTCTGGAATTCTGTGATTCTATGATTCTGTTAATACAGTCTCTCTCTTTCTTCCTTTTTTCTTTTTCTTTTGTTCTTTCTTCTCTCCTCTCCCTCCCTCCTTCCTTCCTTCCTCCCTCCCTCCCTTTCTTCCTTCCTTCCTACCTCCCTTTTTCC
>CM053599.1:40438238-40477799 GCA_028646575.1 Pseudocheirus occidentalis | reverse complement strand
GTAAGAGAGCAGAGCAGGGGAGGGGCTTTACAGTGGGATTGCTGTTTTAGGGTTGGGGCAGGGGCAAGATGGGGAGAAAATTTGTAATTCAAAAATGTAATGAAAATGAATGATGTAAACAAGAAAACAAATAAAAAAAAAAAAGAAAGAAATGCAATGACTTGCCCAGGGTCGCACAGCTAATAAGGTCTGAATCAGGACTTGAACTTAGGTCTTCCTGACTCCAAGCCCAGAGATAGATTTACTGCACTTCCAGGTTGCCTAGACCATGCTGGATATGTCTTAACTTGTACTTTGCTGAATTTATATATTTATAACTGAAGTACAAATTTTCTGTACAGTATATACAATTCATTAACCTCATGAAATATATCATTCTCTCAAGAGAAAAAAAAAGACCAATTTGCTAGCTTGTGCACCTCATGAGGCCTTCAGTATGAAGAAACCAACTACCACATGAAGCAATGTTTCTCCTTGCCCCCCAGGATATAATGAACTCAATTCCACCAACTTCTTCATCTCTTCTAGAAGAAACTATGTTTTTTACCTGTAACTTATTTGTATCTTCTGGGTTGATTTTGAATCTAAATATAATTCAGTTCCTGCAATAATATACCACCTCATTGGTTACGGGGCAAAGATTCCACATTTAGAGTGCCAGCCATTAAATTAAGGTGTATAGGTGGTCAAAAACTATATTTCCTGTCACTCCCTGTCCCCCTTTTTTGCCATCATGCCACAATAATGGTGAAAGTGTCTGGAAGCACATGGGACTGAGGCCCATATGGCGTTTTGATTGGTTTGTGGATTCAGCAGGGGTGGCCAACCTGCTGGTAATGGACTTTTCTCCATTTGGGTGTATGATGCTCTTGGTCTGCTATCTCGGAGAATTCTCATAGTATTTCCATTTTGGTAAATCTAGTGTTCTTTTGTCCATTTTCATCCTTCTTTAATCTCTCTTCAGTGTTTGAAATTGTTACTCCTTTTTTCTCCTTTATGGATTTTCATGAGACTGTTCTCTCCTAGTTCTCCCACCTTTTCAGGCTCCTTTGCTGGATTATTCACCATTCCCCTTCTGTGTGGGCATAACCCAGGGCTTTGTCCTGGCAAATCTTTTCTTATCTTCACACTCTCTCCCTTTTTGATCTTATCAGCTTCCATGGGTTTAATTATTGTCTTCTGCGTGTTTCACCTTTATATCTCCCCTGAGCCCCAGTCTGCAATACTGCTGGACATTGCCACCTGGATGCCTAAAAGACAACTTTTTAATACAACTAATACAATTTCTCCCCCACCCCCACTCCCAAACCATGCTAGCAACCTAGAAATCACCCTTGTTTCTCCTCTCTCCCTCATCCCCTTTGTCCCATCAGTTGTCAAGACCAAGGCTCTACCTTGGGTCCTCTTCTCTTTCCTCTCTAATACCATCTAACTTGGGGAATCTCATCCACAACCATGAGCTCAATTATTCAGTGGATTCCCAGATTTATATATGCAGCCCTAGTCTTTCTCCTGAGTTACAGTCTTGTATCATCAACTGCCTTTTGGACATCTTGTACTGGATATCTCACAGACATCTCAAACTCAACAAGTACAAAAAATTTGTTGTCTTTCTCTTTCCAGCTACACTTCTGGCTCTTGGACTTTGATACCAGGCTTCAACTACAGTCTTGCCCTGGGCCGTCCCACTTCAGGTGCTTAATAATATTTGGTGAATGAATAATAGGTTAATACATGATATTTCTTCCCAGGGTCGAACTAGACAGTTTCTATAAGAGGGAAGAGGAAGGAGCGAGACAAAGTCTGGCTGGCCAGAGGATAGAAAGGCAGCACCAGCTGGGCAGGTTAAAAAGAAGAGGCATCCTGATGGAAACTTTGGGTCTTTTATAGCTTCAAGCCCCTTGTATGTATGATGGAATTTTTAATGGGGTGTCCACTGGCAGGAAATTGCTGAATAAAAACTTTTCCTTGCCATAATTTTATTTTGGAGTAGCTGCTCTTATCCCATAGCAATAGAACTGATTGACTTTATAAGGATTACATAGTAATTAGGTTTGAGTTTAGAAGATGGTATCTCATGCAGGAGTTTTTAAATGTTTTTGTGTCATGGACCAACTCCTACCCCCACTTTTGGCAGTCTGGTGAGACCTATGGCCCTTCTTGGAAGCAGTCCATTTATTTTTAAATGCTTAAGATAGAATACCTAGGAATATAAAGGAAATTAATTATATAAAGATATAGTTATAAAAATATTATTTAAAAAAAACTAAGTTTTTAATTCCCTGAATTCTAGTGGAATAAACATTGAATTTTTTGGAGCCCAGAAATCAATGTTCTAGTCTTGGCCCTTCCCTAACTTTCTGTATGACCTGGGGAAATCTACTTCTCCTCTCTAGGCCCCAGTTTCCTCATCTATCAGTTGAGAATCTGGAACTATATAACCCCTGAGGACCTTTCAGCCTTAAATGTTCTGTTTTGAATTCTCTTTGGCCACAGTCCAAGGTCTCGTTTGGAGGCGCTTTGGAAAGTTCCCAGAGTGGCACAGCAGGTGGCGATCTTTCCCCTATGATGGGTCTTGCCCCAGCTCTTTTCCTGTAAGGGAATAAACCTGCAATCAGATTAAGAAGGACCCTTAGAAACCAGATCCAAGGTCTGACAGTCAGACAGTGGCAGAGTCTGAATTAGAACCCAGAACTCCTAACAACCCAGGTTAGCACTTCTGCTGTGCCACAACATCGGGACCTTAGGTACCATGGTAGATGCCAACCAGTTTGTCCTTCTTGCCCCTGGGCCATTTATATGCCAGATGATGCAAGATTTGGATGATGCTTGGGAAAGTGAGCATGAGTCTGGGAGGCCCACGAGGGGCTGAAGAAGGTCTATGCAGCCCAGGGGGAAGGCTCCTTGAATACTGCCACTCATGCCACAGCTGGGTACTAGTGCTTGTGTCATGGTTAGACTGCCTAGCCACCTGACCAGTTCTAGTCATCCCAGGTCTTTGCATGGCTCCAGTCCCTTCACAACCTTAGTCACTCCCCATCTTATCGGGGTTCTTCTTAACGACTCCATGGAAAGAGAGCTGCTTTTGGTTTCAGAGGCTCTGCTTTCAAATCTGGGTCTCTGGCACTTAACTACCTGTGTGATCTTGGGCAAATGCCTTTATTTCCCTGGCTTGCAATGTCCCATTTCCTTTCCCATAAAATGAGGGGGTTGTATTAGACAGTCCCCACTGCCTCTCCCTGGAAGGTCCTTTGATCATTTAAGCTAACACCAAGCACTGGAGAACCTAACCTGTGATCCTCCTCTTCCCTGCCATTCCCTCTGTATCATCCTGTGACCCCTGGCAGCTAGCCAGCTCATTATTTCTTTCCACTAGGGTTGGGCATCCTCAGGATTTTGCAGGCTTTTCCCCAAAGCTCCCAAAAGAATATGGAGTTTTTTGGAAGCAGCACATAGACCATGCTTCTCATGGCATTTATTCCATGATTCTCTTCTGTGTCACTCATCTCTGTCCCCTCCTCCACTGAGCATCCCGCTTTACTTCTAAGATAGGCTTAGAGGCTTGTTTTTGACATCTAAATTCACTGAAGCATGGTGAGATTCAGGGCGTAATGTAAGCTGTCAGAGACTGAGGTCAGCCTAGCTGGTATTTTTCCTCCTTTGGCATGATGGAGACTTTGTGTTGTGTTCTGGCCTCTTCAAGCCCCTGACCCTCCGCTGTCCCTGGGTCACTTTTAGTAGATGTCTCCTCCTACTTTACTGAGAAAACTCAGGGCATCTACTATGAGTTCTCTCAACTGCGTTCCTCAAAACTTCTGTGTTATCTTCACAAAGTATTCATTCATTCAAACAACTGCTTCTTAAGGGATTATTATGTGCCAGGCTCCATGGTGGGTGCTGGAGAAACCAAGACAAAAATAAAAAAGGTCTTGCCCTCAAGGAGCTTACAGTCATTCTATTGGGTGGGGGGATTATAATTAAATATAAAATTCATACTAAGTAAATGCAAAGTAATGGGGAGGAGAGGTGAGAGGGAAGGGTCCATATTCTCCTCCTGACTTTTTGTCTCAGGATAAAATGGTCTTCCTCCTTGCTGAGATTAACTTCTTCAGCTATGTACTTTATCCTATCCCCTCTGACCTCCTTGATGATATTACTCTTTAAGGCATTTCTCCTTCGTTCATCTCCAGTATTTCCCTCTGCACTCGTTCTTGTCTTAGATCTATAAATATGCTCAGGGTGATAACAATCCCAACCTTCCTGCTTCCCCTTCCCCTCAGGGGAAGAAAAGGGGGTTGATTAGAGGAACCCCTGATCAGTTTGATGAATCTCTCAATCACTTTAAGACTACAGGGCACGGATCTTTATTTGGAAGCATCCGAAGGGCCTTTCTCCATGGATTATAGGCCTACCTGCTGGTACCTTACTTACAGGATTCAGGTAACTGAAAAAGACTGCTTCCTGGGACACAGAAGTAGCCATTTCTTTCTGTGCTTTATAAAAGCAAACTGACAGATCAATTATCCCTTCTCTCCCCCTCCCCTACTTTTCCTTTTACTTCTTTCTCCCCGCTTTTCCTTTCTTCTCTTCCCCATTCTTTCTTCCCTCTTTCTTCTATTTACTCCCATCCTCATCCCATCCCTTCTTCTCCCCTCTCTTCTCTCGCTTGTTCTCCTCTTCCTCCTCTCCTTCTACCATCTCTTCTCCCCTTCCCTCTCTTCTTTTCCCCTCCCCTCCTACTTTCTTCTTCTCCTGCCTTCTATTTTCTCCTCTCTATGCCTCCCTTTGAGTCCCAGGAATCCAGTCATCTTGAGGCCTATCTCCTGTACCTCATCACTAAGATGGCAGTGGCCATACTCATACTTTATGGGGAGGTGTACCTAAAATGGTTTCAGACAAAGACCCATAGCTATAATCTCATCAAGTCCTGAGAGAGAGGGGGAGAGAAGCGCTTCCAGACAGAGTTGCCCGCCCATTCTCAACTTGTTTTTAGGAGCACTCATCAAATTGGGCAATATCTTGCTCCATATTACACAACTATTTCTTGATCTTACTACTCCCTTGTGATCTTAGACAAAGACCTGGACCTCAGTTTTCTCATCTACAAATGAAGACGTTGGATAGATAGCCTCTGAGAGCCTTCCCAGATCTAGCTTTATGATCTTATATATAAGCCCTGAATCTGTGCTGTTGGTACTTCTTCCCTTCATCGCCAAACTTTGTGAAAGAGTAACATATCACTTCCTCACCCCATTTACTTCTCAACCCTGTGCAATCTGGTTTGGTTTCTAGCGCTCCACCCAAAACAGTTATCAGGAAGATTATTTATCACTTCCTAAATTCTCCACCTTTTTTCAGCATTTGGCTTTTTTTGACCACTCTTTCTTTTATGATATTTTCTCTTCCCTCGGCTTAAGTAACTCTGCTCTTCTTATTCTCCTACCTCTCTGGCTACTTCTTATTCGCTTTTTCTGTTTGTTTCTTCCTTTAGGTCCTCAAATATAGGTGTGTCTTAAAGCTATGCTTAGCCTTATTCTAGTCTACTTTTCTCCTCTCCCTTGGCGATATTATCCAGTACCATTGCTTCACTTCCACCTGGATGATTTCCATAGCTGTGACCTCAGCACTGACCTTCCACTAAGTTCCAGACCCACATTTACAACTGTCAAATGGACATCTCTTCTTGGATATATCATGCTAGCGCCTGTAACTTGACATGTTGAAAACCGAATTCATGATCATCTTCTCCCCAGCCTGTTCTCCCTCCTATATATATCCCATTTCTGTTAATGGCACCACCATCCCATCTCTCTGATTTGAAAATTCAGTGTCATTTTTAACTTCTTCCTCCTTCCCATTAATTTAAATTAGAGCCATCCTGACTAGGCCTTAGATGCTGCCTGACTTTCAGGTAAGTGGGTATAATGAACCTTTCATGCGTTATACTTCATGAAACTAAAACACAACAAAATGCCAGATAACACATCTCAGTTCTAAGGAAAGAATAATTTCTGAAAGCATGGCCTCAAAGAAAAGGTATGAAAGGATACCTCCCTCTACTTTTTTGCAGATGTGGGAGGTCCACAGGTGTCAACAGTTGCATATATTTTCAGATGTTTTAGATGTATTGATTTGTTTTCCTGATTGCTTTTTCTTTTCTTTCCATTTTCTCTTCTTAATATCCTTTGTTACATTGGTTGGCTCTTGCTTCCAGAAGGGGAAGAGATAAAGGGGGAAGTTTAGACAATGTAAAAACAACACAGTGATAAAATTGTTTTTTAAAGTCCTATTTCTGAGTAGCCTTGAAAGATTCTAGAATAGTTTTAAAATAAAGAGAATCACAAGATCCTATCAGAGACTTACAGCTAACTGAAAGGGAACTTTAAAGCCATTTAGTCTAACCCTGCCTCACTTTATGTTTGAGGAAACCAGGTACCGGAGAAGTTGAGTGATTTGCTCAAGGTAAGTGACAGGTAGGATTTGAATTGAGATCCCCTGACTGTAACGTCTATATTCCCCCTAATGATTCCTCTTAATGATATTAACTCTATTAGCAAGATCTCAGGGGGATTATGTTAGGAAAGAGTTTTCTTGGATTTTTAAAAATAGGCTCTGGCTTAAAAGGGCTTTGAGAAGTGAGCAAATCTCATCTTGTTCAGGATGAACAGCCGAAAACGGATATTCACCCTAATAGCTAACAGTTGTTGATGGGATGAATGTGGTCCTGTTGGTTCTGTGTCATGTCTCTCTAATTTGATGCCTATCCCTTTACCAGGTCCTTCACTATCACCCCTACTTGAGGTCCTCCAGACCTCTTGGCTGGAGTCTTTCCACAGCTTCCACACATTTTGGTTCTCCTCAGTTCTAGGCCTTTATCTTTTAAATCCATTCACAAAAGAGCAGCAACACCCATCATCTTAATGTTCTTCTTATGTCACTCCTATGCTAAAAACAAAACAAAACCAAACCCTCCCCCGCCCAATGACTTGTTAGCTTAACATTCACCTAGCTCTGCCCGTCCCGTCCCATCCCAATCTATTGCCCTCTTTGTACCCAGTACCTTAGTTAAACTGGACAACTTCGTATTTCTTAAATTTATTGCTTTCCCATCTTGGTGCTTTTGTTGGACTCATTTGTAATCATACTTTGCATGGACATCATCGAAAGGGAACAAGGATACTGTATCCTGACAAGCTAGTGACAGAAAACTGGGTCAAATCTTAGTCTACAGATATCATCAACTTTCATCAACTGGCCATTACTTCCCTAAATATCTTGAATTACATTTTATTGATACAATTACAATCATCTGTTTATTGATCAGCAAATGTTTCTCAAAGGTATTTCATAGACAAGTGACTTCTCAGATCTCTTCCTATTCCAGCACTCCATCAGTCAATGGATGTTCTCTCTTCATCAGATCTTGGCAGAGGGTAGAAAAGTGAATTGCTGCAAAATGTAATATCTTTGCAGTCACCCTGTTCCTTACCCTGAAGTTGCTGTAGCAACAGAGCAAAGAAGGCTCTTCATTAGAGAGAGCTCCCTGAGTTTTAACCCTATTATTCAATCAGACTTGGAAGACTGTGGGGGTGAGCCATCCTGTCATCGCCCGAACAAGATTTTCAACTTTGATAGGGTATATAATGAACTAAATCCAATAAGTCTTTGGAATAAGTAGAATGTAACATTTAGAAGCTAGCATTGTGCGTTTTTCCAGCATAACCAAGGGATCTCAAGATCTCTTTCCTTCCTAGATGAAGCTGAGAAGGAAACAGGATCCAGAAGAAAGAAGGCTAGATTTAGAATCAGAAGGCCTGGATAAAAATCTTGGATTCTTGCTTCTTATTACCTGTGTGGTCTTGGGCAAGAGATTGTACCTTGATGGGTTACAGCCTCCTCATCTGCAAAATGGAGGGACTGGACTCAGTGGCCTCTGACTCTTCCCATTCGAAGTCTTTGATTCTGTGGTCCTACTTAGTGGTGGTCACTTAGCTGTCAGTACTGCATGAGTACTCCATCACTGTGTGTGGAGCACTAGAAAAGGAAAGAACTAGGAGACACAGACCCCAGCCAGCTTTCTTTGGACAAAGCCTTGTATTCCAAACAAAGTTATCCCCTTCCCATTCCACAGCTCACTTTTTAAATCCTTCTGTATCCTCAGTGTCCCACCAGCTGGCCAAGGGAAAACAAATCTACACCAAGATATTGATGTGTAATGGCAGCTAAATGTGCTATTTGAATTTCTAAAGAGAATGCCTCCTCTTCTCTAACCATAGGTCAAAGGATGGATATAAAAGAGGAAATGCCTAGGCACTTGTAGCAAGTAGATAGAAGAAATATTTGGGGACTAGGGGCTCTTCCTAACCATACATGTTTGGTAAAGCTTAAAAAAAACCCCACTTACATTATTCTGTTATTATCATTTGTTTTTATATTACTTTCAATTCTAAATATATGTATATATGTTTATATATGCATGTATATAGATACATACATAGAGAGAGAGAGAGAGAAAGAGAAAGAGAAAGAGAAAGAGAAAGAAAAAGAGAGAGAGAGAGAGAGAGAGAGAGAGAGAGCTGTAGATGGGATGGTATCTACTGTGTGCCAGGCACTGTATTAAATGCTTCATAAATATTATCCTATGTATAAATATTGTCATATATATATGTATAGATGGGATAATATTTGTAAAGCACTTAGCACAGAGCACGACACATACTAGGTCCTTAATAAATGCTTCTTACCTTTCCCTCCCCAGAGAAGTTTCTCTTGCAACAAAAAATAAAAAAGAGAAAAAAGCAGTTCATAAAAACTAAACAACATATTGATCGAGTCTAACCAGTACATGCAATAGTCAAAGCCCATAGTATGCACACCTTGGCAAAGAGAAGAGGGATGAGTATTTTCTCTCCTTTTCTTGATTATTGATTGATTGATGATTATAGTCACACAGCATTCAGCTTCTGTTTCTGTTACTGTTGCTCTCTCTATTTATACTGTGATAGTCATTGAATAGAGTGTTTTCCTGGTTCTACTTGCCTCAATTTGTATCATCAGTTCATAGAAATCTGAGGCTTCCTAACCTATTCGTTGTTGTTGTTGCTTTTACAGTGCAATAGTAATATGGAAGAACAATTCCAAACAGCATATAAAAATGGGAAATGCCAAAGCCATGGGCACCGAGTGGATTCTGAGTCGAGCGATCCATTTGGCAGAGATAGCCGCCACAGTGTTACAAAAAGGACCTAAAAGAACCAAGCTCAGGTCCTTTTTGTCCTGTTTGCTACTTGGGTGACTCTTGGCAGGTCACATCATCTCTCTATCCCTCAGTTTCTTCATCTGTAAAATGGAATCAGTCATCTTTGTAACTATCTCAGAGAATTAGATTGAGGATCAGTCACAATAGCTAATGTGTGCATTTTAAAGTTGCAGAGTATAAATACACACACATATTCTGTCACTGGAACCTCACAACAACCCTATAAGGTAGGTATTGCAGGTATTCCATTTAATCAGCTACTTTACAGATAAGGAAATTGAAGTTCAGAGAGATTAAATTCTTGACCCACAGCCTCCCCTATTATAAATCCAGCATTTTACACCCAGGCTCTCATAGCTGACACTCTTATAGCTTACCAAATTTTACATACTTAGCTCATTTGAGCCTTAAAATAGCCCAGTGAACTAGGTGCTGTGGAGGACCTGGGAGCTGGTGGAGGAAGCAGAGATATTGCTTCACAGAGATCAGAAAGCTCCTCTAGTCCCATGCTTTTGTCTGCCAATAACCTGCTCCAAACCATTCAGCTTCCACTCACCTTCAACCCCTTCCTCCCTACTGGTAACCTGGACTCCACCTAGGAAATCATACTGGATTCTCCCAGTGAATTTTTGTCATATTGGCCAGAACCAAGCAGCCACCTTATTTCCCAGTTGTTAGTAGACTGTAAGCACTTTGATGTCATGGACCATTTTGTTTATCTGAATTTTTATCCTCATCGCTTAGCTCACTGCTTGACATAGATTAAATACTTAATAAACTTTCTCTCTCCTCTTCTTTCTCTCTTCTCTCTTTCCCTTTCTCCCTTTCCCTCTTTCTATCCCTTCTTCCCCCTTCCTCCTCCCCAGTCCCTCCTATCACCCTACCACAATGAGATATCCAGGATATACAAATGAATGACTCTAGTATTCTCTTAAATCCTCTAGGCATGTGATCCTTTGAAGGCTGCTGTTCCTATGATTCCTTCATATTTCTAGAAAGAACCATTGTTATCTTGTTAGTTTATTTAATTCTACCCATTTCAAGTTGCTTCTGAGCCTAGATAATTGAAGAATCTTAGGGTTGTGAGGGACAACAGAGGTTACCCAGCCCAAAGGGTTGGTTTTTTTTTAGTCTAGATTAGTTTTATTTCAAATCGGCTTTTATTGTTTTGCTTTATCCTGGGTGCAATGCCAGAAATAAGTCAATGAGACAATCAAATAAAAGAACAACTTGAGGGCCTTCTATGTGGACAGCACCAGGCAGGCTCTTCAGGATAGAGAAGGGCTATGAAGTTTGTGGTCCAGCTCTACCAGGAGCCCACAGTCAAGACGCTACAGGAAGTGAAATGATGATCCAGCAGTATAAGAGATCCTGTTCGAATTCAGCAAATAATTGCTAAATGAATGGTCTGTGCAAGGCTTTGTACAGAGAGAAGACCAACCCTCCCCGCCCCCAGCTGTCAAGGACCTTTCATTCTCCTGGGAAATGTAAAATTTAACACAAATAATGAAGGAGAGGGCACAAACTGATGGGATTAAGAAAGGCTTCTTTGGGGAGGGGCAAATGGTCAGGGCCTTGAAGGAATATAAAGATTCTGAAAGGCACAGATGAGAAAGGAGTGTATTCAGGGAATGTGGGAGTGGGGTAGGGGGGACCCCAGAATTCTGAGTTCAAGAAATAGCCAACAGTTCAGTTTCACTGAAACAGAATTAATAAAGGTGAGTAATATGAAATAAATCTGGAAAAGTTGGTTGGGACTAAATGTGTGGAGGGCTTTAAGTCCTCAGGAGTTGGTATTGTATCCTAGAGGCAATTGGGAGCTATTGAACATTTTTGAGCCAATGAATGACAGGATAATACCTAAACCTTAGCAAGTTCATTCTGGTAGCTGTGTGGAGGATGGACTGGAGAGGGGGAAGGACAGAATGCAATTAGGAGGTTATTACAACAGTCAAGAAAGGCTGGATTGCTCATTTAAGAATAGAAACTAGGGTGAATAAAGAGAAAGAGTTTAATGTGACAGATATTTCTGAGGTCAAGGCAGCATGGCAGCTCTGCCCTGGGGTAAGGAAAACCTGTGTTCAAATTCTGCCTCTGACATGTGAGCTGTGTGACCCTGGGCAAGTCATTAGGCAATCTGAGCTTCAGTTTTTTCATCTATAAAATGAGCAAGTTCAACTAGTTGTAATGGTAATTAATTTGAATTTGAAGAACCCTTTTTGTATTGGCAAGTAAGCAGGTACTTAGCACCTTGTTTCAAGTTAAACAAAGGTAGCAGGTACTTAGCACTTAGTGACTGATCAAGCCTCTGTTGGGGAAACAGAAGGTTTGAACTCCAGTCTCCTGTTACTGACATAACAGGAAAGGGTTGGCTGAAACAGGAAGCTAATAGCTGTGTGGATATAAGGAAAAGCCCCAGGAAGGGACAGTCAGAATTTCTTGGGACAAGAATCTGATGGCAGAAGCTGTTCTGAAGAGGAGCCCAGGAGCCCTGGAACCACTTCCCTTCCTCCTGCTTCCCCCGCCCCCCAGGCTGGACAAGGTGATTCTGATTTTTTGAATGAGCTGCAGAAGACTGAGGAAGCATAACCGGGATGCTAAGCCTTTGTCTATTTGTGGCTTGGTTGAGCCTTGAATTCCCAGGAACAGAAATTGTGAAGGATTTGAGATGGTCTGGATCCTGTGAACTTCAGTGTGGAACAGGACCCACCTGGAGAGCTGGACAAGGAACTGGGAGCTGTCTATTATTGAACCCAGGTGACAGTTTTGTGAATCCAGGTAGAATCTGGGAACATGGAAGATGGTATCCAGGGAATCTGAGAACTGGCCCCAAGTCAAGATGAAAAGACCTCTCTGTGGGTACTGAGTAAAGATGAAATTATAGTTTACTAGTGACCTAGGGGTGGAGGGTTTGTGTATTTTCTAATGATTGTATTTAGTGATTAATGATACTTAGTAATTGATTGCTGAATAAGTGACTGATTGAATTAATTTAGTGTGCCCCACAAGTGGAAGACATTGACTATTATACTTTGACTGAGTAAGGAGGCAAACGTCCTTAGGGATACCAGATGACTGTTCTTTGTTCAAAACTTTGTGGCCACTATGGTGGAAACTATGTTTAATGATAAGCTATTGTGAATGCTATATTGTGATTTTCTGTGATAAATTGTAATATTGTGAATGCTGTACCTTGATTTTCTGCGAATGTTTTGCTTTTATTTGTTCTGGAATAAATAGGGTGTTCATGATACTGTGTAATCAGAACCTTAAAAGCTATTCACAGGAACATTCTTCTGGAAAGCTGCTTGTGCATGGCATTACACTAGCTGATCCCCTGAGATTCCATTCAGCTCTAAATCTATGATCCTTGGATGACTTAGCAGTTGATTGGATGTAAGGGGTCTATGGAAGGGAAAGAGCTTATGAATCTGGGCAACTGGGAGGATGGTGATGACCTCAACAGAAATAGGGGAAGTGAGATGAGAGACGAGTTTAGGGAAGGAGATCATGAGTTTTGTTTTGGACATATTGGGTTTGAGATACCCACAGGATATCTACAGGGAGATATGCAGCAGATAATTGGCAACGTGGAAATGGAATTTAAAAAAGAAATTAGGGTTAGCTAAGTAGATCTACGAGCCATCTGCAGAGAGATAACTGAATCCATGGGAACTGAACACCAACCTTCTTACCAAAGGAGGAGTTTAAGGGAAGGAAAGTAGAAAGGAAGAGAGTTTAGGGGAAGGACAAGACCTTGGGGAGCACCCCTCCAAAAAAGGGCTTGGATACAGATGATGACTTGGCAAAAGAGACTGGGAAGGGCAGGGGTTAACTAGTTGAGCTCCCTCCTTTTACAGAGCTGGGAGAAACAGGAGAGAACAGTGCCTTGAAAGTCAAGGTCAAGAATAACCAGGTGGAGGCGGCTAGGTGGTACAGTGAATAGAGCATCGGCCCTGGAGTCAGGAGTACCTGAGTTCAAATCCGGCCTCAGACACTTAACACAAAAACTAGCCGTGTGACCTTGGGCAAGTCACTTAACCCCAACTACCCTCCAAAAAAAAAAAAAGAATAACCAGGTGGTGGATTGTGTCAGAAGTTGTAGAGCGGTCAAGGAACAGAGATGTCATATCATTGGCACACAGTTGTTCAATGGGTGGTATAGATATTAAGTGCTGAGCTCAGAAAAAGAGGCTAGTTGTTGTTGTTGGAGTTGTCAGGGAGGTCATGGGAAAGTGGAATTCAAGCCAGGTCTCAGAAGACAGGTTAGACTTGGCCAGACAGAGAAGGGAGCTCATATATCTCCAGATAGTTGACCACATACATCTACATGTAAGACAAGTTAAATTACATTATGACAAATGAAATTGAGTTTTTTAAGAGAAAAGTTTTATTAGTGCTTTTTATTTTTATATCACAGTTATTTCTGCATATAGCTCCTGCCCTCCCCTTTCACTGTCAATCCCCAGGAGTAATTGCTTGTAATAAATGACAGTGAAGCAAATCTGGCTAACACAGTGACCACATCTGACAGCTTATGCAACACTCTGCACCCACAGTCTCCCTTCTTCCCTGAGAAAGGAGGGACATGCATTTCTCTGTCCTCACAATTTCAAGACATTTCCAAAAACCCAAAGGAATTTTCACACCTAGGGGATGACCTGGTGGGACAAGGCTCAACCCCACAGTATTCCATATTAGAAAAAGGATGTTGACAGCTCTGGTGCTTTGTCTTTGCCATCATTTTTGGATATAGAATATCTTAAAACACAGGATTTCTGAAAAATGAGGGAAGCTAGAGCACAATCTTGATAATCTCCCGGGGAAAATAACAGGAAACAACTCATGAAGAGGCAGCAATTAGTAGGAAGTTATCACCTATCCCAGACTCACAGAAAACCTTAAACTTGTGTCTCACTTGGGGTCTGTAATAGCTTCCCTTAATTGGTCTGTATTCACTCACAGACCCTCCGAACATATCCTTACATGCTGTAGGCAGGGTGGGCCCTGGAGACGTTTGAGGGAAGAGAGTACAAAATCTGGAGCAAAAATATTTTGCAAGCTGGAGAGCACATTTAAAAATGCATCATTATCATCATTATTAATAATATTGTTATTTCTTTGCCAAATTAAGATTTCTTATACAGCTACAATGTGCAATGTACTATATTAGGTGTCGAGCATGTAAGGATACAAACAAACACAGACCAATCTTTGTCTTTAGAAAGCCAGTATTCTACTGGGGGCATCATAAATGTGCACAAAAAACGGATTATAAAAGTCATTTGAGTCTGGGGATGGTACTAAGACCTAGGAAGATTGGGGAAAGGCTTATCTAGGAGGTATCACCAAATAAATGCTCAAAAGAAGACAAATATTCCCAGAGGTAGAGGTAAGGACACAGCGCAGTCCCAGGTTAAGAGAAGGTTGGCTTAGGAATCAAGCTGATGAGTTCCCCCAATATTGGGACCTTCATCTGAAGGGCACCATTCTGGCAATATCCATGTCCTCTAGCTCCCTGCCGAAAGGTCACAGGGAACTCTTTGGATTGTTCTCAGTGATTGAACTGGGACTGTTTCCAAGCTGATTAGAGATCTAGAATGAGGGGGAATGGTCACCCTCCAACATGCTCTAGAAAAGCAGCCTTTTCCCCACTCCATTTCCCTCAGAATTCTAGGCAGGAATATAATAAAAACAGATTTTTATTTTGAGTAGGGATGGATAGGTGAATACCCCTTGTTGCCTTCTTTCCATCCTACTTTAGAGCAGAAATAATGAGTTAGAGCAGAAGCAAATGGTCCTGGTAGACATATGCTTGCATGTAGCCTCAGAAAGAAGTTCAAGGGCTCTGTTCCTGAACTCTTCCTCACGGAGGACAAGGTGGGGTGGGGTGGCATGTTGATTTTTGGAAGCAGCATGATCCCAGATGAACCCCGACATACGGCATTAATTCAGGATGCATGAGTGTGGGTAGTAAGTGTTTAGTGGCAACAGTAGCCCACACCCCACTTATGCCCTACTTTTGACAATCCTTTGGAAAGCATACTGTCCCTTTAAATTAATTAATTAATTGATTAATCTATTAACTCATGTGTAGTATATAATGTGCCCACCAGATGTCTCTACACACAAGCCAAGAACCTAATGGTTTTGTCACTCCAGTGTGCCTGTGGAGGCCTCCCCAAAGGTAGTAGTATCCCCCCAAATCACCAGATTTCTAAACCTACAACCTTTTATCCTCTCATGGTTCTCCATGGCTGCAAGTGATGGAAGATTCAGCATTAACCTATGAATACAAAAAGGAAATTTCACCTCAAATTATTGGACAATGATAGGAAAATCTCTGTGGCTTGCCCCCTCTCTCTTCCCAGTATTTATCCCTCCCCCTAGAAATGGCATTGGGTTCATGGTGTGGTGATGATACCTCACTCTTTCTTTGGGTTTAACTGGCTCTCTCAACCTGCTCTTCACACTGAGTAGGTCTGAGTTGCCTGAGAGAAACCCATAAACACCTGATTTGAACTCTCCCGGGATCCTAAAGGTAACCCTGTAGTGGGGAAATACCCTTCTCCCTCTCACCAGCCTGGCTCCTGGGCCATCATCGAGTGCACTCTCCACTATTAAAACTTTTATTTTTAAATATTAATGTGCCACTCAAGGTAATGCACCCACGTATTTACAAAGATGATTAGGGAAGAAAAGGAAAAGAACCTATATGTTCTAAAATGTTTATAGGAGCTCTCTTTGTTGTGGCAAAGAACTGGAAATCGCAAGGGTGCCTGTCAATTGGGGAATGGCTGAACAAGTTGTGGTACATGACTGTGATAGAATACAGTGCAGTAATATTTACAGCTAGTTACATAAAATGACAGTTTTATGTCTTACATATAATAATTTCCTTTAAAATAAGTAAAGAAGATATAATATTATATTGATCTATTAGAGTAAATACATTACACATACGAATTACACATACACACATAGACCTAGATCCCACTCTCCCACCAATGTACTCAGTATGGTGAATAGTGGGGACACACTGGTAGAGAATCTGGCAAAAAAAAATAGGTGAGGAACCACCAGGGATACCAAGAAAGAGAAAAACATTGTCCTTGACCCTTCCAGGAGCTCACATTCTGACAGAGGAGACAAAACATCAACAACTATGTATGTACAAGATATCTGTGGAGTAGAGGGAAGGTGATCTCAGAGGGGAATAAACTGTGAGAAGACTAGAAAAGCAGGAGGGAGTCAGGTCCTGAAACACTTTAAATGTCAAGCAGAAGACTTTGTGTGTGTGTGAGAGAGAGAGAGACAGAGACAGAGACAGAGACAGAGACAGAGACAGGCAGAGACAGA
This sequence comes from Pseudocheirus occidentalis, assembly GCA_028646575.1. Lineage (NCBI taxonomy): Eukaryota > Metazoa > Chordata > Mammalia > Diprotodontia > Pseudocheiridae > Pseudocheirus > Pseudocheirus occidentalis. The sequence continues at coordinate 40,461,181 of CM053599.1, read as the reverse complement.
GACATGAGCTATACTTTAAGAAGATTGCTTTGTCAGTCAAGCGTCAGATTGACTAGGATGGGAACAAAGTTTAGGTAAGAAGTCCAGTTAGAAGGCTATCCCAGTAATCCAAATGAAAGGTGATAAATGCCCATACTAATATGGTCTCTGTGTGAGTGGAGAAAAGGGGGTGCATCCAATCAGAGGTGCTCTCTGAGTCCTCTCAGTAAGGTAACAGGGCACCTCCATGAGAGTTCTCCTTCAGCCAAATATCCACGCTCTGTAATTCCATAATTTTGGGGGGAGGGGAAAGCTCACCAAATAGATCAGATTTTCCTCTGAACAACCAGTATGAGGGATGGTTAGTGTAAATGTATAGGGAACATCAAATTTAGGGAATACTGAGTGGCCCAATTGGAATGGAATATAGAGTTTGGGAAGGGCAGTGTAATACATGGATCTGGAAAGGTGAATGGTGGAAGCCTTACTTTCCATCTCATTTTGGTGTGTGCGTGGCCCTTGATGCCTAAGCATAGGTGCTAGCAGATTCTCCCTACCAAGGGGGTTGGCTTTCAAGTCAGGAGGTCAGGACCTGAGTTAGCTAGGGGGCACTTTGGGCAAGAATGCTGGATGGGGAGTAAGGAAGACCTAAGGACAAATGCTGTGTCAGAGTCTTAGTCGTCGGGCAAGTCGTCTAACTTCTTCTCTACGTGGAGATACACTCTTTTAGCCTCTGTTTCTGCATCTGTAAAATGGGGATATCAGCTGCCTCGTAGGATTACTAAGAGGATCAAATAAGATGACACGTACAGTGCTGTGAACTTAAAAGAGTGCTTGATAAATTCTAGTTACTATTGTTATTGTTTTTGTAGTTGTTATAATAGTAGATGGTATGTCTGTCCTGAGAAAATCCGCATAGCCACGGGGTTAATTGCCAGAAGGACTGCAGGACAATGATTTTTTTTTTCAGTTAGATGTGACTTTCATTACTTTAGTACATAAACCAAAATGTATGCAACCAGAGCAGAGGCTGTGGATGATTCATGCTTCCAATTGGGTGGGAGCACTGTCTTGGTCTTGTAGTACCGAGCCAGTTGGTGAATTCGGCTCTTGTTCAGAATCAGATTGAATTTAGAGTCCTTATCCTTTCTGTTTCTCTCAAGATGCTTTCTAACAAAAACGGTTTTCTTGATCAAGTGATAAAGATCTTCAGGAAGATCAGGGATAAGTCCCTTGGACTTTAGAATTCTCAAAATTTTGTTGCCAGTTACAAAGTGGACTTATGCCACGCCATGAGAATCCCTCAGGCTCACATCTATCTGGGAGGGTGTCAGGCCCTTCTTGGCCAGCTTGTAGATCTGCTTTTTTACGTTGTACGTTGTCCGAGGTGAGCTTCGCCCACGTGGGCACGCTGTGGCGGTACCAACTGGGACAGGCCCTTTCCGGGAGCGTGCATGCAACCCATGATGGCGACGAGCAGGCAGCAAAAGGTGACAATGATTTTTTTGCAACAACAAGTTAAATCTGAAAGACTTAATCACAGAAGAGTTTTAATCAACTCATTGTCTACATGGAGATACAGTTTTCAGATAGAGGTACTCAATGAATGCATGCTTGTCCAAAGGATTGATCTGGACTCAGTAATCAGAATCTCTCTCTCCTCTCCTCTGGTTGTGCAGAGAATAAGAGCCAGCTGAGACCTGGCTTCAAGGTAAAAATTAGGTGTGAATTTATTAAGCAAGCATGAGACTACCCGAGTGTTCACTCAAATCAGTAGTATCCATTGGGGGTACCACTTTGGTTATAAAGGCTAAAACCACAAAAACCACAGTCAGGGAGGAGAGCTAGCAGAAGTCATGATATACAGAAGCCAAGAACAGCCATTGGTTAGAGCTATAGCTCAGGGCTAATTTGGGAATGGTACAAGGGTACAAGAGTACCTTGTGATTTAGGTACTGCTAACTCCTGTGATTTAGGGGTCCCTCCTAGAACAGGGTGGAGGGCACAGGGTGGAGGATCATAGTGCTTTCCAGAACAGGGTGGAGGGTCATGGGGTAAGGGGGACTGGAATTCCCCAGAACTGGCCAGGGGCGTATTCTGGGCAAAGGGTGTAGGGACCCTGCTTGGTCAGTGGAACAGGACAGGGTGGTCTCTACATTACACCATAACCCTGAGTTGAACCTTGTGCACTTATGTTGGTTCAAGGAGAATATATAGAATGCTAATTAGGGAAGGAGGGGGCAGGGGACTATGCCTTGAGCGATGCCCAGGCATGCTTTTAAGCAGTTTCAAGCTATTACAGAGAGTAGGATAGAGACAAAGACAGAAATATAAAAGGGGCTTAATGGTGGGCCACAAATACAAATCAGGTGGTGTGTAGTGACCTGGGATTTGGGTCTGGGTACAACACTCCCCTCCCCTCCCCTCCTCTCCCTTCCCCTTCTTTTCCCTTCCCTCCTCTTTTCCCCTCATCCGCTCCCCTCCCTTCCCCCCTCCTTCCCACCCTGCTCCCTTCTCTTCTCCCACCCCACCTCTCTTTTTGCCTAGTTGGGGAGGATTTAAGGTTTAGTATTTCTGTGAGACATCTAACTCGGATGTCAATTTCTTGGGGTCTTGGTTGTCTTGTCTAAGTCTTTCCTGTAGGGGATGAGTTCTATCTGTGGTGTAGATCCTGACCTGTGGAGTAGATGCCAATCCATGCAGACAAAGGATAAATCTCAGAATTGGACTTAGTTAAAGGACTTGGGTTTGAATTCTGGTTCTTCTATTTACTACCTGTGTGATCTTGGTTATGTCACTTAAACTCCTTGGGCTTCTCTTTCTTCATCTGTAATATAAGGTTGGATCAAGTGGTACATGATGTCCCTTTTAGCTCCAAATCTATAATCTTATGATTTGAATTTATGAAAAAACATCTTGCAATCTTCTTGTGAGGGAGTTGCATCATGGTATTATTCTTCCCATTTCACCAGTAAGGAAATAAAGGCAGCCCTGGCCCCAGTTCTGCCACTTACTAGCTGTAGATCTCAGTTCAGTCTTTTAACTTTTTTTTTTTAAGTATTTTAACTTTTTGTGGTTTCTGTTTCCTTATCTCTAAAATGGGAGTGGAGGTAGTGGAGTAAAACGTCTTCTATGCCTACCTCACAGGATTCTTTGTCAGGAAAGGTTGCGATAAATGTCCACAAATTCATTTTATACTTAAAGTGAATATTTAAAAATACTCTAGAAATGTAAGATGCAGCTGGTTAAAGGATATTTGACTTTATCTATGTGGGGACTCCCTTCCCTGACCAGATCTTGACTTCTTCTTTCCTTAATAGACACAACTTTCATGAAGTCTGGAAAACACTCTTCCAGGGGCCAGTTTTCTGCCAATGAGCACCTGAGAATTTAGCTAGCCTGATCCTCAGAGGATGAACATAAAAATCCATCCCTGGGCAAATACTTGAAGTCAGGCCAGTTTGGTAGGTTTTGACAGAATTTGTGCCGCCCTGGTATAGCTTTCAAGAACCCAAGGTCACCTGTGTGCCACTATGAGGCATCAGAGAATGGCTTCACAGAGGGAGCAATGTTGCTGCTGCTGATCTTTTTAAAAAATTTTATTTTTTTTATTCTGAACTTAAGAAATAAAACAAGAATTTTCATAATATAAAATAAAAAAAGATAATTGTATGTGAAACTGGAAATCTATTATGTACAACTTATTCCTTTTAAATACATAATAAAGTTATCATGTAACTTTCTCCCGCTCCCCCTAGCACTTTCTTATCTTCATTCTCATTTTCCTGAAAATCCCAGGGAACTTCCATGACTCTGACTGGAGATTGGGGGTAAGCCTGGGATGGATATGGGAAGTCTGCCAGCTCATTACCATGGAAGAATAAGTTAGCAACCCATCAATGCATTCAGCACAGTGCCAAATAGCTGTCGGTCCAGCATCAGAAGCCCAAATACAAACCATCCATTGCCCAAGGAGCTTTCCTTAATTTAGGAATAGCTTTCAGCCAGCATTACCTCTGTTTCCTGAGTCCAAGCCAGATCATTGTGCTGGAAATAATCTGTATTAGTCTTATTGGAGTGGTGAGGTTGCCATAGTTACTATTTGGTTTCTGTGCACCTAAAATTTCAAGTATTTATCAGGCAAAGAAGGTTTTCTGTTTCTTCCTCTCCTGTCTTGGGAACATTAAATTAGAAGGAAAGTGGCTTTTATCTTTTTTGGTTTGTTTGTTTGTTTGTTTGTTTTTGCTTGGGACAGTCAAGTCTCATGGTCAGAGAATCACAGTCAACTGCTGACCACGGGTTCCATGACAGACTGGCTCAGGATTTTAAAAATGGAATTGGTGACTTCCCTGCCAGAGACCATAGATTCCTGCGTGGTGATGGACTGGAGCAAGGGCTGGCATCATGGAGCAGCCTAGGGCAGCAGGTTATTATGGGATTAGCAAAATCAGAATGGATAAGTAGGTTTCCAGTTGAGACCACCCTGCTAAAAAAAAGCCAACTGAGTCACCCTTTAGGCAGCAGGGAGAGGAGAAAGAAAGAGATGGGAAAACTACATTGTCAAGGCCAAAGGCATAGTAGTGAAAGGGAACCAGAGCTAGGCTTGAAGATGAGAGGCCTGGGTTCAAATCCTACCTTTGATGTTTACTAGAATTGTGACCATGGGCATATGTTGCTTCTCTTCTCTGGGACTCAGGTTCCTCCTTTGTAAAATGAAGGCAGTTGCCCTAGATATCTCAAAGGTAAGATCTCTTTCAGTTCTAGCTCCTTTAGTCCTTGAGAACTTGGCAAAGGGTAGGAAATCAACAATTTGTTATATATAAACTGTTTTTTCTTAGTGGGTAGTTGTTCAGTTCTGATTCTTTGTGATCCCATTTGGGATTTTCTTGGCAGAGATACTGGAGTGGTTTGCCATTTCCTTCTCCAGCTCATTTTTAAAAATGAGAAGATGGAGAAAAACAGGGTTAAATGACTTGCCCAGGGTCACACAGCTTGTAAATATCTGAGGCTAGATTTGAACTCAGAGAGATGAGTTTTCCTGACTCTAGGCCTGGCACTTTATCCACTGTGCCGCTTAGCTATCCTTAGTGTGCAGACGTGGAGGTTTTTCGTTGTTACTGGAATTACTGTTTTTAGAGGCCACTTTTGCTTGTAATTATCTTTTGTAGACTCGGGGTCAGCCCCAGGTCTCTGCTCAGAGAAGGTCCCCGTTGGCTCTGATGGCTGTGAGTCAGGCAGATGTTTGCTTTTGTTTTTCCAGGCCAAAGCAATGTCCCTTTTGCTAGAAGCTGTGTGGATCAGCTTTTCATTAGCCATCCCCTTGGGCAGCTGCTTGGGTCATGGGTTGGAGTCAGAGCCATAACTTGTAATGTTTGTGCCGAAGGCAGTCCAAAGCATTCCTGGGAAAGGTAGCATGAAACATTACCTCACCTAAGCTTTGTGCTCCCCACCATGGTGTCAGCACTGTGGGGTGAGGCAGGGAAAGGGGAGGGGAGCCCAAAGTAGGGAGGAGCCCCCCAGAAAAATGTTTAACCATTCCTTTGTTGTTTGTATTATGCTGAAAGACTGGGATGCTTTTAGATCCCTCCAAATTTGGGGCAAAGTCTCAGTGATCCAACCTTGGTACAGTTTTGGTCAGAGCTCTCTGCCATGTTCCTGATTGTTCACTTATAGAGCTGGAAAGAAGGTTGGGAACAGTTGGGGCCAAGATGGACCTGGGTGGGAAGGACTGGGTGGAGTCCAGCTGGGGGGTGCAGAAAAGTTTTATAAAATGAATCCCCAGAGCTTCCAAGGGAAGAAGGTCTCTCATTTGATCCTCCTATTCCATGGCTTTGGGTCCGTTCATCCTCCAGAGAGGGCCCTCCTGTCTGTCAGCATCCTTCTCTGAACATGGCACCTGAGCAGAGCAGCATCTGCGCTATTCAATATGGAGCAAAGGCCACATGTATCTTAGCATGGTCAGATGACTTTCCTTTTTAATCACTGATCTGAGCTCTTACATAGAGAAGGCAGGAGGTAACAAGGGTCAGAGCAGCCAACTTGAGTCCTGTGGATGGGGGTAAGTCATGGGGGGCTGTTGGCTGAGGAGAACACTTGGGGTGGGGGGGAAGCAGCAGCTCTTGGCAGGTGAATCCTTCCATTAACTGAAGTTGGGTGAAAATGACTTCCGTCTCTTACCCCAGAGCCTCCTGTGCCCACTTCATTTGCATGTCACTGTTGATAATGCGAAGGACGCTTTGTCTCTGGGCTTGATTTCTGCTTGTTGCAGAGGGTCCTGTTTGTATATTATCTGACGTACTAGAGTCAGTTCTGGGAGATGACCCCTGACCTTTTAGGTGAAGCTGACCCTGCTTTCACATCCACAAAAAATATTGACCAAAACGTGGGCAGTCCCAGCAAATATGACTTTAGGTGCTAAGTGGGACAAAAAAAGGGAAGGTAATTGTTCCCCAGCCTGTTACTTGACTTTTGATTGTTAAAGTAGGGCTCTGCTTCCAGGGTGGAAGGCCACTGTCCCAAGCTTCAGGGGTCTTGTGTAGCTGTTTTCAGAGATACTGCTAGGAACCTGTAAGTTCTTCCAAGACGTACGATCACAGGTGAGGTGTTTGCTCCTCTCCTGGACTGTGCTCTGTCCCTCTTCACCGCTGTTGCAAGCTCTGCTGTGCCGGTGCTCCTCCTTGTCCTAGGACCGCCACCCAAGACTATGACCTAGCTCCAAGTATGGGCAAAGCAACAGAGTCCTGCCTCAGTGCTAGCAAAGAGATCTCTGTAATCTTCTGACCACCGTCTGTGGACTGGGAGCTGTGGAAGCAGCCACTGCCAATTCAGTCACTCCCAAGGCCTGCTCCTGGTTTTCTGGGGCTGGGGCTATGCTGACATGACCTGCGCAGGATTTTATTCCACTCTCATCCAGGTGCAACAGACCTTTCCTGCTGACCGTCTTTGTTGTTTTTGGAGTCTGTGGGCTGGGAGGTCCAGAAACCAAACCTGCTACCAGTGATTCAGTTCTCTGAGGCCTGGTTTGCCCTGGCATGGCCTGTGACAGACTGTGCCTCTCTCTCACCCAGGTGCAACAGCCCTTTCCTGCTGACTTCCCAAGTCGTCTTGGGATGGGAATTTGTTTCACTCTGTCATTTTGTGGGTTATGCTGCTCTAGAATTTTTTAGAGTCATTTTTTAAAGGTATTTGGAAGGGTTGGCTCCATCTTAGGAAGGTGATTTTTTTTTAATTTTATTTTTTTGCTTTTTGCTTTTTGGAGGGCAGTTGGGATTAAGTGACTTGCCCAAGGTCACATGGCTAGTTTTTGTGTTAAGTGTCTGAGGCCGCATTTGAACTCAGGTACTCCTGACTCCAGGGCCGATGCTCTATTCACTGCGCCACCTATCTGTCCCGGAAGGTGATTTTTAAGATATTAAAATGACTGAAGCAAAATCCAAAGGAATGAGGCCAAATGTCAGTTGTTTTTGTTTTTTTACCCTTGTAGGCTCCATCATATGCTTTTAGCATTCTTGTTTTCACTGTGCTTACAGATACAAAATCCAACATGTGGACTTTGGAAAGCAGAGTTTTGAAGAGAGAGGCTTCCTTAGATATTAATAATAACAGATCGCATTCATTTAAAAGCCCTTACCATGTGCCAGGCACTGTGCTAAGCGCTTTACAATCATGATTTCATTTGATCCTAACGACGACCCAGTGACATTGGTGCTATTATTGTCCTCATTTGACAGATAAAGAAGCTAAGGCAAAGTCATCAAGTGACTTGCCCAGGGTCACCCAGCTAGTAAGTGTCTGAGGCTGGATTTGAACTCAGATCTTCCTGACTCCAGTCCAGCACTCTATCAACTGTGCCACCCAGCTACCCCAGGTGCCAAGTCTCTGGCATGCTTGAAAATAACTTTTCTCCACTGATCCAGAGGGAGTAAGTACCATTGAATCCAACTGAATAACCAAAAGGGTGGTCTTCTTCTGGCTTTGAAGGGGAACCAGGAGGAATTGGTGGTCAGGTGCTGATGGCACAACACCAGTGATTTCAACACTTAACAGTAGAGAGTATGGTAAGGACCTTGGCTCCCAGGCTAAGCCTTTGAGTTTCTAAAGTCAGACCTGTCTTGGGTGGGGTGTGGGAGTGGGGGATGCCTTGCTCTGGTTTAGAGGGGGAAATATTAGCAATTAATCACTAAGTGTAACAGCGTCTCTGGGCTGCGCTCCCCAATCTGTAGCAATAGTTTGGTCCCCAGACGTGGGGCCGCTATCCTAGGGTCAACACTTTGGGTGGCTGCTGCTACTCCTGAACCCTCACTGCTTCCCAGGTGCTCTTTGTGGTCTAAGAGAGCATCTCACCCTCTGACCAGGGAGCCAGGCACCTCCTTCACCCACTACTACATCTGGGAGGGTTATTTCAACTTTCATTATGCCACATAATTATTCCTGACTTATGGAGTGGCTTTACTTTTAGATCCACATTTATTATCATCTTAAAGCAAAGTCTCTCTCTTTTTTCTTTCTTACTGTGGAAATATATTTCCTTAAAAAAACCTCACCACATTCTTTATTGCTATGTTTTGGATTTTTCATCAAAATCGTGTCCCAATATTCCATTCTAAACATTCCTTTGTAATAAAGAAAAACAGTGAAGCAAAACTGACTGACAAAGTATCCACGTCTGATAGCAAATGCAACATTCCTCATCTGTTGACTGAGCAGAGGAATGTGTATTTCATCCCCTATTCCACATAGCCAAGACTGTCCCTGAGTTTATCTGTCTTTTAATGTTGTTTGGAGTTGCATGATCATAGTATACATACTGTTCTCCAGGTTGTTTTTCTCCCTTTTCATCACTTCATATGTCTTTCCTTATTTCTCTGAATCCTTTCTTACAGCACAGTAATGTTCCCATAATTATAGTCATATAGTACAATTGGTTCAGCTATTCCCCAGCCAATGAATACCTACTTTCTTCCAGTTTTTTTTTCCAATCACAGAAGTATTTTGTTGTAGATGGGGCCTTTCTTTCAATTTTTGCCTACTTTGGAGGTATGTGCCTAAGAGTAAGGAGATGAAGAGTTCGATGACTTTTCTTGCATCTTTCCAAATTGTTCTCTAGAATGATTGTATCAATGTACAGCTCCACCAACAATGTATGTATGTATTCAACTTCCCATAGGTTGCTTCTTTCTTCAGGGATCCAGAGTGTCATCAGTAAGGGAGATGGTGATATTCTAAAAGCTTGAGGAACCATATCCCATTATTTTAAGGGAAAGTACTGCCGTGCCTTAGTGCTTCAGAACAATGCAGATGTGCACATCCCCACACAATGCAAGAAGAACATGAGACAGAGTATCTGTTCTAAATTATCTTTGTGCCTAACCAGAGCCCAGGAGAGATTCTGAGACTTTCACTTGAAAAATGCATACATACATGGATCATTCAGTTCTATGCTGACTTCATTTCCTAAATGAAACTGTGTCCAAATAACATTTTAATGGAATTTAGCCTCTTGACCTGATACTGACTTGGTTCTCTCCTTTTTGCTCCTTCCTATATTAAATAAATAAAAAGGAGTAAGAAAAAATTAAAAAATGATCCATGTGGATTTATAAGGTTGAACCACTTCCCCATTCCATATAGGCCAAAAAGGCTGTATAGGAAACAGCTGCAGTATTTACTACAGGGCTTACCATGCCTTCATTACTGGTTCTACCTTATCATGAAGATTATTTAGCTCAAAATGGGGTTGTTAAGATCATAAATTACTTCCTGTCTCTGGCTCTGAGTACTTCAGATGAATCCCTGGGTGAAAACTGGAAAAAGTAGTGTGTTATATTGCTTGAGGCATCCTGCCAATGTCTTCAGTCATTAACCAAAGGCTGAGAGGTAGTTTTTGCTGATTGAGTTTATATTATGAGATGAGTATAAACTGGGATCATATCCTCTATTCCAGAATACATAAGCATTCTGGGTTACCAATGGACCAGTCCACAAGTTTGGTGGCCAATTTGAAGTGATTATGTGAGGCTGGATCTACTATGCCAACAGCATCACAGGATGCCCATATTTGTCCTACTCTGAGGTTCTCTTGTAGACTATGTGACTTGATTAAAAGTTTTAAAATTTTTCTGAATGTCTTTCATTTTTACACCATAGTTATTCCATCATATTATATGTTGTTCTTTCTATCTATCCTACTCTAGCCTTCCCTTGTAACAAAGGAAAAAATATTTAAATAAAACCAACTAACACACTGATTGTGCGTAACAGTAAATACCACACTCCATACCCACAGTCCACTGCATCCACAGGGAAGGGGTGATTTACATTTACTCATCTCTTCTCCAGGACCAGGACTGATCATTATAACTACGTGGTGCTCAGCTTAGTTTAGTTTTCTTTTCATTAATTTCTTCCCATTTATTTTTCATTTTCATTTTCTTTTAATTTCTAGTCTTCATTTCACTCTTCACTTCTTTTTATTTTCATCCATTTTCTTGTAGTCATTATGTACAAATTTTTTGTTTTCTACTTCACTTAGTATCAGTTTTAAAAGTTGTCCTATGATTCTCTGAATCCCTCATACTCATAATTTCTTTCTATAGAATAATTACTCGCCCTTTCAGTAACAAGTGAGACTCTCACTCAAGCTCTAGTAAGGGCTGCAGAATATTGGACAGATTTGACTTGGAGTCAAGGAAAGAAATGACTGAAAAACCGTGTTTCTAATATTTACTATGTGATCAAGGGCAAGTCTTAAAGCCTCAGTTGTCTTATCTGTAAAAAAGTAATAACAGTACTTCACAGGGCCATTGTCAAGATCCATTGATATAATGTTTACAAAAACATCACAGACTTTAAACTGTTCTATAAATGTCATCTATGATTATAATTATTGGGTTGTCAGCTAAGGGACAATGTGGAAGCTCATGGTGGGCATGAGTAGGCTATAACGCATTGCTAATCAAGAATTGTATGAGAGGGGCAATGTAAAGGATGTGAAGGTGTGCAACTCGAACAGAAAATAGACCAGTTATGTAGTGATAGTGATGGAAAGCCAAAAGAAAGCCTGTGTGCTTCAGTGGTATATGTACAAAGCCAAAAGAAATAGAGGAGGCCCCCCAGTTCACTGGGTGGAGCTCCTATGGAAGATTTATAGGACAATATTGGACTCGATTCACATGGGATAAAAAGGTAGGGCTGGTTGTGAACTGTATAGTAGCAGGGAGTACCCACATGGGAATTTCATAGATTTGTCAAAATGTATTGAAGCATTTTTATTATTATTGATGAAATGTGGACACTTCTGTCCCTACCCCAGAACTGGCTCAGTTAGTTACAACTAGCAAATATGAAGGTAGGTCTGGGTATAAGGAGGAGGGGTTGCTAGAGGCAGGTTCAGCCATGGGAATACCGACGTGGCTGCAATTCATTCTGAGTTCTGGTGAGGGCGGGAGATTGTTGTTGTTGTTGAGTCCTTTCAGCTCTGTCTGACTCTACGTGACCCCATCTCAGGTTTTCTTGGCAATGATACTGGAGTGGTTTGCCATTTCCTTCTCTAGCTTATTCTTTGTGAACAAAGGATGAACAACCAACCAATCAACCAAGAGATGAGGAAACAGGCCCAAAGAAGTGAAGAGATTTGTCCAAGGTTACACACATAGTAAATAAATGAGGTACTGTGACTCCAAATTTGGCACCCTTCCACTATGAGAGCTCCCTCCCCCAATAATTTCTACAAAAATGGTACCAGATTATTCTTCGTGCCTGATACTCTCAACATCGGTTACAGGAGAAGAAAGTACTTATCCTTTGTTTAATATTACCACCAGACCATTCCACTCAGTCTTGACTTTCACTCTCATCTGTTCATCCTTAGTTTTATTCATATTTACTTCCGCATTCCTCCCTAGAAACAATCTTCCTGCTCTTAGCTACATATCTTTTCTCAAAGGCTGCTCCATGATGTTTATCCCTGAGCCAGACTGGTTCACCCTTCTCCTTCAAGGACCTCTTAAAAATTCTCCTCTAAAAAGTCTTCCCTGAGTCAGTGATTTTTCTAAGTGACTTTGGTCTTATCTCCCAACATTGGCTCAATGCATGTCACCTTCCATAATACAAATATTCATTTCTCTATTGATTTCTTATGTTTAGAGACTTTCTCAAACTTTGGTGCCATTTATTCTGTGTCTGGCTTATATTAGTTGGTAGATTTTTGCTGAGGCAACGTACTATGGTGGACAGAGGACAGGATTTGAAGTCCATCAACCTGATTCTGAATCTCAGCTTGGACAGGTATTATTTGTTTTGCTTTGGCAAGTTATTTCAAATCTTAGGACCTTGGTTTCTTAATCTTTAAGGTTCCTCCCAGCAGTAATTCCACTGTGCTCCTATACATCAGATCTCTGATTTCATCAGCGTAAGGAGAATCTCAGTAAGAAAATTTCCTTTACTAGTGCATATTGGCATTTGCTCTGGATTTTATAGTCTTGGAGAGTTTTCTTGTTAAGCAACTTGCTTAGGGTCAGAAGGAACTTGAACCCTGGTCTTCCCGACTTGAAGACTAGCTCTCTATCCACTATATTCTCCTACCTTTCATAATGTTCATTAAATTTTTAACTTTACTATAAAATCATATTAAAACACATTTCCAACTTGTGGAAAGAACAGGCTCTTAGAGCTAAAAGGGTCCTTAGAGAGAAATTCGTTCTATCCTTTTATTTAAAAATTGAGGAAATAGAAAAGCAAAATGATTTTCCCATGGACACCCAGTGATAGAGCCAGGACATGAATCCACGCCTTAATTCAAACACTGTGCACTGTGCTAGGAGAGGGGAGTCTAGAGACAAAAAATGAAAGGAGTTTATATTCTACTGGTGGTAGGGGAAAGGAAAAGGATAAGATAGGTGTACTTATATACAAATTAATTTCAGGATGGAGAGAGTGCCAGCACCTGGGGACCTCAAGAGGGAGATTTAGTGGGAAGTGACTCCTGAGTTGAAGCTAGAGTGTCTATGAAATGGGTGAGGAAGGAGAGCCTTCTAGACAAAGAAGACCATCTATAAACAAACGAAGAAACAAAACCATGGAGACAAAGGATTGAATGTTGTGTATGAGGACTGGGCAGCAAACCCGTTTGACTGGAATGGAGAGTATGTGAAGAGAGAAGTACAGAAATAACAGTGGAAAAGTAAGTGGAGTCAGGTTGAAGAGGCCTTTAAGTGTCTGATTGGGAACTTAGTTCCCTCACTCCCAGGACAGTGTTCTTCCACAAGTACCTGACCCATAGTAGACAATTAATAAATGCTTATTCACTTCTCTCTTATTAAGAAAGTGTGTGTGTGTGTGTGTGTGTGTGTGTGTGTGTGTGTGTGTGTAGAACTAAGATGGCAGAATGGAGGCATGAACTTGGCATGGGCTCTGGTTCCAACCACCTCCAATACATGTAAAAAATGACTCTAAAAAAATTTTAGAGCTACAGAACCCACGAAGTGACAGAGAGAAACAAATCTGCTGAAAACAGCCTGGCAGGCTGACAGGAAGGGTCAATCGCAGGATGCTGAGAGCCAAGCACAATCCTATATGAGCTGCACAGTTCTGGCCTCAGGGTGGCCCCAATCAGCAGTGGGAGAGCAGACTTTAAGACAGTGAATCACCAGCAGCTGTGGTGGTTTCCAGACTTCTCAACCCATAAATGCCAAAGACAAAGTAAAAGGTCAGTGGGGGACCCTGTTGGATGGAAGAGCATGGTCCGGCCCCTTCCCCTGCGGTGAGGAGTGGCTGAGCCAAGGCAGCTACAGATGCTGCTGTGTGGCTGCCTGCAGAGCTCCTGGCCTGCAGATTGTAGGGGGACCAAGCAACCACTCAGAAGGTAAACACTCTGGCTTTGACCTGCTTGGATCTGGATCACTGTCTTGGATGGTGGTCCTGGGGTGTGTGGCCAGTGTGCCAGAGCTTGTGGGGGTTGTAGAGACAGTGCCCTCCTAATAGCTCTGGCAGCAGCAAAAACCCCAACGATTTGGGACATAGCTCTCTCCACTCTGGAAGCAGAGTTCTACTGTGGCAAAGAGCACAAAAGCCAAGTAATTGTCTGGCAATATGAGCAAGCAGAGGAAGCATGAACAGACCATAGAATCCTTTTTTAGGGACAAAAAAGATCAAAGCATGGAGTGGGAGGAAGACAACAAAATCAGAACTCCTGCATCAAAAGCTTCTAAGAAAAAAATATGAACTGGTTATAGGTCATGGAGGAGCTCAAGAAGGATTTTGAAAATCAAGTAAGAGAAGTGGAGGAAAATTTGGGAAGAGAAATGAAAATGATGCAGGAAAACCATGAAAAGAGAGCCAACAGCCTACTAAAGGAGACCCAAAATACACTGAAGAGAATAACACCTTAAAAATGGACTAATTTGGGGCGGCTAGGTGGCACAGTGAATAGAGCACCGGCCCTGGAGTCAGGAGTACCTGAGTTCAAATCAGGCCTCAGACACTTAACACACACACACAAAAAAAAACTAGCTGTGTGACCTTGGGCAAGTCACTTAACCCCAACCACCCTCCAAAAAGCAAAAAAAAAAAAAAAGACTAATTTAAATGGCAAAAGAGGCCCAAAAAGCCAATGAGGAGAATACCTTAAAAATTGAATTTGCCAGATGGAAAAGGAATTTCAACAACTCACTGAAGAGAATAATTCTTTCAAAATTAGATTGGAGCAATTGGAAGCTAATGACTTTATGAAAAATCAAGATACTATAAAACAGATCCAAACAAATGAAAAAATAGAAGGCAATGTGAAATATTTCATTGGAAAAACTACTGACCTGGAAAATAGATCCAGGAGAGATCATTTAAAAATTATTGGACTGCCTGAAAATCATGATTAGAAAAAGAGCCTAGACACCATCTTTCAAGAAATTATCAAGCAAAATTGCCCTGATATTCTAGAACCAGAGGGCAAAATAGAAATTTAAAGAATTCACTTATCACCTCTTGAAAAAGATCCCCAAAAGAAAACTCCTAGAAATATTAAAGCCAAATTCCAGAGTTCCCAGGTCAAGGAGAAAATACTACAAGCAGTCAGGAAGAAACAATTTGAGTATTATAGAAATACAGTCAGGATAACACAAGACCTAGCAGTTTCTACATTAAGGGATCAAAAGGATTGGAATAGGATATTCTAGAGATCAAAAGAGCTAGGATTAAAACCAAGAATCACTTACCCAGCAAAACTGAGAATAATGCTTCAGGGGAAAATATGGTCATTCAATGAAATAGAGGATTTTCAAGTATTCTTGATGAAAAAAACCAGAGCTGAACACAAAATTTGACTTTTAAATACAAGAAACAAGAGAAGCATGAGAAGGTAAACAGGGAAAAGAAATCATAAGAAACTTATGAACTATTTACATTCCCACGTGGAAAAATGATAATTGTAACTCATGAGGCTTTTCTCAGTATGAGGATAGTTGAAGGGAAAATATATGTATATATAGCAGGGTGTATGTGTGTATAAATATATATATGAGTATGTACATATGTATGTACAAGTATACATAGAGAGCACAGGATAAGTTGAATATAAAGGGATGATATCTAAAAAAATAAAATGAAGAGGTGAGAGAGGAATTTATTGGGAGAAGGAGAAAGGGAGAGATAGATTAGGGTAAATTATCTCATATAAAAGAGGCAAGAGGAAACTATTACAATGGAGGGGAAGAGCAGGAAGGTGAAAGAGAATGGGATAACCTTACTCTCATTGAATTTGGCTTAAGGAGGGAATAACATACACACTCAATTGGGTATCTTACCCTAAAGGAAAATGGACAGGAAGGGGACAAGAGGGGGAATGACAGAAGGGAGGGCAGATTGGTGGAGAGGGAAGTTAGAAGCAAGAACTTTTGAAAAGGGACAGGATCAAAGGAGAAAATAGAATAAGTGGGGGGTGGGATAGGATGGAGGGAAACATAGTCTTTCACAATATAATTACTATGGAAATGTTTCACATAACTACACATGTACAACTTATATGGAATTGCTTATCTTCCTAGTGGGGTTGGGTGAGAAGGGAAGAAGGGAAAAAATCTGGAACTCAAAGTTTTAAAAACAAATGTTTAAAATAGTTTTTTTTATATGCAACAGGGAGATAAGATATACAGGCAATGGGGTATAGAAATCCATCTTGTTCTATGAGAAAGTGGGGGGGATGGGAGGAGGATATTAGAGAGAACAGATTGGGGGAAGGGTATTCAGTAGGCTTGCTATTTTAGAGGGGGTAGGGGAAAGACAGGAAGAAAAATTTGTAACTCAAAATCTTGTGGAAATGAATGTTGAAAACTAAAATAAATAAATTGAAAAAAATTAAAATAAAGAAAGTGGTAAATTGTGGGGCAGAGCCAAGATGGCAGAAAAAAGGTAGAGACTTGCCTGGGAGAGTTCTCCCAAATTCCCCTCCAAACAACTTTAAATAATGCCTCAAAACAAATTCTGGAGTGTCAGAACCTATAAAAGGATGGGCTGAAACAATTTTCCAACTCAAGACAACTTATAAGTCTGGCAAGAAAGGTCTGTTGCACCAGGGAGAGAGTGGAGCACAGTCCAGTGGGATACACCCGCACAGACCAGAACCCAACAAACAAGGAGCAGGCTTTGGGGTGTGACTGAATTAGTGATGGCTTCCAGAGCTCTCAGTCCACCGATGGTAAGGGGCAAGGTCAGTCAACTTGTCAGAAGAAGTTTATAGGGGTTCCTTTTCTGGCACTGGATGCAGGATTCTATTGCATTGTCCATACAAGGATCCAGGTCAGAGTTTCAGGTTGCAGTTCCAGGGTGAAGAGGAGCATTAGTATACCAGAGCTTGTGGCTGCTAGAAACTAGGGACACCGGTCATAGTTCCAGGGCTTAAAAGAGTGCTTGGGGTCACTCACAGTCCCAAGTACAGGCCAGGAGGGTAGTAAACACACCTCCCCTTAGATCATACCACCTTGGCAAAACTGAAAGACCACAAGAACAAGCCCTGAAAATAGCATTACAAAAAGACCTGAAGCTTGGGAACAGTGCCCTCTCTGCCCTGGAAGCAGAACCCCACTTTAACATAAAGTTAAAAGTCAAGAAATAGGCTAGAAAAATGAGCAAACAACAACAACAACAACAACAAGAGATCCTGACTACAAAAAGTTAACTGTGGTGAAAGATCAAAACACAAACTCAGGAGAAGACTACACAATAAAAACTTATATCCAAATCCTCAAAGAAAAATGTGAATTTGTCTCAGCTCCTCCCGCTCCCCTCCCCCAAATCCTGGAAGAACTCAAAAAGGATTTTAAAAATCAAATAAGAGAAGCAGAGGAAAAATTTGGGAAAAAATGAGAATGATGCAAGGAAACCATGAAAAAAGAGCAAAGAGTTTGGTAAAGGAGGCACAAAAAATATTGAAGGAAATAATACCTTAAAAAACAGAATCAGCCAAATGGCAAAAGAGGGACAAAAATCCAATGAAGAAAATACCCTAAAAGCAGAATTAGGTGCTTGCTTTATCAGCATATATACTAAAAGTAGAACAATACTGAGAAAATTAACATGGCCTCTGTGCAAGGATGAGATGCAAATCTGTGAAGAGTTCCATATTTCTTAAGTATACCTTTCTCTAAGGGTTGTACATATAAAATAAAAAAAATTTGTAAAGCAGATGACACACAGTAGATGCTTAATAAATGCTTGTTTTCTTCTTTTCCAGAATCTCCATGTTAAGGGTGGGGGAAGGGAGGAAGCAGAATTGGCCAAATGGAAAAAGATAAATAAAAATTCACTGAAGAAAAGTACTCTTTTTTTAAAAAAAAGAATTGGTCAAATGAAAAAAGAGGCACAAAAGTATACTTAAGAAAATAATTCCTCAAAAATTATAATTGGGCAAGTGGTAGCTAATGACTGCATGAGACATTAAGAAACTCGTAAAACAAAATCAAAAGCATGAAGAAAGTGGCACATAGAACGATCTTTCATCATATTGATTTATCTGGATGTAATGAATTCACATTTGTGAAAATCCTATTGTAAAATGCTCGCCTATAATGGATTCTTGAATTATAATTATACCAACTGATACCTGAATGTATTGGTTCTGATGACTGTTCATGTTTTTTGTTTTGTTTTTTTTTTAACTTGCATAATTATATTTGTTTCAACAAACACTTTACCATGAATTATGGGTTCAATCTAATGTTAACCATTAAGACAAACATCTAGGGATAATGAAAGCATAGAATACAAGCAATAAAGGACACCAGATCATAAAATCATAGATTAAGAATCAGAAGGAACCTTGGAGGTTATATAATCCGGCTTCCTCATTTTGCATAGAACAGTGAGGCCAACAGAACTAAAATGACTTGTCAAAATTTACACAAATAGCAAGTGGCACAGGAAGTATTGGAACAAACTAAGTCTCTGGTTCCACTGTACAACAAACAGTGAAGTTTAGGCTACAACTACGGCTGGATAAAGAAGGCAACATTCCATGACCTGATTTCTTCACCTACTAGAAAGCTAAGTTGTACTCTGGAAAGACTAACTAACCATTCTCATTCTGGCTTATGGTAATTAAAAAAATCACAATTGATGGTTCTCCCTCCTATAAGTTGGGGGAAAACATTTTTGAATGAGCAAAAGTGAGTATAATGTTTCAGGGAAAAATATGGTCATTCAATGAGGTGGAGGACTTTCGAGCATTCTTGATGAAAAAATCAGAGCTGAATAAACAGTTTGACATTCAAATACAAGAAACATGAGAAGGTAAACAGGGAAAAGAAATCATAAAGAACTTATCAAAGTTGAACTATTCACATGCCTACACGGAAAAACAATAACTGTAGCTTATGAAACTTTTCTCAACAGGAGATTTTTGGTTTTAATCCTAGCTCCTTTGATCTCTGGAATATCATATTCCTGGCCCTTTGATCCCTTAATGTAGAAGCTGCTAGAGCCTGGGTTATCTTGATTGTGTTTCCACAATATTCAAATTGTTTCTTCTTGACAGCTTGCAATATTTTCTCCTTGATCTGGGGACTCCCAAACCTAGCTTTAACTTTCCTAGGAGTTTTCTTTTGGGGATCTTTTTCAAGAGGTGATTGGTGAATTCTTTCAAATCCTATTTTGCCCTCTGGTTCTAAAATATCAGGGCAATTTTCCTTGAGAATTTTTTGAAGGATGATTTCTAGGTTCTAATTTTGATCATAGCTTTCAAGTAGTCCAATAATTTTTAAATTGTTTCTTCTGGATCTATTTTCCAGGTGAGTGGTTTTTTTCAATGAGATATTTCATATTGCCTTCTATTTTTTCATTTGTTTTGGATCTGTTTAATAGTATCTTAATTTCTCATAGTGTCATTAGCTTCTATTTGCTCCAGTTTAATTCTGAAGGAATTATTCTCTTCAGTGAGCTTTTGAGATTCTTTTCCCATCTGGCAAACTTGGCTTTTTAAGGCATTCTTCTTCTCATTGGCTTTTTGGGCCTCTTTTGCCATTTGAGTTAGTTTTTTTTAAGGTGTTATTTTCTTCAGTCAGGTTGTTGAGTCTCTATTCATGATTTTTTTTTTGCAACATTCTAATTTCTCTTCCCAATTTTTCCTCCACTTCTCTTATTTAGTTTTCAAAATCTTTCTGAAGCTCTTCTATGGCCTGTGACCAATTTATATTTTTCTTGGAAGCTTTTGGTGCAGTAGTTCTGACTGTGTTGTCTTCCTCTTATTCCTTACTTTGATCCTTTTTGTCCCCCCAAAAGGAATCTAAAGTTGGATTGCTGGGCTTGCTTTGCTTCCTTCGCCTGCTCATGTTGCCAGTCAATTAACTTGACTTTTGAGCTCTTTGCCACAGTAGAACTCTGCTTCCAGAGGCAAGAGCTTTGTCCCAGATTGCTGGGGTTTTTACAGCTGCTGGAGCTATTAGGAGGCTGCTGTCTCTACAGCCCCCACCAGCTTTGGCTTATTGATCATGGACCTCAGGACCACCATCCAATACCATGATCCTGATCCAGGCAGGTTAAAGCAAGAGCACTTAGCTCTGAATGATTGCTTGGCCCCCTGCAATCTACAGGCCAGGAGGTCTGAAGCAGTCACGTGGAGGCAGCTGCATGGCCAGCACTTCCAGTGTTTCTGGCTCTGGGGGCAGAGGGCTGGACCCACTCCTCTGTCTCCCCCAAATTCAGCCAAGTTCCACTGACCTTTCACTTTGTCTTTGGAATTTATGGGTTGATAATTCTGGAAACTGCCACAGCTGCTGGTGATCCACTCTCCCAAATGCTCCAGCCAGGCTGGTCCTGGCTATCCTGGGGCTAAAACTGCAGGTTCACCAGGTGCTAGTCTCAGCTCCCAGCCTGCTGTGATGAACCCTTCCTGTCTGCCTGCCAGCCTGCCTGCAGCAGGAGCTTTGTTTTTCTGTCACTTTGTGGGTGGTAGAGCTCTAAAATTTGTTTAGAGTCATATTTTATAGGATTTGAGGTGGTTATTGGGGGGAGCCACAGTTTTCTGTCTTTTATGCTGCCATCTTGACTCTGCCCCCCTTCTTTATACTTTATATTTTGTGAAGTCACATACAGCATTTCATTTGATCCTCACAGTAAATCCAAGTCAAGGATAGCCAGTCTATTTTATCATTTAACATCTTTTTAAAGTAACAAGTAAAATTTTTTCCCTTGACTAGGGAATCAGGGTTAAGTAACTTGCTGAGGGTTGCACAGCTAGTAAGTGTCAAGTGTCTGAGTCTGGATTTGAACTCAGGTCCTCTTGACTCCAGGGTGGGTACTCTAGCTAATGTGACACCTAACTGCCCCAGTGACAAGTATTTTTAAAAATTAATCCATCCCTTTCACTCTTCCTCTCCATCAGGAGAAAAAAAAACCCACTAAAGAAACCTAAAAAACCATTCTTTTGACTACTTATCTACTAGCAGAGAAAAGGCTCTTAGTCTTATAAGTTTGAATCAGTTCCTTATATATCTTGGAAATTAGCCCTTTATCAGAACAACATGCTACAAAGAGTTTCCCCCATCTACTTCTTTCCCTTCTAATTTTTTTTCCTACATTAAATTTGTTTATGCAAAAATTAAACTTTCTTTTTTTACTTTCTTTTAAAAAATGAGTCTTTGATTTACTTATTTTTAGTTTTCAACATTCATTTCCACAAGATTCTGAGTTATAAATTTTCTCCCTGACTTTCTCCCACTCCTTACTCCAAGACAGTGAGCCTACTGAGTACCCCTTTCCCCAATCTGCTCTCTCCTACATCCTCCCCTATCCTCCTTTTAACTTTCTAGTAGGGCAAGATGGATTTCCATACCCCATTGCCCACATATCTTATTTCCCAGCTGCATATAAAAAACAATTTTTAAAAAACATTTATTTTTTAAAACTTTGATTTCCAGATTCTTTCCCTTCTTTCCTCCTCACCCACCCCCACTGGGAAGACAAGCAACTCCACATAGGCTCTACATGCGTAGCCACGCAAAATGAAAAACTTACATTTTCTATGATCAAAATTGTTAATTTTATCTTGTGTGAACCTCTCTATTGTTTGTTTAGTCATGAACTTGTTTCCTATCCATGTATTCAAAAGGTAATGTCTTCCTTTTCCCTCTAATTTGTTTATGGTATGACTGATATGATTTTTGACATCTAGATCATAGATCCATTTGGAGTTTATTTGGATGTTTGGTGTGAGTTGTTGGTCTAAACCTAATTTCTGCCAGATTGCTTGCCCACTTTCCCCCAAATTTTTGTCAAATAGTGAGTACTTCCCCTACTAACTAATTTATCTTCGGGTTTATCAAACACTATGCTACTGTATTTGTTTACTTTTGTATGTTGTGTAATTAATCTGTTTCACTGATCAAACCTTCTTTAAGACCTGGTGTTGATAAAAACCCTTCCTTTCTACTCTTTTTTTTCAACCTTTGGAATTCTCGACCTTTTATTCCTTTGTATAAATTTTTACTTTATTTTTTCCTAGCTCTATAAAATATTCTCTTGGCAGTTTGACTGGTATAGCACCTGAGTAAATTGGTTAAGATAATGGAATAATTTTAATTATTTTGACTTGACCTATCCATGAACAGTTAATTTCTCCCTGATGACTTATGCCTGTCTGTTTCTGAAATGTGTTTTATACTTAGATTTACATAATCCTTGGAGAATTATAAACTTTAGTGATAGAAAGCTTCAGTGGTCCATTCTAACCCTGATCTTCTGCTGCTAAAAGTGTTGTGTTCTTTCATTTTTCATTTGACTTTCATTTTCTTTCCCTACCTATGAAGCAACTACCTGTGGTGTGTAAGTGGATAACAAGTTGGCCCTAAGGCCTCTAAGACCAGGGTGTAGCCCTTCTGGCACCTGATGGCCATCTAGGACGAGAAGGCACTGAGCTGCACTGGTCCAATTCAAGAAAATAACAGCTCTATTACCTTATTTATTTATTTTTTTGTGCCTGTAACTTAACTGAAACTCCTGTTGTCAACTCCCTCCACTGATACAGGCTACCAACATTAAGATCTCAGCCTCCCTCAGTACCCCTAAAGGAATCAATGATTTGGCCACTGTCATACAAGCTGGCATGCTTCCAAGGCAGGACTTGAACCCAGGTTTTCTTTATTTCATGCCTTGCCCTCTATCCATTATGCCACACTCTCTCGTATTTGACTTGCTCATTTCTTTTCAATTTAATTTTGATTTTCAGGTGAAAATTCTCTCCTCTTCCCCTCCCCCACCCATTGAGAAGGCAGAAATATGATGCCCATTATATATAATGGGTATTTGTATTTCCTCATTAGTCATATTGGGATGGGGGGAGAAGTAATGAAAATAAAGACAGAAAAAATTGTGCTTTAATCAATACTCCGAGTCAATCATTTCTCTAACTGGAGGTGGATAGCTTGCTCATATACATGCATACACACACATATATATATATATATATATATATATATATATAT
>CM053599.1:40340015-40437738 GCA_028646575.1 Pseudocheirus occidentalis | reverse complement strand
TCCTTCCCCTTCCCCTTCCCCTTCCCCTTCCCCTTCTCCTTCCCCTTCCCCTTTCCCTTCCCCTTCTCCACTCCCTTTCCCTTTCTTTCTCTTCATCATCGCTCTACATTTTCTACAATGTCCAGACCTAGGATTTTGTATATGTGTAGGGTGAAGTTTTCACTGGTGTGAAAATTTCCTTTACCGAAACAGATTGAGAATTCACCTGTAACTTATGGTCTTACAGAGTAGCTGAAGACTTTGAGAGGTAAAATGAGTTGCTGGGCTCTGTAGCCAGCATATGTCAAAGGTCGAAGTGGCATCCCAGCCCGGCGCAGATAGATAGAATGCTGGGCTTGGAACCAGGAAGAACTCCATTTGAATGTGGTATCTTGTGTCTGCTAGCCACCGGGCCCAACATAAGCCGCTTAACCCCTTTGACTGGGTCTCAGTCTCCGTGTCTACAAAATGGAAGTAACAACAGCATCTCCAGTGTGGAGTGGCTGCAAGGTTGAAATTATATAATATATGCAAATATGTAATATATGCTATTACCACTGTAATGATTCTGACTTCTGTAAGTAGCGTGGGCAGCCTTGGGACGAAGTGCATTACACCTCATTGGAGGTCTTTAAGAAGAGACTGGATAGGGACTTCCTCTTGTGTGTATTGGAGGAGTGGTTCCTATTTTGGGCATGATTTGGGCTGTTCGGATGCTTAAGTCCCTTCCAACTTAAAAATTATTCGAGTGTGTGATCCTGTCTTCCCATCTCCATCCTGACTTCCTGACTCTGTTGACTACACCATGTTACCCCTCAAAGTGCTACATACAGTCTGTTATTATTATTATTATTGTTCTTCTTGGACCTGTGGTTTCATTGATACAGGGAACTCCCAGGGAGGAAGCTTCCTCCATCAATACAAATTGGCCCATGGTCTGAAATTTATAATCTTTGAGAACTGCAAGTGGCACCAAGGGGTTAAGTAATTTGCTGAGGGTCATAAAGCCAGTATACGTTAAAAACAGATTTGAACCCAGGTTTTCCCAACTTTGGGGTAATTGTCATCATCATCATCATCTCATTAATAATTATAAAAAATAAAGATTTTTTTGGCAAGTGAGAGTAAATAAACATGAAGTCCAACTTTCTCTTTCTCTCTAGTAGTCTTTAAGGTCAAAAGTATGAGTCTGTTAGAACTGTAATGGTCTCTGGGATATACAGACTGTCCCAAAAGTCTCAGTGCAGTTTTAAGCTTATATAGTGTAAAATTGTACTGAGACTTCTGGCATAGTTTATATTTGCCTTAGCTCTCAGCTTACTTAGAAAACTCCCTCTATGACCCAGTTCTCCAGATCATTGTAACACCTAACTAATTGTACCTTAATAGCATATAACGAATACTTAATAAATGCTTATTAGCTGAGTAATTGACTGCTGCCCTCCGTGTTGGGGTATAACATCCCTAGTGCAAATGTAGGGCTTTAAGAGTCTCTAAGACCTGGGTTTGGGTTTGAATCCCTCCCTGCTTTACTGCTTGTTACCTTGAGCTATTTCAGCTAAACTGCTTACCTTTTCTGAAATTCAGTTTTCTCAAATGTGAAATGGGTACAATAATCTTCATGTTCCTTGATCCATGGGGTGGTTGTGAAGATTAGATTCGATACCATCTGTATAAAGTGCTTTGTACTATAGTAAGGAGCAGGCCAGGGTAAGTGGTGTGAATGATTAGTTCTAGGGTAGTCACATTTCTCCAGCTGCTTTGAGACCTTTTATACCTGGTTGCAAGAATGCTCAAAGGGGTGAGATAGTGTGACAGCAGAAGTCTTTGGGGTGATTTTCTGATATCGATCAACACAGCCTATAGAAACTGGATATATCACCACTTTTCTTCCCTGGGCTAAGGAGCTGGAGAGCAGCGCCTGTCACTTCGGAGAAGTGTTAGGAGCCATCAAAATATTTAAGGGGTCTGGAAGATCGATGACCCTCAGAAAAACACTCAGTTCCTTCCAGCAAGAGATTAAAAAAAAAAAGAAAAGACTGTGTCAGAAGGAATTTTATAATAGCTACAGCTCAATACGGGCAGACATAGCCATGGGACAAGGAGTTTAAAAGGAGAAGTTGCCATCATGGATTAGCTGAAGAGGAATAACCCACATTGACTGGGTGGGATTCAACTGAAGAGACAGGAGGTAATGACATTGAAGGGTCAGGAATGGCCTTGTGGGGCAGGAAGAGTGTGTGTGTGTGTGTGTGTGTGTGTGTGTGTGTGTGTGTGTCTGTGTCTGTGTCTGTGTCTGTGTCTGTGTGTTTCTCTGTGTGTAAGGGTGAGGGTAATGGAGATCATTCCATTGCTTGATCTCTAGCCCTGAAAAAGAACTGGCTTTGGAATCAAAGGAACTGGGATGGAATGCCACTTTTGGCATTTACTTGGGCAAGTCACAGCCTTCCTGGGCTTCTGTTTTCTCACCTGTAAAATGAGGGCTGTTGGACTAGATCAGGGGTTCTTAATATGATGTCCATGACTTTGGGTATTTCTTTTGTCTGTATTTTGATAACTGCATTTCAATATATTTGGCTCCCTTTGTGGTCCTGGGATTTTATTTTTTGGATTAAAAAAAAACCTTATTCTGAAAAGTAGACCCTAGACTTTATCAGACTGCTGCCCAAGGGGTCCTTGGCACACAAAAAGTTATGAACCCCTGGATTGGATGATATCCAAGGTTCTTTCCAGTTCAGACCCATGATCCTAAGTCTCCATTTTTATCTTGAATCTTGTGGAAATGTCTGGCCAGCTTCTTTCATTTGGCAGGGTGTATATCTCATCTCGCCTGGATATTCTAGAAGATTTAGGGCTAACAAGCAGTGAGTTTGCTCAGTAGTCCAAGGTGTGCAGCCTACACCCTTTTGAAGAGCTGTTTACAGATTTCTGCTCCTGGCTCAGCCCTAACACTGTAAGGCATTAAAATGGAATGTTGACTGCCTCCAAACGTTCCACTCCTGGAAGTCATCTGATGACCCAACCCCATGGGGATTTTCTAAGCCTCCCTGGGTATTGATAATGGAGAGTGTCCAATTCCTATCTTCCTTCCCCTGTCAAGAAGACTTGTACACTACGGTATGCCTAAAGTTGAGGTCTGGTGTCCTAACCAGTATATCTGGAAGTCTAAAGTGCATACCTGAGAGACCCTTTGGTATGCTGTCAGGTTCTTTCTTCCATTTGCCTTTTCTGACCAGGGAAGGGAGGTGCAGGGTAAGAGGGAGGACAATTGATGTATATGTGAGGGGGCATGTATAAATGAGTGTAGAGGTGCCAAGTGAGGGCAGTGCCTAGGCATGTGAATGGATGGTTGGGGTGTGGGGGTAGAAGGGATGAAGGAGAAATAGTCTGGCAAATTCACAGGTGTGATATATACAGCCTGAACAAATCAGGAAAACACATAGACAGCTTGACAGCTTAATACTCCTTTGATCTGTTCTCCCTCACTCTGCCGGATCTCAAAGCACTTTCTACTCCTCCCCTATACTTAACCACCTTCTCATTTATTCTCTATTTATCTGTGCACATGCTTAATGACCATATTTGATTGTAAACCACTTGGCTGAAGCCTGCATGCTTGTCTTTTCAATCTTTGTGTCTTACATAGCACTAGTGAAATTCTTCTTTGCATGTAGTTGAGTTTGTTGTTGTTGGTTGAACCTATGATTTCATTGGGATATGGAACTCCCAGTGAGGGGACTTCCTCTACCAAAGCATCTGCTCTGCAACTTACGGTCTTAAAGATTTGCATGGGAACCAAAGGGTTAAGCAGCTTTCTCAGAGTCAAACAGCCAATGACACCAGTGACAGAAACTGAGCCTAAGTCTTCCTGAATCTGTAGCTGACTCTGTATGCGCGAGTCTTTCTCTAGTTTATATCCTTAATATACTTAATAGGCTCTTAAAAAAATATGGATGGGATGTGATAAAGTTCCAAGTATGGGGAAAAAAATAGATATTTTCTGGTAGCCATATGTGCTTTCTGTTCACAGGGCATGACTGTGATTCTCATAAGTTATTCCGTACCTTCTCAGGGAAGAGCTGTCTTGGACACAGAAGTTGATGCCTTGAGGAACAGTGACTCATCCATGATCACCTAGGGGCCAGAGCTGAAAACTCATTGCCCTGGGGATTGTATTCTTTTCTTAAGCTCAACTTTCGACCAATTGATTCAGCAAAAAGTTTTTGTTATTTTCCAGTCTCTCCATAGCACTGCCAAAATAATCTTTGTTTTGTGTAGATCTGGCCAAGGAGGCAGTGTGGTTCAGTGAAAAGAACATTGTATTTTAGAGTCAGGAGACCTGGGTTGGAAAATTGTCTTTGTCACTAACTAGCTATGTCTCCTACTCTCAGGAATACAATAAGAAGGTTGGATTAGATGATCTCCAAAACCCCTTCCAGCTCTAAATCTGTGACAATTCTCTGCTAAAATATTTTTTTGGCTTTCCTGTTGCTTACTATTAAAGGTCCCAAGTTTCTCTCTGTAGGCCTTTCATAATATAGTGCCACTTTACCTTTCAGTGTACTTTGTCTCATATTACTGCCTTCTGTAAATTCCAGCCAAAATGGATGACTTTCTGTACCCCTCCCCTCAATACACTCTGTACTTTTACTTCCAGGCTTCATCTACTCCTGTTGCTCCCAGTGCCTGGAGGGTACCTCCAGGCTTTAGTCCTGCTACTTCCCCTTTACCTGTAGAATTTCCACCTCTCCAATAAAGCCTAACTCCTATAAATGCCACCTCCTTCAGGAAATTTTCTCTGATCTCCTTGATCAATAACCACCTTTTCTCTCCTACCTCACAGAACATTTTTGGTTCATAGCTCTTGAATGTATTTGTTAAGTATTATGGTATATCATAATTATCTGTATTTGTGTTTTTTTGCCCTTCAAAGATGGCATGCTCCATGAGGGCAGGACCCTTGTCTTATTCACACTTTATATGTTTTGTCAGAGCCTAGCCGTGCATATGGTAGATGACTGAGTAATTGATCTCCTTGATATTTGGTAATTAGGCCACTCATCTTCTTGTGGTAACATACATGCCCAGTTTCCTCATCTGTAAAACAGGGCTAATAATACTTGTACTTTGTATTTCACTAGAAGGCTATGAAGAAAGTGCTTTTAATTTAGTTTAATAAGAATTTAATTATTGAGCTTTTGTTATGTGGTAGCCACTGTACTATGCATGGAAGATAAAAAAACAAACCACAAACCAGTCCTGGGTGCACACACTCATAATTCTGGCTCCCAGAGAGGTTCTAGGCTGCAGGAGGTAGGCTAGTTAGGGGTCAGCATCAAGGCCTTCATCAGAATGGTGGGCCTATGGGAGCAGGGGCCACCAGGTTCCCTAAAGAAGAACCAATTGGACCAGGTCACAAGTTGTTGATGGGGTTAAGTTGGAGTTTTCTTGTCAAAGATACTGATATGGTTTACCATTTCCTTCTCCAGTGGATTAAGGCAAATAGAGGTTAAGTGACTTGCCTAGAGTCACATAGCTAGTAAGTATCTCAGGATATATTTGAAGTCAGGTCTTTCTGACTCCAGGCCCAGAGCCCTATCCACTGAATCATCTAGCTGCCCTAGGTCATTAAGTGAAGCAGGTCAAAGCTACTGTGTAGAGTATTAGTGGGTTGGGTTGGTTTCTAGTCTTGAAAGAAAAGACAAAACCAAAATAATAAGATACTATGTCTCTAAAATGGAGAAAATCAAACTGAATAGATTAGGAAGGGCCTTATATAGGAGAGCTGTGGAGGTAGCTAAGGCTCCTGGGAGGCAGAGATGAAGAGGAGGAAGACCTCCTTTGTGAAGGCATGGAGTTGGGGGATGGCATGTTGAGTACAGAGAATAGCTAACAGACAAGTTTGATTGTAATGGTGACTATATGAGGGGGAGTGATAAGAAATAAAATTGGGAAGGTGGTCAGATTGTGGAAGACCTTAAATCCAAGCTGAAGGTTTTATATTTTCTCTTCAAGGGAATAGGAAACCAGGGAAGATTTCTGGGGGGAGGGTGGTGGTGATGATGTGTGATATGATAAAATTATGATAAAATTTGCATTTTAAGAATATCATTTGGCACGTATGTAGAAGACAGGTGGAAGAGAAGGAAGACTGAAAGCAGAGAACTTTAATAGGCTGCTGGAATAGTTCAGGAGCTCCTTGAAGGCAGGAACCATTTCTCCCCCCCCCCCTTTTTTTTTTGCCTTAGCCTGCCTTAAGCTTGCACTGACTAGGTTTTTTTGTTTTGTTTTGTTTGTTTTTTTCTGAATGTTTGTTGAACTGAACTGAATTGAAACTTTGTCATCAGAGCTATGTGAGAATCTAGCATTAGGAGGGGCCAGGATTAGGAGAGCTAGACTGTAATGCACATTTAGCTAAGGCCTGAACAAGTGAAGGGTCAGGAATCAGGGACAGCCGGACATATCTTACATATTTCCTGAGATATTTCCTGTTAGGGAAAGAACTAATCCTAGTTCATGGGCAGCCCTGAGCCCACAGGCAGAGGCAGGTAAATGAATGTGCCAGGAGAAGGGATGAGGGGGTGGTAATTGGAAGTAGCACCAGAGTCCCCTGAGATTTCTTGTGCCCCAAGTAGAGAGTGTTACCTCAGTCAGAAGCAACCAAAACGGGCCTTTGTGTTTGAGATCAGGAGGCCCTAGCATATGTATTTGGAAAAAGAAGGCCCCAAATGAGAGTTTTATCCAGACATGAAATTTTAATTGTGCACTTTTCCAAAGATGGAGCAAAAAAAAATCTCTATCCTCATTACTGTCAAATGCGTGATTGGTTGTTTTCAATGAGGACAAGATGAATGAGTTGAAATTACTGAGACACAAACCCTGGGGTTTGCTGGGTATAAATCTCCCAAGCAATCCAGTCTCCTATTGGATTGGCTGGCTTCATTTATTTTATTTGTCAAGGTAATGGTGAAGAGAGGAGGATGTGGAAATAGAACCTGATCTTGCTTAGGGTTAAGAAATAGGGATAAGGGAACCCTCTCTAGGCTTCCTGGGGGTAAAGCCCCCCAGCACTTGTGATCTTCAGCTCCAGACCTTGATGGGTGAGCCAAGTTCCTCATTCCCCATTTGGCAGCTGGGGAAAACCTCCAGTTGGCCAGCTCCACTGAGAGAATTGCTCTGAGCTCATCCCAGAAGCCCTTGGGTCTCAAAGAACCTGGCAATTACCATATGAATGGAGAAGGAGATGGAGGGGGGGAAAAATCTCCAGCTCAGGCCTTTGGAGTGGGATTAGCAGATGAAAGTGACGTGGGGGTGGGAAGGGACGAGGCCAGATCCTGAGGCTGAGAGACTGGGAGATAAGCATTGAGTGAGTTTAGGAAAAGTGGGCCAGCTTCAGTTTTAATTCCTTTCACCTTTGTCTTGGATTGCTGCTAATCTGCTTTTTCTTCACCCTGCCCCCCACTCCCACAACTCCTTCTTGTTTCTTGGTGCAGTAACTAGAGAGCTTTACCAAAGAGAAATAAAAAGCTTGTTAGTCAACCCAAGGCTATGGCAAATGCCCCAGGCCCCATTTTTTGGTGGGGGAGAAAGGTCCATATTTTGGGGGACTCCATAGAAAAACGGACCAAATGGTGCAAATTACAGGGATATAGATTTAGTTTTAGCACTGATAATTAGAAAGCTTGTCCAGTAGTGGAGCTTTGGCAAGTGAGGGGGGAGTTCTCTGCCTCTGGAGTGTCCAAGCATGGGTGGAAGGAAGACTGCTTGTCAGAGATGTTACAGAGCAGGGTTCTTAACCTTTTTTGTTCTTGTGAGCCTCTTTTGTAGTCTTTTTTTAATCTTGTCCCCACTGCTAAGGGAACTCTTTCTTGGATGCTATTCTCTTCCCTCAATACTATTTTGCTTGGTGATTTCATCAGCTGCCATGAATTCAGTTATCATCTCTAGGCAGGTCATTCTTAGGACTGTTTGGTCCAGCTCTGACTTCTCTCCTGACCTTCATCCTGACACTTCGAACTGAAGACACTTTAAACTCACCATTTTCAAAACTGAGCCCATGATCTTTCCACCTAAACCCTCTGCTCTTCTAACTTCCTTGTTTCTGGCGAGGGTACCAACACCTTCCTATTTGCCCAAGTTTGCAACCTAGATGTCCTCCACTGTTCACCCTCTCTGTCTGCTCTGACACTACTCTGGTACAAGGCTTTATCTCCTCATACCTGACCATTGCAATATCCTGCTGGTGTCTCTGCCTGCCTCTAACCTATCTGTACAAAAGTCCATTCTCCACTTGACTTTCCTAACACAGAAGTCTCAGACCAAGTCACCTTCCCCCTCTTCATTGCCCCGCATTGCCTCCAGAACTAAATATAAAACCTTCTGTTTGGCTTTTAAAGCCCTTCATAACCTGGCCCCTTCCTATCTTTGCAGTCTTCTTATACCTTACTTCCCCCTCCCCACCGCCTCCAATTCAGAGACCCAGTGACTGGCCTCCTGCATTCTCTCTCACCAGACTCGCCACCTCCCAACTCCAGGCATCTCCACCAGTTGTCCCTCATGCTTGGAATTCTATGCATTTCATCTCTACCTCCTAGCTGCTTTGGCTTCCTTCAACTCTTTTGCAAGAATCCTCTCCCAGCCCTCCTTAGTCTTAGTGCCTTCCCTCTGAGATTCTCTCCAGATTATCCTGTGTTTACATATTATTTCTGAATTCCTTCAGGATAGGGACTGGTTGTTTTTGTTGTTGTTGTTATTTTTTTGTATCCTCAGTACATTGCCGGGCACAGTAACACAATAAATGCTTGTTGACTGACTTGCATTTTTACATACATAGGTTTACTAAAAAAACCAATCATATTGAAATAGTTATCAAAATATTAAAAAAAAATTCACCTGCCCACATTAAGAACACCTGCATGAAATTTTTGCATTCTTAGGTGGGAGGTTAGACTGGATAGTATCTAAGATCTAACCTTCCTTGGTGATTACAAGAGACTGGGCCCAGTATTAGGGGAAAGAAGTTGGCTTAGGATAACTGGTATTAATAAGACCTTATACAGGGCAGTAAAACTGTCCTTCCCTTCTTATACAAATACTATTTGAGCAACACTTGGCCTTCAATGCTACTCTGGTTCTTTTTAACCCAATTTTTCCTATTTTTTCTTCTTGTGTGCATATTTGAGATTTTCCCCTGGCCCTGCCCTCCCCTGGGGTTGGACCTCAGAAAGGAATAGGTTTCCTTCAAGTGAGTGTTCACTCACCTACAAATGTGTTTTAAATAAGAAGGGGAGACTTTTTTCCTAATTTTATAGAATGGATTGGCAATTCCCATGTTCTTACAAAATTGTGAAGTAATGAAAGTTTGTCTTTGCACCCACCCCATTGCCTTTCTCTCTTGAGTATCCAGTTCTTTCTTAGTCTTCCTATTATTATTGCTGTGGAAACTTGCTTCTGGGAAAAGAGTCAGGTAAGTTTGTTCACACTGAGGTATCAGTGATTGAGATGATTTATTTAGCCTCCTTATCTTTTCCAGAGAGGATCTATATTTTAACAGTGTATAATATAAATATAATATGGGTATATAACGCCATGCACAAGCAAATTCCCAAAAGAATGCTACTGTGAACAGCCTTTAAGTTTCAGATTACAGAGTATAGTGAACCCTCCATTTATTACATTACAAATCAAGGCAAACATTCACAACAAATCACAATATAATATTCACAACATTACATCTTATCACAGAAAATCACAATATAGTGTTCACAACAGCTTAACATTAGAATGGCCACACAGTCTTCACTACAGTGGCCTCAATATTTAGAACAAAGAACAAAAGAATAATCATCTAGTTTCCCTAAGGGGGAAACCCTCCTTACTTAATCATTCAATCAATTCACAATATAATAATCAATCTTCCACTCATGGAGCAACCATTAACTTAATCAGTCAGTAATCTAGATTCACAGTTACTAAATATCATTAATCACTAAGTACGGTCAATAGAAAACCTTCCACCCCTTGGTGTCCAGCAAACCTCAGTTTTATCCAAGGAGAGGCCTTTTCTTCATCTTGACTCAGGGTGGTCTCTCTGATTCCCTGTATCCCCTTCCATAGTCCCAGCTCCTTCCTGAATCCACCAAATAGTCACCTGGATTCAGGGGCAGATAGCTCCCAGGTTCTCATCCAGTCCTCAGAGGTAGACAGCTCCCAAGTCCTTGTCCAGTCCTGCAGACAGTCCCTGGTACACACTGAAGTTCACAGGGTCCGGGATACCTCAAACCCTTCACCACTTCTGTTGTCTGGAACTCAAGGATCAGCCAGGCCATGAATAAACAAAGTCTTATCCTGGTCATGCTTCTTCAGTCTTCCAGCAGTTAAGCTGGCTCTAGGACCCAGACGGAATATTGGCCTTCTATTTGACCTTCACCAGATTCTGGTCTCAGGAAAATTCCAATTCAGTTCTCAGTCAGCTTCCAGATAATGGGAGAGAAACTCTCTCTCTTTCTCTCTCTCTTTCTCTCTCTCTTTCTCTCTCTCTCTCTCTCTTTCTGTCTCTTTCTCTCTCTCTCTCTCTCTCTCTCTCTCTCTCTCTCTCTCTCTCTCTCTCTCTGTCTCTCAAAAAAACTCAAACTCACTTCTTCAGTCCAGCAGCCCAGATCCCAGATGCTGGAACAATTCTGCTTCTTCCAACTGGAGCCACCATTCTAATTCTGGCTCTCTATCTCCAGAACTCTTCTTATATACACACACTGGCCTCCTGTCTCAGCCAATCCTCTCCTGCCACATTAGGAACAGGGGAGTTTACGCCCTCTCAACAGGGGACACAGCTTACACCTTCCATACTTAGCTCTAAGTTACTAAGTGCTAAGTATCTGCTAAATTGATTGCTGTTACTAGGTAACATAAAACTTTAAGCCAAAGGACAAGCATGGTGGAATTTTAGGTAAGTGGGTGAAGGAAGTATATTAGAAAAAAAGTTTTTTTAAACAGAGAGCCTTCCTGGGGTCCCTGAAATAATCCACATTAAAGCTTCTCTGAAATCCTAATAGAGCTATGGTCAGAACCACATAATTTAGGACATCAGTGTTCTATACTTGTTTTCTGTCTTCCTCAACTAGGTTATAAGCTCTTTTGAGGGTAGGGCACTATTCTTATTCTTCTCTGTGTTCCCTGTGACACTCAGGTCAGTGCAGTGGGAGGCATAAATATTGGTCCAAATAGGGACCAACTCTAGATACAAACTGCATCTCCAAAAGGAAAAAAATCTCTTAGCACTAGAGAGTAGAGTGAAAAGAATATTGGATCTAGAGTCAGAAGACCTGGGTTTTAATCTCGGTTCATTCTTCTTGTTTGTCCTTTCTGGAAAAGGACCAGTGACATATGAGGGTGATGTGTTGACTTGAGGGTGAATTGAATTTAAGTGAGGCATAGCTGCGCAAAGTCATTAGCTTCACTCTGTCCTTCAGAGTCCTCAGAGTCCCCTTGGCAAACCAGAGTCAAGATGACTGATGATGGCCCAGGATTCAGTGGGTGACCTTGACCTTCTGAAATTAAGGTCTGTCCTAGATCTCAGTTAGTTGTATTCATTTAGCAGACATC
Organism: Pseudocheirus occidentalis; assembly: GCA_028646575.1. Taxonomy (NCBI): domain Eukaryota; kingdom Metazoa; phylum Chordata; class Mammalia; order Diprotodontia; family Pseudocheiridae; genus Pseudocheirus; species Pseudocheirus occidentalis. Next base: position 40,426,158 of record CM053599.1, on the reverse strand, counting down.
TATTAATCGTTTTCTGGGTTCAGAACATAGTTTCAGATCTTTTTTTAAATCAGGTTACACTCACCCTCCCCCCTACCCCATGACATCCTTTTTTATAAGGTTACACTTTTTTCCCCCTGATGACATCCTTTCTGCTGTATCATTCCTTATTTCCAATGTGTTGCAGGCTGATCACACCCACCATGCTTCTCCCCATTTATCCTCAATTTCAGTTCTTTTGAGATAGTAGTGATCTTTAGCCTTGGAACATCACCAGAGGGCCACCAGGTAGAGTGATCTTATTTGAAGGCTTTTCTCCACTTAACATAGGCAAAGTACAATTTCCCTATTTGTAAGGATCTCCTAGAAGCATATTCCTTGGGAATGGGTTCCTATATTTTTTTATTTTAAAAGATTAAATTCTTTTCAATGAACAAAAATCTGTGTCCCCCTTCCCCCTGCTCCCACCACTGGAAAACAAAATACAGCAAAACCTAGTAACAAATATTCACAGTCAAGTAAAAAAAAAATCCCACATTGCATATGTCCCAAAAGTACACATTTCAAATTCACTGAGTCCATTAGATATCTGTCAGGAGGTAAGTAGTATATTTCATTGTTGGTCCTTTGGAATTTTTGCTTGATCCCTGCATGGATGAGAGTTTTTAAGTCTTTCAAAGTTGTCTTTATCATATTGCTGTTGTTGTATAAATTATTCTCCTGCTTCTGTTCACTTTACTCTGCATCAGTTCGTGGCAATCTTCCCAGTTTTCTCTGAACCCATGGCTTTCATTATTTTTTATGGTATGACAGTATTCTATTTTATTCATATATCATAATTTATTATTCCTGTATTTAGCAGTTTATAGCTGAATCTGGTAAAAAGGATGATGAATGGGGGTTTTAGTTCCCTATAAACTCAGTGTGAATCAGCTGGGTTATGCAGCTGTTAAAAAGAAATAACATTTGATCTCCAGCTACATTAACAGATATGTATGGGATTTACACAGAGCTGGTCAGCTCATATCTAAAGCACTGGGTTCAGTTCTGGGCATCACATTTCATTGTTATCACATTGGTAAATTGGGGTGGATCAAAAAAGAAAATGACCGGGGTCACAAAGAGTCTCGAAACCATGACCCATAAAGGCCTGCTGGAGTAAACAGGCATATTAGATCTGGAGAACAGAAGATGTAGGAGGAGCAGGATTGCTACATTCAAATATCTGAAGGCTTTTTGTGGGGAAATGGGAGCAGACTTATTTTGTGTAGCCCAAGAAGGAAGAGTAAGAAACCTTAAGTAGTTGTTAAATAAAGGCAAGTTTTGGCTCACTGCAAGGAAGAACTTTTTAACACCTTGAGCTATCCCAAGATAGAAGGACTGCCTTGCCAGATAGTGAGGTGTTCAAACAAAGGATGGATGATTGCCTCTTGGGGGTGCCTTAGAAGGGATTCCTGCATTGAGACAGAGGTTGGATTAGGTGACCCTCAAGTTTCTTTTTGATTCTGTGAATCTATGAGGCAGGCATAACCAGAAAGGGGTAAGGAGTAGAATGAATATAGTCTTCAGTCCCCCTAAGAGAAATGCTACAAGGCAGGAATCACAGGATGGGTGGTATGTTCTCAGTTTCCACTTTTCCATCCTTCTGCTCACCTTTATCTGCCCACCTAGTCTCTATTCACTGCCTTTCTCACTGATGGAGGAGGAAATGAAGACAGCAGAGTGGCTGCCTGTGATTATATTGGAATGCCATGAAATATATACATTGGTAGCATGATTGTCTGTTGCTGTTGAGTTGTTCATTCCTGCCTCGAGCTTGCCCTAGATGGTTTCCATTGGTTTGCTTCTGAAAAAGTAGTCTTTGCTTGATGTGGAGCAAGAGCATGGATTGAGCTTAGACATTGGTAGACTCTCACAAAATGGCCAATCCCAGTATGCAATACATGTTTCCTTTTCATTCATTCATTCAATCAACAAACATTTATTAAGTGCCTACTGTGTTGTAGGCATTGAGGGTGGACCCAACCTGTCTAGTGGTTTGTTACAGGGAGCACTGGATGCAGGAACATCTCTGTAAATGCACATTTGTATCTGCTCTATTACTTTTAGTCCTAAGGGATTCCTTGGAGACATTGAGATAGCAAGTTGCCCAGGGATGCTTCCTTCTGTCAGAAGTAGGACCTGAATTCAGGTCTTCCTGACTTTGAGACAGGATCTTCATCCACTCCCACATCCTGCTTCTCAGGCATTGAGTGTACCGAGGCAAGAAACAAAGGCATTTACATTCTTTTGGGAGAAAACAGCTTATACCTCCACAAGTAAATGAAGAGTAACCTGAATTGGGGTTGGAAGTGGGAAAGGCCATTAACAACTGGGAAGGAGCTGGACTCAGATGAGGGAAGGCCTAGTCTAAGGAGGTCACTTGAGCTTTGAAGGGAACTAGGTACTTCTGTGACTTAGAAGGGAGGCTGAAAAGGTACAGAGAGGAGCAAAGGAATGTTGAATATGAGAAACAACAATTAAATTCAATTAGACTTATATTTATTAGAAGCCTGACTTTAATTTATTAAGCTTAAATTGATTATTTATTTATATTTATGTATTTATAATGATATAAATTTATTAAGCTTAAATTTATTAAGAATCAGACACTGAGCTAGGCACTAGGTATTCAGAAACAGAAACAAAACAGTGCCTGCCCTCAGGGAACTTCCATTCTCTTAAGGTCTTACTTGCTTATGGTATGGCATGGTTCAGAGCTAAGGGAAAGGCAGATGGAACATGATTTTTTTCTGCCTGGTCACTTGTCTCCTTTGCAACCTGATGGCTTGTGAGATGGTTTTGCAGAAAAGAACAATTTATCTGCTGTCCACTTGAGCCAAGGCTCCTGAACGATGCCAGGCGCTAATCAGAAGCCCAGGGAAGAGAGGTGGGGGAGGGGGCTGTCTGTGATTCAGAATCAAGATTAATTGATGTTCCTTAATGGAAACAAATTGAATCTATCAACAACCCTTCCTGCTGAGCTCACATACACTGCACTTTTCTATGAAGACCTAGAGAGCTCAACACAATCAGCAGGTTTGAGGGGTTATTTTGACTCTCTGAAACTGTTTATTATTCCTGTTGAGGAAGAAAAAGCAGAAAAAATGGCCTTACCTTCAAGTTAAGCAGCTGGCAAGGCCAAATTTTGGTTTGAGTGTCTAGTCCAGAGAGATTGAAGAGGAGCCCAGAAAACTAGTGGGGTGTGTGCATAGGTGGTATGTGCACATGCAAAGGCCTGTTCACCACGTATCACAGAATCTGAGTGACCATTCTAACCTGTACACAATAGGACTCCCTTCTACCCCACACCTGACAAGTGATCTTATGTGTAGCGTAGTCTACAAGAGTGTTCTGACAGTAGGTTCTCAACCTGTGGGTCATGATTCCTTTGGGGGGTAAATGACCCTTTCACAGGGGTTGCCTAAGACCCTCAGAAAACACGTATTTCCGATGTCTTAGGAACCGAGACACTGCTCCTCTATCCATCTCCAGGTATGTCTGCCCACATGCAGATACGCCCACATACAAGTATTAAAGGGTCTCCTGGCATTAGGAAGGTTGAGAACCACTGATGTATATACAGACGTGCGTGCACACACACGTGGGTTGTGTTTGTGTGCATGTGAAGGGTGAGTGGGGATGGTGAAGTCAGTGCCATTGGAAACCTCTAATTCAAAACACATGGTAATTTTTAAACGGAGTGAGGGGAATGTTAAAAGGATTTCTCTGTGTTGTTGGGAGGGTTGTGGTAATGACCAATCAATCAGCACACATTTATGGAGTGTTTACTGTTTGTCTTCAGGATGAGGTGTATGAGCTGTGCTCTCTACCCATAGGAGTTTGCAGTCTTGTTGGGGAAGCTAGATGAACAAACTAAATACTTAGTACATTTGGCAATATATACTGAGAGGCTAAGTCATTTGCCATAGACAATTAGATAATAAGACAGTATGTGATAAGGCGCTAATTGTGTATTAGAGACAATCATGTAAAACCAGTTAGAGAAGAGCAAGATGAGTATGGACTGGGTCCTTAGGGAAGGCTTAAATGGAAGACACTTTGCCTGGGACCTTAAAAGATGGGAAGGATGTGGATGGGTGGGTGGAGAGGAGGAGTAGACAGAGAGAAAAACAAATTGAGTTGGAAATGAATATGGCATATAAAAGAGGCATTTAAGGCAGGTGAGCTGCTTGATTGTATTACAAGTATGTAAGGGATATTATTAGAAATGACTAGATGGGAGGTAGGCCGGTCATCATAAGCCTTGAAGTCTGTTGGAGCCGATTGAAATTTGTTGGAGAGTAGTGGAAATGAGGATTGGATTGGTTGAGATGTGGCCAGTTTAAGAAAGGGCCCTGGAAACAGACTGAGGAATTTAGACTTCATATTGGGTAGGAGGGTTTTGCCAGTAGGGGAAATTTAGCAGAGATTTTATTGGTGTAGGTGGGGAATGGTGGGATGAATTTGATTTTTGACTTTATAAGTTTGATATCCAGTTGTAAATGTCTTAGAATCAGCTGGAAATATGGGACTGGTTCTTAGTGGGAAATCCAATTGTAAATGTCTTAGAATCAACTGGAAATATGGGACTGGCTCTTAGTGCGAAATCCAGTTGTAATTGTCTTGGAATCAACTGGAAAAATGGGATTAACTAGAAATGAAGGGAAGGGGAGGGGAAAGGGAACAAATATTTATACCATGCGCCAAACACTGTGCTAAGGGCCTTGCAAATATTGTCTCATTTGATTTTCACAACAATCCTGCAAGGAAGGTGCTGTTATTACTCCTGTTTTACAGTTGAGGAAATTGGGGGCAAATAGAAGTTAAATGACTTACCCAGGGTCACACAACTACTAAATGTCTGTTTTGATTTGAACTTGGGTCTTCCTGACTTTAAGCCCAGAGTCCATTGCTCTACCTATTCATCTCTGATGAATGGGAGTCATCATAGAGATGAGAGTGTAGGTCACGAGTGGGTATTTATTCATTCTGTGATGATATCAGAATGCTATGGTGTGTGGCTGTTCAGCTGTCCACTCCTGTTTCTGAGGCCAGTGCCTTTCACTGGTTTCCTAAATGGAAACAAATTGAACTTGGAGCTCCCAGATTATTAAACAGTAGTTTTTGGTTTACATAGAGCAGTAGCCTAACAAATTATTTTCAGTGACATATATGCAAGGCAGATTACAGATGGCACAGTTAGTGCAGAAATGTCAGACTTGTTGTGATGAAACTCCCAAGGGGGTTGAACCAGATTAAAATGTAATTGGGAAAAGTTTAACAAAATAAATTAAAATACAGTACAACACAGATAATGTGAATTTGTGGTTTTCTAAGCCAATATGCGCCTGCAGGGATTGGTTTCTATTTGAATTTTCACAGTAGACAGTGAGCCGGCCTTAGAACCCAGGAGATCTGGAGTTTGAGCTCTTCCCGGCACATCCCTGGTTATGTGACGCTGGCAAAATCGCTTCATGTCTCAGTGCCCTGGCACCTCTCAAAGACTCCAATGTGAGCTGCAGATCAGGCTCTGATTTGAATTGGTAGAGGAAGTTCTTCACTAGCAGTTTCCTACAGCCATGAAATGGAAGGTCTAGTAAACAAAATATACAGAAGGCGCCATGCTGGGTGCTCGAGGAAAATACAAAAGCAATAAAAAGAGAGTTTTAGTTTATCAGGGCTGAAACCTACTAATATGAGACTGTACCTGGGACTCTGCCTTATTTTCTCTCTCCATACCAACTGTCTTGCATATGTTGGGTACTTTAAAATTGGTTGAATTGAATTAAATGAGGTGATATAAAGTAAGTGCCATATGAATGGCGTAGGTAATAATTGCTGTAGGAATTACAAGAAAGGAAAGATCACTTTTAATTGGAATATTTGACCAGAATTTTATGGAGGGAGGCATCTTTTGAGCTGGGAATATAAGGGTGGGGATTTTCCCCCCTAAAATATAGAGCAGAAGAGTTTGGAGGCAGTGTGGTATGATGGAATAAGCAAACTGTCTTTGTGGTCAAGGACCTGAGTTCAAATTTTACCTCTGAAACTGCATAACTTGGGTAAGTCATTTAATCTTGTGTGGGACCAGAGCTGTCTTATTTTTGTTGTTGCTGTTGTTTATTTATTTATTTTGCTTTTTGGAGGGGGGGAGGTAGGGCAATTAGGGTTAAGTGACTCGCCCAAGGTCACAGAACTAGGGGTGTGTGTGTGTGTGTGTGTGTGTGTGTGTGTGTGTGTGTGTGTGTGTGAGAACTGTCTGAGGCCGGATTTGAACTCAGGTCCTCCTGACTCCAGGGCCAGTGCTCTATTCATTGCATCACCTAGCTGCCCGCTGTCTTATTTCTTAAATGAGATTGGGATCACTTCTGAGCTGTATTTTGGACCTATACCTGTGATTCTATGAACCTGTGAGGTGAAGGGAATGTTATAAGCAAAAACACAAGAAAACCGAAGGTGTGGGGAGAAGTGAGGGTCAGGAGCTGAGCTTTGGGGAATCCTCACAGAGTCAGCAGCAGAAAGAAGAGGCAGGAAAGGGAGGTGGGAAAGTCTGAGGGGGGTGGAGAAGAACCACGTTAGTGTGGTGGCATAGAAGCCAAGAGAGGATTTTCAGGGGTGGTTCATGGTGTTAGGCCGTTGAGGAGGAGAGGAATTCCACCAGAAGTTGTTGGCACCTTGGAAGAGAGCAGGGGCAGCTGTCTGATGGACAAGCAACCCAGGTTTGAAATATTAACGGGTGGTGAGGTAAGGCCCCAGAGCACGTGTTTGACATGTTTGGTGTCAGAGGAAGGGAGTGCAGTGTAAGCTTGTTGAGGTCAAAGACTGGGCCATCTTTGCTTCTGTGGTCCCATTACCCAGCAGTAGGATCCCTGCTAATTGGCAGGATTAGGACAGAACAATGCCAGTCCAGGGGGAATATCAGGTTGGCAGCCGAGTGATGGATGAACTGGAGAGGGGAGAGAGTAGGGGCAAGGAGAACATTTAGGAGGCTATGGCTGTAGTCGGGCAGAGAAGGTGTTTTTCAGTTGTCTCAGTCACGCCCAACGGTTTTCTTGGCACAGATAGTGGAGTGGGTTTGCCATTTCCTTCTTCAGCTCGTTTTGCAGATGAGGAAACTGAGTCAGACAGAGTAAGGGGACTTGACCAGGGAGAGAAAGAGAGAGAGGGAGAGAAAGAGAGAGAGGGAGAGGGAGGAGGGGAATAAGTAAAAAAGTCATTGAGTTTCTTTTTCTTTGTAGTCAAATAGTCTACATGATGGGATACTCCTGATCAATCAGAACAGTGTCCCTCAGTGATGAAACAGCTAGGAGGTGTCTGAGGCTAGATTTGAACTCAGGTCTTCCTGCCTTCAGGCCCAGCACTCTCCATTACCCCAAATCTTTGTCTCTGTCCTAGCCCCTCTTACTCATACACCAGCACACCCATACTGGCATACCCCCTGGCTGTCCTAGAAGAGAGGTCTGAGGGTCTCAGTTAGGATAATTTGAAAGAGAAGAGTATGGATGCTACATATGTGATGTTGTGCTGCTCAGTTTACCTTTATAGACCTGAGGTTCCTCATGTAAAATGAGGGGTTTGGACTAAATGATCTCTGATATCCAGGATTGTAAGTGAAAAGAGGCTTGGGTCCCCAGGAGACCCCTGCAAGGATATCCTCATAATAGTCATGTTTGTTCAGCCCCTTTGGGCTCCTCTCTCCCTGAGAGCCATGTGAGGCGGGCAGAACAAGTGTTATCCCCATTTTACAGAGAAAACAAGCTTCAGAGGTGAAATTACACACCCACGGTCACACAGAGAGTATGAGAGCCGGTCATTGGCAGCCGGGTCTCCCGATGCTAGGTCTTCTCCCTCCTACCTCATTGCCTTTCCCATACTGTTGTCAGATACCAGAAGAGGCCACAGAGAGGCGGAGGGATTCTCTGTGAACAGAGGACATGGTCCCTCCTCCCTCTGTCTCGGGAGGACTAGAGGAAACCCAATAGGGAGGCAGGGGAATGGATTAAATAACCTTTAGTCTTCTCTTTTGGGATAGTTGGTTCTCTTTAAGCCTGAACTAAGCAGCCACTTTTAAACTGTCCTCTGTAATGGTGCCTTTAACTTGCCTGCCAAAAGTCAGGAAATCGGATCCCTTTGTATGTAGTGTGGTTATTTTCCTACAATGAAGGTCTCCTCTTAGTCACTGTTTCTCTTCTGCAGCTCTTGGAGCAGGATCCAGCTTTCTCCCCTGCCCTGTGTGTTCTTCCTCCTCTTCCCTCTCTCCGGCAAGTCTCCTGCATCTAGCTTTAATCAAGCAGGTGCCTTATTCACACATCAGAACTAGAACGTGAGTCAGAGAATCTCAGAGTTTGAAGGCAAACTCTGAGGCTGTCCAGCCCTCTTCTTCCTCCCTTCAGAGGTAAACAAAGTTCAGCCTGGTCGAGTGACCAGTGTAGGGCCACCTAGTTAATGAGAGGGAGATCTGATCCGCTTTCAGAAGATCCCAAATATCTGCCTCTCCTTATAACGGCTTTAGAAATTCACCTTTTGACTATGAGTTTCAAGATCAGAATCATTCTAGGTCCTTATGGACATGCATCATAGATCATAGGATTGTCACTGTAGAGTCAGATGAACCCCTAGATATCCGCTGTTTAACACCCTCCTCACTCGGCAAGGAATTGGAAGCCCACAGAGGTGGAAGGGCCTTGGCCAAGGTCGCAGGTATCACAAATTGCAAAGCCAGGATTTAATTCCATTTTCCATTGTTTCATTTTCTTGTGACTATAATTTAGCTCAGTCTTGCAAACGGTTTCCTACTTGCCTAGAGAGAATAACAATTTATTGTTATTTTTTTACCTTAAAAATAATTTGAAAACATTCTTCTTACAGGGCTGTAGTAAATAGTACCTGGGGGCAGCCACTTGGCCGGTGTGCCCTGATGCAGCTTCCATTTTGTTTGGCAATGTTAGAAGAAATACTCTCCTTGGAGTCAGGAGAACTGGTTCTAATTCTGGTGTCTTCCACTCTGTGCTCTCTATCTCATCCAAATGTTTCCCTCTCTGTCTCGGTTTCTTCATCTATAAAATGGGCAAGGAATTTTAGAGGTGCTGGAATCAAATCCCTTGTTTGTGAAGCATCCACAGGAACACAGTATGGTATGGGATGATTTTCTTAGAATAAGCCCAGCTCATTCCAAAGGAGCAGGTCACTAAGCAATGTCCATGGGATCAGGTCAATGGCTTGACCCCTCTTAAAAGTGAAAAAAAAGTTGCTGCGCCTAGACCATTGGGGCCTGAACTTCATTCATTCATTCATTCATTCATTCCTTCGTTCGTTCGTTCGTTCATTCATTCAGTGCTATCTTCTGGGGGAGGGCTGTGGCCAACCACTTTTTTACTCATCTGTTTCCAAGAGGGGTGCTGGGCTAGAATTACAGCTATCTATTACATCATATTTTGGTAGTTTGGAAGTATGATTCTTTTGGGGCTCAGGATAAATGTGTTTCCCCTACTGCTCTCAAGGAGGGGGCAACAGGTAGCTTACTCCCAACAGATCAGCTACCACCAGACTTCTTTATTAAAATAAGCAGTAAACAGAAATTGGACACATTACACAGATTAGAATGTATATGGGTGTATATAGATCAGAGCTCCCTGAACATCTCATGTCCCCTCACCTGTCCCCCAAAACTGTGTGAGGGCTGTCTGAGCCCTGTTCAGGGCTGCCAATCCACCTTTGGTGTTCACCTTTCACCCAGCTTTCATGTTTGGCTCCAGGAAGCTGTAGCACATGTAGCAGCTGCCCCAGCAAAACTTTCAGCAGATGAGCTACACCAGGTTGGGGGTAACCAACAGGACAACCTCAGACCTATCAGTGAGTTAGGGGTAGGTCTACTCCAAGCATGTGAAGATTTCCCATGCATGAATGGGTACATGAGAGTTTATTCTTACAGTGACCATGAAGGCAGTTGAAGCAGGCACTGTGTGGAAGAAAGATTCTTTCTTTACCCAGTGTGACCTGGGCAAGTTACCCTCTGGGACTCAGTTTCCTCATTTGTCAAATGAAGGGGCCAGGAAAGGAAGTATGGCATAGCAGATAGAAAGCTACAGGAAGACCAAGGTTCAAATCCACTGCTGGCAGCAGGCACTGTGGCACACTTAGAGCTTGGTCTGACATTGAAGACATTGCACAGCCTTGGTCAGACTTTGAAGATGGCAAGATCATCTTCTGAATCCCCGGCCTTCACTGGTCATCTTGACTTTTGTCTTGCCAGTGGAGAGTGAGACTGACCACTTTGTGCAACTCTTCCTTACCTAAATCCAGTCTGAAGGCAAGTCAAAACAGCCCATGATGTCATTAGTCCTCTTTGAAAATGAAGGACGAATTGCAGGTTTGAGCTATGCAGAGTATAGTAAACAGATGAATACACAACAGTATTTTTGGGAGAGAGAACAAGCTCACTGGGGGAGTTGACTCTTAGCAGACTGAGGACTGCTGATGCTGGAATTCAAGGCTTATGTCGAGACTGGCTTTCCCACACATGGGCAGGTCCAGGTAGATATCCTGGCTGCCTTTCAAAAGTAGGAACTTGTTTCTTGTTCTTGAACTCCTCTGAAAAATGTCATCAATCTGTCCAAATCCCTGGATGCAATGCTTTGAGTATAGAGGTCTCCCAGCCAATCAGCAGCTATATCTCCCTCTGAATGTAGAGTGTATAGTTGCCTATACATATGTGTGTATATACCCCAACATACACACATTTTCACATATACGCATAAACTGTCTGCTCAGACAAACATTCCTCTGTTACTTGGTACATTTTGGGGCCAATAATCCCTCTCTCCTTGATTTTAGTAAGTGTGCTCAGGGATGCAAACTAATTTAAATCTTACCCAAAGCAAGATTGTTGATTTTATAAGTAGCTGCCCAGTGCAATGAATGAGTGAATGAATCAATACGTATTGACCCTTTACTACGTGTAGGACTGTACCATGGGCAAAGATTCTAAGAACCAAAAGAAATAATTTCAGAACTGTCATTTTTTGGGGAAGAAAACTTTACTTCCCTTCCAGTGGTGTGGCTGATCAGGAGTTAAATTATACATAGAAAAAGACAAAATGAATGTAGCCCTTGAGCTCCTGTCTCCTCTGGATCCTCAAGAACGTTCATGTCTTTTGATGGTAAATTTACCTCAGCTGGCTTGCCCCCCACCCAGTCCCCAAACAGGCAACTTGTTAACTTATATCTGGAAGTTTGGTTTCAGTTGTCATTTTTCAGCCGTGTCCAACTCTTTGTGACCCCATTTGGGGTTTTCTTGGCAGAGATACTGGAGTGCTTTGCCATTTCCTTCTCCAGCTCATTTTACAGATGAGGGAGCTGAAGCAACCAGGGTTAAATGACTTGCCCAGGGTCACACAGCTAGGAAGTGTCCAAGGCTAGATTTGAACCCAAATTTTTCTGACTCTGGGCCCACTGCTCTATCTACTGCACCACCTACGTGACCCAGATGTTTTGTTGTTCTTCATGCCGATAGACCACTCTGAAAAAGATCATAAGATTATACGTTTGGAGATGGAGATCATCTAGTTCCTCCTTCACTCTGTGTGTGTGTGTGTGTGTGTGTGTGTGTGTGTGAGATAAAGATAGAGACAGAGAGAAAGAGAGTGGGGAGAGACAGACGCAGAGTGAGAATGAGAGTTTTCATTAGTGTAGGGAACTCTTCTCTCAATTTAGGTTAGAAACTGCCCCCGTTTATAGTTGCAGAGAGTTTCCTGGGCCCTGCAAGGTTAGGTGACTTTCTATCCATAGTGGATTTCACTGGTGCATTTGAACCTTGATCTCCCTGTCCCAAGAGCAGCTTTCTATCTGCTATGCCATACTTCCTTTTTCTAGCGCCTTCATTTTACACTGAGCCCCAGAGAGTAACTTTACCAGGTCACACGGTTTTACCTCCACCAATGCAGACTGGCACCTTCTCTCCAAGCTGTGCACTGGAGTTCAAGGGCCCAGAATCAAATCCCAACTCTGCTACCTACCAGTGACACCTTGGACAAGTCCCTTAATCTGTCTGGGTCTCAGTTTTCTCATGGTGCCTCCTCCCTCTGTCTCGGGAGGTTAGAGAAAGAATCTCTCTTCCACACCAGCCATCAAACTGATATTCCTAAGGCACACAATATTACCTTGTTCAGTAAGCTTCAGTGGGCTCCCTATTTCCTCTATGATAAAATAAAAATTCCTCTGTTTGGCATTTAAAGCCATTCACAAACTGCCTCCAGCCTGCTTTTTGAGGCTTATTACAGATTTCCCCCCTTCATCTACTCTGTGTTTTGGCCCAGATGGCTCTCTTGTTCCTCACACACAATACTCCAGCCCCTCTCTCCATGCCTTTATGGGCTGTCCCTCAGGCCTGGAATTCTCTTCCTTTTAAAATGGAGGGGGTTAAGACTTGCCCCTGCCACATGCCAGCTGTGGGATCCTAGGCAGCTTTGTAGCTGCTTGTCACTCTAGGGAACTCCAGTGCACAGCTTGGAGAGAAGGTGCCAGTCTGCATTGGTGGAGGTAAATTCCTTGTCCGGGAGTTACCTCTATTAATGAGATCACAGATCCAATTTCCGTATATTTTTTTATATACATATGTGCAAATAGGACAGACTTCTTACCAATACCCAGTCCTCTCCATCTTCCTGCCTTATTCTAGGGGCAGAAGACATCCCCACATGTAGCAGATGCTCTCTGTCTTCACTGTCTTCCAAGTGAGGCCTGCTCTGTTGTCCCCTCAGTGATTCAGGGGTCCTCTGAGCAGTTTCAAATACTGTCACCTAAGCCCCTCTTGCTACTTGGGTGCCAGTGAGCATCAGTTTGCTTTTAGAAAGGATATTTACTTCGAAGATGGAGCAAGAACCAAAACATTCCCATTCCTGTTCTTTCCTCTCCCAGAGTTTGGGGATGCCCTCTTCCCTTTACCGCTTTGGTCTCTGAGGAGAGTGAACACAGACTTAGTACTGCTTCTGTCTTAATAGTCGTCCTGCCAAGTTCTCACCCAAGGGCAGTGTATCAATTCTTGTCTTGACTTCTGCTGTATTAGGCCCTGAACCTCAATCCCAAAGGTCACTCATTGCTTCCTAGGGCATTGATGCCGGACTGCTGACAAAACCTGGATGCCGGTAGGCTTGATCTCTCGACCTTTCAAAATTTAGATTAGAACCTCCAGATTAATTTTCTTCACTTAAAGTGGAAACAAGTGGAGCCATATGTTGGATACAGAAGGAAGAGGGTACAAGGCCTCTCCCATTGCAACTTATTCTCTTACTTGAAGTTGTCAGGAAAGCAAACAAACCATGAGAAAGCTGGAGCTGGATAGGAATTGAGTCTGTTTGTCTTTTGAAGGCACTCCCAATTCAGCCACTTTACCAATCCCCAAGGTTTCTCCTAACCATGTGGTTAGCAGACTGTAATCAGTAACAGAATGTCTTTGCATCCTCATCTCCCTGAGGCACTTCCATTACACATCTTCACAGTTCTTCCCGAAACAAGCACCCCAGCTTCTCACACTCGGGGAGACACAGTCAGAGGTATTTTGTGCATGTGCTAGTCCCTGTTACACATGCATGTCATTCCTCTCAGTAGTACAAAAGCTCCCGGAGGGCAGGTCTAATTTCTGTCTTTGTATCCCCTCTGCCTAAGAGTGCCTGACAGTGGATAAACATTTGTTAAGTACCCACTGTGTGCTGTGTAGTAGATGGTTAATAAATGCTTATTGATTGATTGAAGAGAGTGACACGCCAAGGAGATGAAGCAACCAGACTTCAGTGTGTGGAGGAGGAAGGAATACTTTCTGAACTAGGAATTTGCAGTGATGTTCAGTGTTTCCAGGTCGGCTTACTGACTCCCTTCCAGGGTATGGACCCTGACCATGGCCTAGATTGTGCAGATTCCTGGACAGCTGCACACAACCTTTCAGACAGTTTGAGAGCAATTATGCAGAGGCCAACACTTTATTATTTTCCTTGGATGATGCTCAAAAAAGGCCTGAAACTCACGGACAGTCAGCCCATCATATCCAGGCCCCAATCACCAACACAAAGGTGCGGAGATACTCCTCTCCACTTCTGTATAGTAGTATCAAATTTAGAACTTAAGGTCCAGAAAGGACCTTAAAGGTGATCTGGGCCAAAGCCCCTCATTTTACACATGAGAAAACTGAGACCCAGACAGATTAAGGGACTTGTCCAAGGTGTCACTGGTAGGTAGCAGAGTTGGGATTTGATTCTGGGCCCTTGGACTCTAAAATTTCTTAGGCTGTTCTTTTGTGACTTCTCATCCCCTTTAAGGCTGCCTGTTTTCTTATGGATAATTGTGGAGGGTTGGAGCACAAGCCCCTGTAGAACTGGGCTGGGGTCAGGGTCAAGTAGTGCTTGAGTCTGTCTGGGTCTGTAAGGCTAACCCAATTGAGATTGTTCACCATAGGCTTATTGGCCACTTCTCCAGGCCCCTCTTGGCCAAATTACCTTAGTTTCCCTATATGTAGAAATATGTTGGATTAGAAGGCTCCTGAAGTACCTTTCTAAGGTACCTTAGATGGCTTCTAAGGCTGTGATCTCACCGTTTTGGATTTCTCTGAGAGAGGCAGGAGAGGGCTTTGGTGACCTGTCACTGCTGGAATGTTTGCCTGGTGCCTGAACAGATATTTCAAACTTGTGGGTGATCCAGTTCGAGCCAGAAACTGGCTTGTGACCTTCTCCTGAGACCTTTGAATGGTGGCAATTCAGGAAAATGAGCTATCCTCTTAAGTTCTCCAACAGTCTTAGGTTTGGAGCCTTGGTGCTTTGGAGCTCTTGTGGTTGGTTACTCCTCCCCCCAGGGCAATTACATTCTGGTGGGTGTGGCAGGTCAGTTCATTGTCTTTTGAACCAGTCAGTTCAACACTGATGCTTAAGGTATAAATTTTAGTTTCCATTTATTTACTTACTTATTTTTAAAATAAAGCCAGATTTACTGGAATCTAACTAACCAGAACTCTTAATGAGGATTTCTTTTTTTTTGTCATCAATTTTTAGGAGAAAGGCAAACAATTGCAAAATATAAACAAACCAGAAATCCAAGTTAAGAGCCATATACTTTATTTTTTTAATTTAAAATTTTATTGGTGCGTTTTACTTTTCCATCTGAATAATTTCTGGATGTACCCTGGCCCCCCATCCCAACCCCCAAAATTTTCTTTGTAACAAAGAAAAGCTGTTATGCAAAAAAACCCCAAACATTCTGCGTGACCATGTCAGAAAGCATATACAATCCTATCATCCCTCACCTTGCCAACAATAGAATAGGTAATTACTTAAAAAATAATAAAATCTAGGGGAGTACATTCCATCGAATCCCAGTCACCTATGCTTTTGCCATCAACACTGATGTATAATGAACATTAATGTTCTGGAGGCTGACACTAAGGCCCTGTACAATCTTCTGAACTGTCAAAGAAAGATTAAATCACGTTTAGAATATTGTACTTACTAAGGCAGGAAAATGGATGATTACATATGATGAACCATGAGGTTTTAAAAAAATCATTTAATTCCAGCAGCCCATTAACAGAATTTTCTGTATTGAGTGCTAAGGGTGGTGGTTTAGTAACAGTTCCAAATCTATGATTGACTGCCATGTGACCTTGGGCCTCTCTCCATCACAGTTTCCTCCTCACATTTGCAAAATCTCTAAGATCCCTTGAGACAATTGATACTATGGGAAAAGTGTTGGATTTGGAGTTTCAATCCCAGTTCTGCCATTTACCACCAGTGTGATGATGGCCGAGTCACTTCATCTCTCTTTCCTTATCTGTGTAGTGATGGCATTGGACTAGGGGACCTGTTCGGTCACTTCTCACTCTAAATCTATGGTCCTTCAAGCTTTAAGAGACAAGAGTACACTGCATGTTCATGGAAGAATGACCTGGGAGCAGGGCATGAAGCTTGGGCACTGCTCCAAGGCACAGGGCTGCTGGGGGTGGGGGAAGTTGGGCCAGTATTCCCACACTTCCCTTTTGGGAGCTGGGAAGAGCTGAAGCATGTGGGCATCACTGTCAGAATGCCATTATTAAGATGTGATCTCTTCTCGTAGGCAGGCTCCCAGGCTTTTGATCTCTCTAGGGTTGCTCACTTCCCTCCCTTCTGCCCTCCACCCTGAGACTGGAGCTGTAGAAGGTCCAGAGGATGGCCGCCAGGATAGACTGAGCACTTGAGGATTCTTCAGAATCACAGCTCATATCTCTGTAACGCTTTTAGGTAGTACTTTGTTTTTTTTTTACAGTAACCCTGGAGAGTATGTGATAAGCACAGGTGATGTTTTGATAGTGATTTGTGTTTCTAAAGCGCTTTAGATCGGGAGTTCTTAGCTTGTGGTCTGTGGATAGATTTCAAGGGGTTCATGAATGTGGATAGGAAAAAATAACGTCTTTATGTTAATATAATTGGTTTACTTTGTAATATACATCATGTATTTAAAAACATTCTCCCTCCTCCACTCCTTGTCTTCTTTTAAATCCCAACTTCTACAGGAAGCCTTTCCTAACCCATCTTAATTCTAGTATTTTCTCTCTGTTAATTACTTCCTTTTTATCCCGTACATAGCTCACTTTATATCATTTTTTTGCATGTTGTCTCTCTCATTAGATTGCAAGCCCCTTGAGGACAGGGTTTGTCTTTTGCCTCTTTGTATCCCCAGCACTTAGCACAGGGCCTGGCATACAGAGGCACTTAATAAATGTTTATTGGTTGGTTGATTGAAAAGCTTGATTCTGAGGAGGGGTTAACAGGCTTTCCAAGACTCCCAGAGGGGTCATGATGTGAAAAAGGTTGGGATTGCCTGCTTCAGGCTGCTTATCTCCCTTTGAGCCTCAGGACCACCCTGTGGGGTAGGTGATAGGAAGATCATTGCCACCATTTTACAGAAAAGGGAATTGAGAATCAAAGACATTAAGTGACTCGTTTGAAGTAACAAGGGTGGAATTTGAACCTGGGTTTTCTGGCTTCAGAGCTGGAATCTTCCTTTTCCCATGATACTGCTGTCCAGTGAAATAATGAGAATGTGAAACTAAGGCTCAGAATAAATAAGGGACTTATTTATGGAGTAAAAGTGCCTGAGCCGAAACTTGAACCCAATCTTCTAATTTCATTTCCAGTGCTTTTTTCTACTAGAGGAGAGAAATTATAGGAGCTCAGAAGAGGAGGGACTCTCTGTGGGCAGAGATAGTCAGGGAAGGCTTCACGGAGGAGGTGAGGCAGGAAGGAGATCTGGAAGGAAAGCTAGGGTGCAGGTAAGTGATGGGAGGGAATTCCAGGACACCCACTAGCACACAGGCTTTCAGAGGCATGCCTACCAGCTGTCTTTATGTTCTTCAGTCTCAAAACATGCAGTGTTAGAGCCGGAAGGGACTGAAGATGTCTAATACCTTAATTTTGTAGATGAGGGAACTTCCTGAGGGCAGTGACTTAGCCAGTCTGGCCTCCTCAGTTTCCTCAGTTTGTGAAATGAAGGGGTTGGGTCTAAGAATCCCTTGCAGCTCTAAATCTGTCTTCCTAAGGTTTGTCAAGTGCTTTCCTCAAAACAATCCGTTGAGGTAGGTAGTGATATTGGTGTACCTGGTTTAGAGCTGTGTTAACTGAGGCTCAGGAAGATTCGTGGACTTGTTCATGGTTATGCAGAGTACGTGTCAGAGCAGGGGTCACTTTATGCTAGTCCCAGCTCTCTTTCCACCACTTCCAAGTTGCCTCCATCAAAGAAGACTCCCTGGTGAGCTAAACCACAGCTATGACCCGTTAGTCACAATTAGGCTCCTTTGCACTGGCCTGTTCTTACCCTAGGAGCATAGGTGGAGAGAAACCCTAGAGATTCCCTGCTACAGTCCCCCTTCATTTTACAGAGAAGGCAACTAAGGCCCACAGAGGCTCCCTGAACTACCCAGTGTCACACAGGGAGTCTGTGGCAGAGCCAGGATTCGGCCCCAGATGGTCTGACTCCCAATGCCGTTCTCTTTAGAAAAGGGGATTTATCCCAATCCTGGAGACCCACGAGTGATTTACACCACCCCCGGTACTCCAGGCTTAATCGAGATCAATGTTTATCACCTCTAGAAGCTTAAACACCGCTAAGGAAAGAATCTGCCTAAAATGGGGATGCAAATCAGGAAGCCACAAAGAGTCCAGCAGCCCCTTCCCTTCACAAAGGACATATTTTAGGCTCAGGGCCCTACTGGGATTTGCAATTGAGCTCCATGCTGAAGTGACAATAGTTTGCTTCATTTAAAAGCCCAATTCATAATGGAAGGGGGAGGGGGAGCCAGTGATGTATTTTATGGCTGCTTGCATAGTACGGGCCTGTGTGTAGCCTGCCAAGGCTACCATCACATTTTTCTTTGGGGGGGAGAAAGGGTGTATTGACTTAGTGTTGAAGAAGGGAAAACAACTCCTGGGAGACTGACGAGCATCTAGGTGTTTGAGTAAGATAAAATCAGTCTCAGAGGCAAGGGAACAAACAGACAGAAAACCCAAACCCACATCATGCCAGCCCACTTGCTGGGCTTTTTTTCCCCCCTTCATTTTCATTTCATTTCTCCACTGAGAGAATATTCAGGAAGTTGTTTGGGGAATGTGTAGTGTAGACAGAGAGATAAGCCTGCAGAGGGCTAAAGCTGGGGGAGTTCGGGCCTTCCTTTTTGAAAATACCGAGCTAGCATTGGGTCGGGAGCACCGAGTGGTGTGGTGGGAAGGAGCGCAGGCCTGGCCTTTAGGAAGCCTGGCTTCTGATTCCATCTTTGCTGCTAACTAGCCACGAGACCTTGGGCCAATGACTTCACTCCTTCCCCAGTTTCCTCAATCTGGAAAATTAGGGGTTGGATTCATTTATAACAGGATTCTTCCCCTAGAGAGGGCCATTAAATAAGCATTTTCCAGGTTCGATTTTCTTGTAGCCTGGTCTTCAACCCAGTATCATTTTCTATGAGGAAATTTCTGTATAAACAGCATTTCTCTTCTGGAATATCAAAGTAGAATATATGTATGTTCAAAAATAACCTGTGTGGTTTTTTTCCAGTATGAAGAGATTTAAAAATTTCACCCTATTTTTGTTCCCAAACTTGCCTGACTTTATTTATCAGGGCAAAGTAGATAGCTGAGATCAAATCCTGCCCTTAAACACTGGTTAGCTGTATGATTCTGGGAAAATAATTTACTCTTTGTGAACTGCAGATTGCTTATCTATAAAATGGGAATAGTTATAGTATTTTCTTTTTCAAGATTATTACATAAAGATAATCACCAGCATTTATATAGCCCTTCAGAGTTTGCAAAGTGCTTCCCATTCATTATTTGAGAAGCAAATATTCTTTTCAGTTTGGGTTTTCCTTCTAAAAAATATTTCAAATGTCTCTTTATTATTTATTGAACATCCATCTTTTTTCATGTATGGTTAAGCTCAGATTTGCAGGGTCGATCATCTTGGACTACATCCCAAGCTCCGTGGCTCATTGGAACATGTTATTCTATTCCCTGCTGTGTTTTTTGGTGGGTATAGAATCATCTTGTGTGCTCAGATTTCTTTTCCCTTGTATTTTAAAATCTTTCTCTTGATGGTTTGCAGAATTCATTTCTGAATTGAATTATTAAATTTGACTGCTCTGCGTCTTAGAATTGTAGCCTTGTGTTATTGGGTGGTCTTTTTTTTTTCACTGAAGGTGATCTATGAATTTTTTCGGTTGGCATTTCATTTTCTTTGTTCAGAAGTTCTGGGAAGTTTTCTTCTGTTTATTTCCTTCATTATGGTGTGAAGGTTTATTTGTCCTACTGTCTTCTGGAAGACTTGGGATTCGTTGTCTGTATTCATCTTGTCTTCGCATTTAGTATATTCTGCTGGCATAGTGAGCATATTTTCTTTGAATATTATTGTGTTTTCCTTCTCTTTTAGACTGTCCTTTACTCCTGTGCATTTGCATTCCTGATGTGATTTGCCATTTGCAGATTCCAGCTTTTCTATTTTATTCATTATTTTTGCTGTGCAGGATGTATATTTTGCTCTCATAATTTTAATTTCTCTTTTAAATCACTCAGGAATAGTGTGCTATGGCTCCATGTTCTCAAATTCCGCAGGGTTTTCTGTCTCATCAAGTGTTAGGTCATTTCCCTTCATTTTTCAGTATTTATTCATAGATGTCTAAACTCATTTACTAGACCTGAAGGCCATATATTTTTTTTTCTCTTAGTGCTTTCCCTGTTGGTTTATCTGTTTGTGTCCAAGTTTTCGAGTTTCCTTCTTCCTGAGCTTTTAGTAATTTCAGTCTCTTCTTCCCCCAACCTCCAACTTTTCCTATTCCCTGTCTGACTTTGTTTCCTCTGATGGGGGTTTACTTTGGGGCTGAATCTTCTCCTATGCTGGACTGCTCATACATGACCAGCCTAGGTTTCTGCCTCAGCTGATTTTTGGATGGTCAAGATTGGTGCTGGTTGGATGCTGAACCTGAGGCTTTCATGGAACAAATAATTTCCTCTCTCTGGGCCTCAGTTTCCCTCTGTAAAACAAAGGGCAAGACTTGATGATCTTCAAGCTCTAGATCTTTGATGCCACGAGTATATTTCAAACCCCAAACTATTGTGTGGATAAATTAGTTTGGGAAACTGTGATCTAGTAACCCAGCCTCCAAGAGTGTAAGTGTCTTCTCCCAAGGTTGTATAGCTGGTTAGTAGCCGGCTAAAAACTGAATTTCAGTTCCATCTTTGCCTCCCAAAATATGAGATAAACTGAAAATATATTATTGAGAAAGGATCAATTCAACCCAAATATGTGATGTATCTGCTATGTGGGAGCAAGTCTGCTGTCTAGGTACGGAGGTTAGGTATGGAGGATCATCTTTGTATCTGCCTTAGTACCCCAAACAGCACTTTGTGCATGGTAGGTACCACGTATATGGCTGCTGAATGAATGAATCATTGAGATGTGTGGTCTTTGATCTCAAATAACCTTATGTGTTAGAGGGGGGCAAGACATGAACAGATCATGATATTTTCGGGTTCGGGTTAGGTTTCCTGGGGGAAAATAAGGGAAAATTGAATGGAGGCAGTGGCTTCAGAGTTGGTTGAGAAAGCATCAGACATCTTTAAGGAAGAGTGAACGGTTCAGTTTTAGGGGTGGTGTAGAGTATGTGTCTATTTAGAGAAAGTTAACTGTCTGAGTGCTGGAAGGTCAATCCATTGAGTTAATGAATCTGTGCATCCTTCTGGTTCAGGTCTTACTGAGGGACAATAAGTTGGGCTGAAATCGAGTAATTGGAGGAAAAGAGTGGGCTGGATTGCATTTGTGAAGTTGAGCAATGCTTTTAATGATCCCAAGCTGCTCTCCAGTGTAAAAATCTATCTGTTTTCCCCCTTCTTCTCTCCCTCCCCCCACCACATAAATGGTCTTCTGAAAATAGTGTATGGATGTGAATCTCAGTGTGCCACAATCTCTGAAGAACCAACATTGTGAATCACCCAGAGGATGTGGGGGGTGGGGGGGGAAGAGGAAGAGACAGAGAGGGAGAGAAAGACAGAGACAGAGAGAGACAGATACAGAGAGAGAGAGAGAGAGAGAGAGAGAGAGAGAGAGAGAGAGAGAGAGAGAGAGAGAGAGAGTGAGACAGTAGGCACAGTCAGACTCTAACCTAACCAGAACACAGGACAAATCTTTTTATTAAGGGGATTTGTTCTGTGAAGTTTAGATCTAGTCAAAGGACTACACTTGAAGACCTATAGGGCCACATGTGATCTTGAGGTCACAGGGTCTCCACCCCAGGGTTAGAGGATCAGAAAAGGAGGGTGAGGCAGTCCTGGAGTAAAAGCTGAGGGATAAGAGATAGTCTGAGTGATTCATTGACTCCCTCAGAATGTAAAAAGATGTAGAGAAGGGTCTCCAACTTACTGGGTGGAGCCTTGTAGAAGATCTTTGGAACAATATGGACAAAAAGTCACATAGGATAAGAAGGTACAGTTGGATTAGATTCACACTCATGGAGGAAGCACACACCCAAGTGTTGAAACATAAGTAAAGTATGTCTTGGGAAATAGCAGCGAGGAGATATGAATAGAAGGATAAGCTGGAACCAGATTTTGGAAGGTCTTAAATGACTCGAGTTTAGGTTTTTGCCTTGGGCAACAGGGAGCCATAGACAATATTTTAGTAGGAGAGTGATGTAATCAGATCTGAGTATTAGGAAAATTAATCTCCAGGTGGTAGAATGAACTGGAGGAGGAAGGGAAGAGAGTCCAAAAGATCTATTACTATCCAGGTGTGAGGTGACTCCCCTGAAAGCCTTTCTTCCCTGATCGTCAGAGAGAGACAAAATGCTTTAAGGGTTTAAAAGGAAGGGGAAATCACATATGGTTTGAAGAAGTCATGGAAGGTTTCATGGAGGAGGTGGCATCTCCTTTGTTTTAGAAAGCATGAGTATATTTATATATGTAAAGCAAGACATACCCATTTAAGGGGTGGTCTGCTAAAGACCGTGCTCCCACCTTCATTATCTGATGCAAAAGAAGGACTTTAGGGAGAATCTATGATTCTGTGATTCTCAATTCTGTGATTCTCATTATGGGCGTATCAAACCACATAGAAGGGAAGATTAGTACCACAAATATATGAAAGGGAAAGGTTCAGTTTTAGGTAGAGGGAGCCTTGCATCACCCTCAGACCATTTCATATCAGATTTCATAGGTTTTAGAATTGAAGCAAGTTTTTAGAAATCATTTGGTCCAGATCTCTTACTTTATAGGTGTGTAAAGGGAGGCTCAGAGAGGGAACATTACTTCCCCAGGCTCACACAGGTAGTACAGAGCAGGGCCCCCTTTGTTCAGCTATCATTATGCTTTAACCAAGAAACTACTCTTAAAATCAGATTTTCATTCATTTCATGGCTCTATCATGTTATCCCTCATGTGGATGGTTTTTGTTTTTTTTTTACACACTAGGTTCTCATTTTTGGCTCTAAATATTTCCCAAGATGGATCTTTGATGCAAAGTTAATAATGAAATCATAGGGAAATCTGGAATGAATGAATCTTAAAATTACAGAGTTGGAAGGGACTTCAGGGACGATCTAGTCCAACCCCTTCATTTTATAGTCAAGGAAATTGAGGCCATCAAGGGCTAAGTGATTTGCCCAAGATCATATAACTAGTAAGTGGTAGATTTGGGGCTGACATCCAGGTCTTATGACTTCCTCCCCCCACCCAGGGCTTTCTCATTACACTATATATTAGGGACTAGGTTATACAATTATACCTTTCCTAATTGGACACCACTGGTGAAAGGAGTGTACAGAATTCAGTTGCCAGATTGGACTTTGGTCCTTCAGATGGTGTCATTAGGATTGGGCGAAGAGTCAGTACTTCTTGCCTTGTATTCTAAGTTCTCAGGGGCCATAGGATTGTGATATCATAGATTGAGGGCTGAAAGGGACCTTATAGGTCCCTTATATTTTTTAGGTCTCCCCAATCATTTGGAGGTGATCCCCTCGGTTTGTACATGAAGAAACTGAACCCTAATGAGATTCAATGATTTGTCCAGGGTCGTATACATAGTAATTAGTTGGAGTTGAACCCAGACCCTCCAGCTCTAAATTCATGACTCTTTTTAGGATGACACCCCATTAATGGGAGAATAGAGCTGCCAGATTGGAAGCAATGTCAACTCCAAGGACCTTCTTTGGAAGGAGGGCTGGGAAGAGTGACCGTAGTTTCTCCTTTTGATGATGATTCCTAGAATCCTAGAGTGTTCTTCAGCTGTATAGTGTTGGGTGGCTGGTGCTATAGGTCAAAGTGCTCTTTCCTCAAAACAGAAGAAATCTTGGCATCTGAATCTGATTAGGACTGGGAGTGGGTGGAGTCGTTCTTAGCACTTGGTTAATAAAAGTGATCTCACTAGACATGCGGTTCCATTTGGATACTCATGCTTCTTCCGGGACCAGGTGTCTGAATGTTGGGAGGCACGGGGCAAGGCAGAAGGAGGGCATTACTAAAAATAGACCTTAGGTACTTAGGTAGAATTAGCATGAGGTATATATGGTGTTCAGGGAGGACTAGCACCTCCAGGTATCTACCTTTGGGGTCTATCTGTCTCCTGACTCTCACCTGTGGCTCCAAGAAGCTGAAGTATGTTCAGTGGCCACACCCTGGCAAAACTGTCTTGGCAAATGGTCTAAGCCAGGATGAGGGTAGCCAACAAGCCTCAGACCCATCAGTGAGTTAGCGAGATGTCTACCCCAAGCATGTGAAGGCTTCCCCTGGCTGAATGGGCAGATAAGAACAATTTGTTCCAAGGGCCACGAAGGCAGCTGAAGCAAGTGCTATGGAGCCCTTAGAGCTTGGTCAGACATTGAAGATGCCAAGGTTTGTGCATCCCAAGCCTTCACTGGATGTCTTGATTTTGGTCCTGCCACTGGACTTCAATGACTCGGGAAGAGAGTGAGGCTGAC
Source organism: Pseudocheirus occidentalis (assembly GCA_028646575.1). NCBI lineage: Eukaryota > Metazoa > Chordata > Mammalia > Diprotodontia > Pseudocheiridae > Pseudocheirus > Pseudocheirus occidentalis. The sequence goes on along the minus strand of CM053599.1, from coordinate 40,401,668 downwards.
GACTTTGTGCAGCTCTGCCTCACTTAAATCCAATTCACAGGCAAGTCAAGACATCACCCTGTGATGTCATTGATCCTCTTCAAAAGACAAACAGCGACAAACAACAGAATTAGTACATTGAGGGGACAGAGAATGGGGTCTGGTTGCTTGGTAACAATCCCCTTTCCTCTTTAACATACGACTGCTCAGGCTGCATAGTGACCTTTCTTGATGGTCTCTTCCTTTCTTTTTCCCATCAAGGCTGTCCATGATCACTTTAACCACATTTCACTTGGATAATAATATTGGGAACAAGGAAGGGGGGTGGGCACACAATGTAATTCACTCTGGATCTCACCTCTCAAGGGTGAAGGGAATGGGCAGGATAAAGAATGTTTTTTATAGGGGTTTGGAGAGAAGAAGAGAAAATAAGGGAAGTCTGAGGCAGACCCCAGAGGAGGAGGACCCCCAGGTTCTCCCTGGAGGTCAGCTGTAGGACCCCAAGGGGAAGTTGCTTGAGGACTGTCACTGCTGTGGCTGTTTCTGTGACTACACTGATACCTTCCATTTAGCTTTCCTTCTCAGCATCCGACTCACAGAACGTCATTTGTGCACTGGACTTTTTAATCGTCCTGCCTTTGCTCCCATTCTCCTGCTAGATTACTTCTGTCCTCCCTTCCCTCTCTTTGTTTTCCTCTTTCATCTCATCTCATGCGTATCCTTGAAGTTGCAAGTATCTCTTGGATCTATTCCCTGGCTAGTTTTCTGTGGATTTGGGGCCATTCCTGGGACTCGATGGCCTTCTCTAAGAGGTCTAGATGATCTCTGAGGTTCTTACTAGTGCCATGATTACATCATTTCATTCTCTGTCCAGTGCTATCTACATACAAGTAACTATTGAGTGAGTTTTGTTTTTTTAGGGTAGTTTTCTTCTTAAGTTATAAACTACTAAGCAAATATGAACTGTGATGAATAGTGACTCAGTTCCTATGTCTTATGGACCCACTACAAAGACACTGTTAGGTTTTCCCTAGGGTTTTAGTCTTAAATGATACCTTGATTAATTACTCTTCTAGTTCCTGGGATTGGAGGGGATGTTTCCTGCTGCCTTGGAAGCATCTGGGCTTGACCTTTTCTGTCCCATTCAACTGACAGAAAATTGGGATGGAGCAAGTGTGGACCAAGGTGGGGGAGCTGTTTGCCTCTAGAGATCCATCCTCCAGCAGATGGTTTTGCTGCAGCTCTGCTTGGGAGGTTAATGGGCAGCAGATGTCTCAACAGGCGTGCTTTCATTTTCTCCTGGAACCACTTAATTTGGTGGAGCATCTGCTTTGGCTTCTGGGTTTTTTTTCTTAAGCCCCTGGTACACCTGAGCCTGAATAAGGGTGTAGTCATTGCTTATGCTTAAGTATTGCTGCATGCTGTTCTCTCTACTTCCTTCACCAGGGCTGTCTTCTGCTACAGTCTGTTCCAAGTTGTGTTGGTGGGGGGAATGTGGAGGAGGGAAGGGGTGGGGCAGAGCTGGGCCTAGCCCCTACCCCACTGCTTCCCTCTAGTGTCTTCTTTATTGTCTCAGAGCCTGGGGGTTACAAAGAATTAGAACATGACAAAATAGATTTGCCAATTCATAAATACGATTGTCATACTTGTCTGATTCTTGGGGTCAGAAGTCTCTTGGATTGGTTAGAAGGAGTGCCAATGTGCTTTCTATAATCTTGCCTTCCAGACTATTCAGTAAATGTATTCAAACACCTATTGATCAACAGTGAATTATGGTCTCAGGTGGGCACTGCCATTTAGTCTGAGCTTAGTGGTCAGCCATTCTCCAATTTTAGAGGGTGAATTCCCCAAGCTATTCCTTTCATGGGCTTGGTCTTCACCCCAGAGATGCCCCAAATTATCTGCTATGGACAAAGTCTTCATGAAGTCCGTGTAGTGTGTTTTAGATCTAGTAGAATGATGAGTAGCATTAAAAGACAAATTTAATTTTATCCTCAAGGCAGATATTGCTGTCACTTCTGTGCCTTTGAGAGCAGTTTTCCTTCATGGCCCTGATAACCACTTTTGGTTTGTCTCAAGATTTAAGCCCCCACTTAGTTTGGGTACATTTGTGTCATGTGATTCAAGAGACTTTACATGTATTTATCAGCCTTCTACTGTGTGCAAGGCAAGACATAGCATGGTATAGGGTATAGAGGACCAGCCCTGGATTCAGGAAGGCCTGGGTTCCACCCTCTGACATGTGCTAGCTATGTGACCCTGCATCTCCCCCAGAAACTATTTAAGGATATAAGTTATGGAAGAGTTGCTTATCCTAGTTGATAAATGGAGTTTCCACACTTGGAATTCCCAAAGTGGTATCAGCAGAATCATATTTCTGGACACCTTACCCCTACTCTGCTCCCCCACCCCCCTACAAAAAAAAGAAAAGAAAGAAAATATGCAAAACACTGTCATTCAAATATGGAAGGCAAACCCAGTGTTTGTTCTTAAGGAGCTTATGTGCCTTCATTTAAAAAAAAAGTTTTATTGATGACTTTTCTTTTTACATCACATTTATTTCAGATGTAGTTATATTCCCAGCCTCCTCCTCCCCCATGTGAGACTTTTCTTTTAGCGAGGAAAAAAAAGTAAAACAGAAACAACCAGCACACTGACCGCATTTGATGACGGCAAATGCAAATTCCAGACCCATAGTTCGCTGCTTCTCCAGGATAAGGAGGGAGGTACATTTCCTCATATCTTTTCCAGAACCCAAACTGTTCATTCTGATTACACTGGTTAGGTCTTGCTTCGTTATACTTCTTATTTACATTTAGTGCTTAGTGTATATGTTGCTTTCCCTACTCTATTGTCTTGGCATGTCATAAATTCTTATCATTCTTTTCATGCTTCTCTGAATTCCTTATCTTCATCACTTTCTATGGAAAAACTATATTCCAACACATTTAGGCACCATGATCTGTTTAGCCATTTTCCGATGGATGGGCCTCTGCTTTGTTTCCAATTCTTTGCTACCACAAAAGTGCTGCTTTTGGTATATATTGGATGATTTGGGACATATGGAAATATTTTGGTACATATGGGACTCATCTTTCTGTCTTTGACCAAGGAACTTGAATTCTATTAATCGACAAACATTTATTAAGCATCTCCTAGATGCTGGGCACTGTATTAGATGTTGGGGTTACAAAGACAAAGATGGAACTTTTTTTTAATGAGTTGAATCCCATTCTACTGGGGGACCTAGGGGCAGGGCAGAAATATAATATGGAAGCAGATTAAGTAACAGCAACACATAAATTGTTTTTGGCCTTCCTACAACCTGAGTTATGGAAATCTAAAAGCACCCAAGGACTTTTTGAAGACCTTCTATTTAGCATGATTGTTTACCTGTAGAGGTTGGTATTGGTTTCTTGGCCTTGGGTTTTTTTTTCTGCCTACTTCATGAGTTGTTTTCAATTGGTGAGCTTCCAGAGGATGGGGGCTCTTGTGTCTCTGGGTAAGTTCTCTTTGGCTGGTGCTTAGCCCACCCTGGGCAAACAGGTACTTTGCAAATGCTTCTTTGAGGTGATGGTAAACAACTTCTGATTCTCAAACGTGGAGAGTATGTGTAGTGAGTCATGGGGGAATATGGTGTGACAGATGATTAAACTCACTGCAAAGGCAGAATTAAGTGACTCTTAATTTGGTCCCTCTAGCAGCTCTGTGAGAGATAAAGCCTTTGGGGTCTTAAAGGCTGAGAGGTGCTGGTGATAAGAGATAGCAGGCTTAGGAAGGAGAAAGGAAAGAATACAAATTCTATGGAACTGAGAGGAAAATAGGAAATACACAAGGGGAAAGCATTCTTTTATGAAGATTGTCACTCTGGGAAACAGAGGGGAGAGGGAGAGAGAAGGAAAGAAGGGGAGAGAGAGAGAAAGGAGGGAGAGAATGAGAAGGACAGAGGAAAAAGGGAGAGGAGAAACAGAAATGAGGGGGAGAGAAGGGAGAAAGAGAGAGTTGGGTGAGGGAGGGGGAAAGGAGTAGGAGGTAAGGGAAAGGAGAGTGGAGAAAGAGGGAGAGAGAGAACATCTGAATCTGAATGTGGCATGTCTGGTTGTATTTCCTGTCTTTTTCTTGGTCTCTGCAAGCCAGGGGTCTCATTTCATGTTCTGCCGTGCTCCTTCTGCTTTCCTTTGTGAGTTTTCCTCTTTGCTTGGTGACCCATTCCTGCTTTGCATGTAAATGCCCCAGTCAGCCAAAAGGAGGGAGGTTGTGAGCTGGGGCGATATAGGGGAGGGGTCAGACTGAACACTTTAGCTCTTAGTGCCTTTTTCTGGTTGCTTAGAGCCTTTCCTTGATTTCCTTATGGCATCAGCTGTTCCTGCAGGACGAGATTTCTCCCTTCATTATCATTCCCATCCTCCCCATCAACAATATTTATTGGGCACCCACTGTGCATGTGGAATTGTGTATCCACCAGAGCAAGAAATATAATCCCTGACTTAGTGGGGCCACAGACAGAGACATATATACAGAAACCAAGAGGATGATTTAATCAGAGAACAGGAGATGGACACATCCCAGGGCTCTCTGGGTAAAATTAAACTGAAGAGGCCCTCAGCCAATATTTTTTGACTGAGAAGTTATCCAGGGAGATTGAACCTTATAGACACACTGAGAGTTTATGCTTTGGATTATGATCCAATAGGATATTAACTTTGGAAAGGGACCCAGAGAGCATCACATCTGACCTGTTTACTTCTACAGAGGAGGAAACAGAGGCAAGTGACTTGACCGTGGTCATCCCAGAAAGAATCAGAATCAAGACTCAAACCAAGGTTCTCTGTCTCCTTTACCTGGTCTCCTTCCCATGGCACTCCATTGCCTCTCAGCCTCTGCCAAATGTGGAACCCCCATTAAATAAAAAATCGTTGGGATTGCCTGAGAGGAATATTTGAATCCACTTCTAAGTGTGGTCCCAGAGATGAGTGGACGGGTAAGGCACAGAATGCCCTTATGGGTATTTTGGGAAAGCAGCTTTGCCTATGGAAGTCTGATGAACTAAGAGAAAACCCAACTAGAAATGATAACATAAATAGCCTGACTTTTTTTCAAAGCACTTTTATCTCTATCTCCCTAGATCCTTATGAAGGAGTTCAGTTTTTATTCCTGTTTGACAGATGAGGAAAACTGAGACCCAGTGAAGCTCATTGACCTGCCTTGTGGCCACAGAGCTGATTCATTGGTCATAGAACTGTGACTAGAATGCTGGACTTTTGATTCCCAGTCTTAAGATAGTGAGGCTGCATTTGCTTGTGGGATGTTATTTTGGAGGATGGAGGGGCCAGACAGTTGGTGCATGTGGTATGCATGTAGGCAGCCAAGGGCTTGACTCCAGCCTCGAAAAGCTGACATTTCTCTCATTTTAAACCCTGGCAATCTTGTGTTGGTTGAGTGGTGATGAATTCAGGGGTGACAGAGGCTTCAAGACAATTTGAGTCTTCCTCAGTCCAGTGCACATTGTTTTGTGGATGAATCCCAGCTCCTACTGAAAACCCTCAGAGTCCTTGATTTAAACAGAAGGGTAGAAGGAGTAGACTTTTACATGGTAAGAATGAAGAGATGCCTGGTATCTTCCTTTCCTGCTCAGCATCTTGCAGAGACAGATGGGTGGATGTTTTTAAAGAATGCATTTCCTCTCTATTTTCCAAAGAAGAACTAATAACCATGTAAGGCAGAGAGGCAAAGTGGTTGCTCCGGGTTCTAGTCTCTGCTTTGCCACTCAAGAGCTATGTGATAATAGTCATGTCACCTACCATTCTGGATCCCAATTTTTTTGTCCTGTAGAAGGAATGAATTGGAATAGATGAGGGGTTCTTCGCATTTTGGGGTCATGGCCCCCTTAGGCAATCTGGTGAAGCCTGTGTACTCCTCTGAATATTTTTAAATAATTGAAGGAAGTGCTAAATTTCACTTTGTTCAATTGTTTCACTTGTGTCTGATTCTTCATGACCCCCATTCAGGGTTTTCTTAGCAAAGATACTGGAGTGGTTTTGCCATTTTCTTCTCCAGCTTATTTTACAGATGAGGAAATTGAGGCAAACCAAGTCAAGCAACTTGCCCACGGTCACACAGCTAGGAAGTATCTGAGGCCAGATTTAATCTCAAGTCTTTCTGACTCCAGACCTGGTGTTCTCTTTATTGTGTTACCTAGCTTCCCAGTTAGAGGTTAGTGAAACTGCAGATGCATTTCCCCTCATCCCTAGATTCTTTGGGGGATTCTCTGGATTTCAAGTTAAAAACCTCTGGACCAAATGGTCTGTAAGAGGCATCTAGCACCTTAGTTACTTTTGGCAGTGATTTAGTGTTTACTGGGAATGCAGAAAAGTGTCTGTCAGAATATGTCATCATTCTCCTAGCTTATGGCACAGAAATGTGGAGGCCCCTTGGCCAGCCTGATGTCTTTCTTGGGGTTGCTCTAAGGGCCATTGCCCTCTTTCCTGCTCCCATAATTCCCCCCATAGTTATGACTCTGTCACTAAAGGACAGTCTAGCAAAGCAGTCCGACAGAGGCCACCATAGCTAGGCTCTCCCCACTTGGAATGCCTTCTCCACTCTTCTTTTCTATATACAAACACATACCCCGTCCTTCAAGAACCAGTTTGAATCCTGCTCCTGCAGTCAACCTTAGAGTCATAGATCTGGCACTGGAAGGGAGCTTAGAAGCCGTCTAATAGAATTCCCCTCATTTTATAGGTGAACAATGAAAAGCCCAGGGAAGTTGTGACTCGCCCAAAGTCCGTGACCAGTACATGTCAGAACCAAGATTTGAACCAGCTCTCTTGGCTCCTAGCCCCCACTTCCTCCTTTACTATACCATTCATTTGGCATCTAATCTAGCTAATGATATATGGCCTCATGTCATGGCATACCTTATGCTGGTGTTCCCTGTATTTTTTCAGCTTTTCATAGAGACAGTGAGGTATAGTGGGAATCAGGAAGCCTGGGTCCTGGTTCCAGCTCTGCTGCTTTTGAACAACCATTGGAAGCCATTGCCCTCTCTAGGCCTTGGTTTCCTCATGTGTCAGCTCATCCTATTAGACTGGAGACATGAGATCTAGGTTTCTGGGTTGGCCTCCATGCTTCTAGGATCATGGTTCTAGAGCTGGAAGTGACTTCGCAGGCTGTTCTGGTCTAAGTCTTCTGTTTTACAAATGAGGAGGCCAAGAGAAGTTAAGGTATGTACTCAGGATCACACAAGTGGTAAGCATCAGAGGAAGGATTTGAACCCAGGTCCTTGGACTCCAGTAGATTTAATTATCATCTGTTCTGATGATTCTCAAATTCACTCATCTAGCCTTAACCTCTTTCTGATCTCTAGTTTTATATCTTCAGCAGACTTTTGGTCTTGTTCCATAGACTTCTTAAACTTGTCTAAAATGGAATTATTTCCCCTCCCCCCCCAAAAACTTTCCCTCCTTCTTAACTTCCCTGTTACTGTTGAGGGCACCACCATCTTCCTGGTCCCCCAAGCTCATGATGTCTTTGATTCCTCATTCTCTCTCATTCCCTCCCTCCCGAACTATTCTCAAGGCCTGTTGACTTTGCCTTTCCAAATGCCCTTTTCTTCTGTGATGCTGCGGCTTCTGGGGTGCAGGTCTTGTGCTTGGCTTCTTGCAGTAGCCTGCTGGTTAGTCTCCTTACCACCGATCTCTCCCTGCTCCAGTCTGTTGTTCATTCAGTTGGCAAAAACAATCTTCTACAAGTGTAGGTCTAACCATGTCCCCACTTCTTCATTCCACCCCTAGTAATTCCATGGTCTCCCTGTCATCTCCAGGATCAAAGCCCTCTGTGGCCTGGCTCTCTCTACCAGTCTTCTTACACCTCACTGCACACCCCCCTCCAACTTTCCCAGTGTTCAGCGATCCAGTGTTACCAGCCTAATTATTAGTTATTCTACATGATCCCCTATCTCCTGGTTCTGTGCATTTTCTCTGGCTGTCCCCTAGGTCTGGTATGCCCTCCCTCCTCATTTCTTCCTATAAGTTCCAGTTAAAATCCCATCTTGTACCAGAAGCCTTTCTTGATCTTCCCTCTGTTGATTACTTCCAGTTTATCTTGTATGAACATCACCGGCACATCACTGCATGTTGTCTCCCCCATTTCATCCTCAGTTCTTAACACAGTGTCTGGCACATGGTAGACTTGATAAATGTTTATTGACGGACCAATGGCTGCCTTCTAGCTTGGGCTTTCTAAGCCTGTTCCCTCATCTGTGAAAAGAGAATAACGTTACTAGCACTACTTCCTTCCTCCCAGGGTTGTTGTGAGGAAGAGACTTTGTAAATCACGGTGTAAATGTGAGTTGCTCTTATTATTCTCGGCCCCTTGCAGCTGTCCACTGGTGACCCTGTCTGCGTGTACCTTGTCTCTCTAATGAGACTGTAGGTGCTCAAGGGGCCAGGGACCACATCTTAGTCTTCTTTCTATCTTTCCAAGAACATTCAGCACAAAGCGCAGAGCAGAATAGACAGACCCTTGAAAAATAGCCTTTGCATAAATGAGAGGAGCCAGAAGGACTGAAGTCAGCTCTATACTCAGACATTCACCTGGGGTGAGTGAGGATGGCTGTGTGCTGGGTGAGGACGGGGAGAGGAGGCCCCATTCGTTTCTCCCCGTGACCGTGCCACTTGGGAGGAGGTTGGGTTGACAGCCTCGGTATTGATTTTTAGGTCTGACGTGAAGCTAGGAAGGACCTTAAATCTCTCCTAGAAGCAGTGTGCCCTAGTAGGAAACAGGCTGGGTCTGGAGGCAGAGGGCTTCGGTTTCAAGTCCGATTCTTCTATTTACCACTCAAGTGACCTTAGGCAACTTACATAGCTCCATGGGTCTCAGTTTTCTCATATGTTAAATGAGAAGGCCGGGGTTTTAAACCTATGATCCTAAAAAACTTGGACTCAGGGCAGCATGGGACTTCTTTTACATGCATATCTGAATTATGCTGGGACACCAGAGCAGAGTCCTCAAGGGTGTGGAAACTCCCTCCACTGGGGGAAAACAACACCACTTTGGTACTTTATGGCCTTCAAGAGTCTTTTGGAGCACTTTTGCTGTTAATTGCACATTTAGCATGAGAGGCAAGATCTTTAAACCTTGTTTTCTTGACTCCAAGGTTGGTCCTTTGTCCACTATGACATTCTGCGTTTTCTGAGGAGGAAATAGGCCAAGGACCATTACCCTGTGGACGCTCTTGCCATGACCCTGCCTCAGTGGGAGGAATGTTTTACACAGACACACAGACACAGACACACACACACACATACATGCATACACGTACAAAGCATCCTTTATATAACATGTAACATATAGCCACATTTTAACATAAACAAAATAATTACATGTAATAAAACTTATATATATTTATTATGTAATGTTACTATGACATATATAGTATGCATAGAGTATATATAGTATACAGTGTGTATATGAAATATATGATACCTGTATGTCATAGAATAACCTTATGTAACATAATTATAGATAAGCTTTATGATATAGATTACACATTATATAGATAGGATGTATAACACATAATATGCAATATTGATAGATTATGCTCAATAGAACAGTAATATAAATATAACTATATACAGCAATATAACATATCATATATATATATTTTATGTAATATATGCATATATAATATATTAGCATTTGCTACTTTGAAGCAGTATGGTAGAATAGAAAAGCAATTGGACCTGGGATCAGGAGACCTGGCTTTGAATCCTGGTTTTCTTACTAGCTTGCAAGGCTGGCTTCAAATTGGGCAAAGTCATTTTACTTCCCTGAGCTTAGTTTCTTCATCTGTAAGATGGAGATAATAATACTTGTCTTGAATATCTCACAGTTTTGTTGTAAATATGAAATGGTATCATAGAAATGAAAGCTAGAAATATTCTTGGAGATGATCAGTTGTGAGGGGCTCATATTGCCTCCTCAGTAGGTGTGAAAGAACTTTGTGAAGTGCCATATCTGTGTAAGTTGTTATTCTTTTTAGGTCTGGGCCTGTGATTTTATCCAGCACCTTCTGTAAGATAGTGCCTGGCACAGAGTAGGCATTTAATAAATGCTTGTTAATTGTAAAGAACACTTGGTGTGGAAACTCTCTCCACTGGGGGAAAACAACACCACTTTGGTACTTTATGGCCTTCAGGAGTCTTTTGGAGCACTCCAATGGTTTGCTGTTAATTGCACATTTAGCATGAGAGACAAGATCTTAAACCTTGTCTTCTTGACTCCAAGGTTGGTCCTTTGGCCACTATGACATGCTGCGTTTTCTGAGTCAATAGCCATTTTTAAAAGCTTTTACTATGTGTTAGACAGTATGCTAAACTCTAGGGATACAGAGAAAGGCAATTATCTTGCTCTCAAGGTACTCACAGTTTAATGGGAGACAGTATCCAGAAGATTGGGGTTTTTTTTGTTTTTTGGTCTAAAGCTGTAATTTAATTGGATAGTGAACTAACAGCACACAGTAGACCCTTAATAATACTTGTAATATAATTAACAATATAATTCAGAATTGAAGGAACTGACTTTGGAATCAGGATAATTTCTATTCAAGTCTCACATTGGACAAACTGACTTTGTGACTCTAGGGAAGTTATTTAACATCTCAGTGCCCTTGGAAATTCTATAATTATTTTTTAAAATTCTTAACTTAAACACTAAATAACAACTTCTGCATCCACAATAGAACAGAAGAGAGAATTTTACACAAAACAATTGTACTCGAAAACTCTTATTACAATAAGCATAGCTTACTTTTCCTTTTAAATATGTAATGAGTTGGGGCGGCTAGGTGGCGCAGTGAATAGAGCACTGGCCCTGGAGTCAGGAGGACCTGAGTTCAAATCCGGCCTCAGACACTTAACACAAAAATTAGCCGTGTGACCTTGGGCAAGTCACTTAACCCCAACTGCCCTCCAAAAAGCAAAAACAAAACAAAACAAAAAACAAATATGTAATGAATTCCACCTGTAGCTTTCAAAACTATCCTGCTGGTCTGTGCTTCTTTCTGGCCTTCTGTTCTCTTCTGTGATCTTTTTTAAAAGGATGCTTCAATGACCCATTTCTTCCTTTTGTTTTTCTGCTACCCTATTCCCTATTGCCCTTCTCCATTCGACCACACCCAATTGAGGGGGAAAAAAAGAGACATAAAGCCTTGAAAGCAAAAGCAAAATCTCCAACTGATCATGACTAAAAATGTCTGTCTCATTCTCTAGCTTGAATCTAACACTTCTCTTTTAGGAAGTGGGTCACATATTTCACCATAGGATCCTCAGGAATTATGGTTGTTGTTATATTGTTCATGTTGTTTTGTTTCTGTTCGTTATGTATCAATTGATGCTAATTTTTCCTTTCATCATACAGTATACCACAATACGCATTCCATTGTATTGGTATACTATAGGCAATTCTCTAGAAGTTTCAGAGAAGGTACCAATAGAAGGCATTAGTATAGGGAGTTTCCTACCGGGAAGCTTCCTTCTCTACAGATGAAATCAAAGGTCTGGTTTTAAAAAAAATTAAAGAATATATACATGTATTATTAATACCTGCTTTTCACCATTTAATTCAGACCCATCACTAATCCCTTCCTCCAGCAATAAACCATCTGAATTTTCTCTCATTATTTTCCTGGCCAGGTTCTTGGCTGCAGTCAGGATAGAGGCCCCAGCTGTGGGACTTAGAGCTTCTTGCTTCCATATCTTGTGCTCTGATGAGCCTCAGATTCCGGATGGCCCCTTTCATGGCTTGGCTCTCTCCCTGCAGCTTAGCACGTGCTAATGCCTATTTTGTGACCCTGCCAAGATGGCCGTCAAGACCTGGAAGAGCTACCAAATTCATGTTTAGGGGTTTTCAAGAATGGAAAAAAAAATCTATAAATAAGAAATATAGGTAGACGAGTAGGCCTGACTGAGGAAGAGGTAGCTGGGATTGGCAAAAGAAATCAAGCAAACCTTTGTCTGGCTGCCCCAGGATCATGGAAAATGGCATCATTGAAAGGATTTGGATCTGGGAGAGCTTGGCTTCTGGTCCCAACTTTGCCACTTGCTTATTACATGCCAGTGGATAAACTACTTCCCTTTTCTGGGACACAGTTGTCTCCTCTGTAAAATGAAGGAGTTGGATCAGACGGTCCCTTGAAGCTCCAAATCTCTATTATTCTAAATGAGATAGAATCTTCTTCAGGGAATCATCATTATAGAAATAGGGGCAGAGACTTCTTCTGGTCCCTACCATTAGGGAAGGTAAGGGTTACCTGAAAGGTCTTCAGGTTGGCAGCCTCTGCCTTGACCCCACTCCTCAGGGAGGACTGAAGACCTTCAACTGGGGAGGGGATTCCAAGGGAGGGTGGTAGCATCTTTCATCTTCTAACACTAAGTAGTCGGCGATTTTTTCAGGCTTCCCTCCCAGAACTCAACTCAACAGTCACCTATTAAGTACTTGTTATGTACCAGACTTTGTGCTAAGTGTTGAGAATACAAATACAGGAATAAAGAAAGATAGACCCTGCCCTTATGGAGCTAATATTCTAATGGGGCAAGACAACACAGAAAAGGAAGTAGAAAAAAGTTGGGAGTGAGGGGAACCTGAGACATGGTAGAGAAAATCCAGAAAAGCAGGAATATAGCCTGTTGAGCAATGAAGATTTGGCTGGGCTGGGTGTCCTCTTTGTAGTAGTAAACTTCTGGGGAGAAGAAATCCCTGTGGCGTGGTAAAGAAAGGCCAGAGAGTCAGACCTTTCTTCAGAGCTATACCTCCAGAGCCCTAGTCCTAATTCCTCTGTTTCTTTGAGAGAGCCACCATCTTTCCAGTCACTCAGGCTCCAGTTCTCAGAGTCATGTTGGGATGTTTTCTTTCTTCTTCCTCCCGTATATGCAAGTCCCATTGATTCCACCTCCATAGTAGCCTTTGCATTTGGCCTCTTTTTGTCACCTCTTACCTGGTTTATTACAATAGCCTTCTAGTTGATCTTCCTGCTCCTAATTTCTCTCCTCTTGAACCTCCTCTGCATGTGGCTGACAGTTCTAGCCCCTCTCTCTTTGCTGAGAAAGAACCTTCCAAATGCCAAAGGTCTGACTGGGTCATCTCCCCGACACCTCCCTACTAATGACAAACCTTCTCCACTCTGGGTGTCCTCGTTTCATGGTACTCCTCTTTAACACTCTAAATTCAAATTAAACTGGACTGCAAATGGTGCCTTGAGCTTGTCTTCTTGTCATTGTTTAGTCACATCCAACTCTTTGTGACCCCATTTGTGGTTTTCTTGGCAAAAATATTGGAACGTTTTGCCATTTCCTTCTCTAGCTCATTTTTACAGATGAGGAAACTGAGACAGACAGGGTGAAGTGACTTGCCCGGGGTCACGTAACTAGAAAATGTCTGAGGCCAGATTTGAACTCACAAATACGAGTCGTCTTGACTTCAGGCCCTGCACCAACTCCATTTACTGTGTCACCTAGCTACTTGCCTTAGCCATCTTCAAATGTAGTTCCTGCTTGTCTCTGACTTTTGAAATCGTATCTTTCTTTAGGGTTCAGCCAAGATACCTCTTCCTACAGGAAGCCTTCCCTGATCATCCCAGCTAATAGTGCTCCTTATCTTTATCATGATACCTTGTACCAAACTTATTTGCGAATGTGTCTTATTCACCTATAGGTACCTATTTTATTTCTAGTTTTTTTTCTTTTTGTTTTCTAGCTTCCACAAAAAGAGTTACTATGAATATTTTGGTATCCATGGGACCTATTTCTTGGCTATTGACCTACTTGGAATTCTTTCCTGGTTCTAAATTGCTTTCTAGGACATTTGGACTAAGTCAAGATCCATCAGTAGATTTCAATGTGCCCAACTTCCAGTTCCTTCAAAATAGACTATTTTCATCTTTGACCTTTGACCATCTGATGGGCATGACTACATTTGGGCATTGTTTTATAGTTGATTAGTGCATACACCCCAGGGTCATGCCTACCTGCTTGGGGACTCCTGGTGATCTTTAGACCACAGTGGACCTCTGAGAGTTATCATAAGGAATGCACTTTCTAAACCCTACAACACTGTATAAATGTAAATGATATATTTTTTTCCTTCTCTTTAATATTTTGTAAACCTATGTAGGCAGGAACTGTGCCTTATCTAAACTTTGTGGCTTCCCCGGTGCCTATCAGACAGTCATTCAACATTCATTAAGTGCTTACTGCATGCTTGGCTCTGTACTAAGTGTGGCAAGCAGACTAAAGTGCTGGTTATTGCCATAGCTCAGGTGCGAAGGGATAAGGGCCTACACGAGGGTGGTGGCATGGTTAGAGTTCATTAATAAACATTAATTAAGGACCTACTGTGGAGGTCTGGCATATACCAGGCTCTTAATACATGTTTATTAATTGATTATCATGTGCAGGCATTGTACTAAACACTGGAGATACAGAAAGAAGAAAAAGAGAGAAGAGGCATTGTTGAGAGATGTTAGCAAGGGAAAAGTCAACAGGAGTTGGAGAGAGACAGATGGGAGGGAGGGAGAGAGAGAGAGAGAGAGAGAGAAAAGAAGGAGAAGGAGGAAGAACAGGAGGAGGAGGAGGAGAGAGAGATATCCAGGATGGCACCTTGATTTCAGGCCTGTGGTCAAAGGGATTTTGTTCAGAAGATAGAATGCTGCACTTGGAGTCTAGTGACCTGACCTCATGTCCTAACTCTGGTATATACCAGCTACCCGACCTTGAGCAAGTCACTTATTCCAGTCTAAGCTGACGGTCTTTCTGAGATTCTGTTTCTTCATTGGGAAAATGAGATAATATATACCTGTATTACCTTCTTCACACAATTGTGGTGGGGAAAGCACTTCCCCAAGTTTGTAAGTTATTTCTATCTTCTTACCAAGGGAAGAGATAAGGGAGCAATGTGAGTTTAGAAATATAAACTAACCAGAAGAAAAAAAAAAGTAAAAGGAGGGGGAGGGGGAGGAATATGAACAGTTAGCACCCCATAAAACAGAAAGTGGTGATGAGGGGAAAAGGGAGATGATAAAAAGCATGGCTTAAAACTTAAAGCCACCAGATGATCCTGAGTCATTAATAATGAAATTGGAAGGTGGGCAACAGGTATATAAAGAATGGAAAAGATCTGTCAGGATTTCCATGATCAAGTGTTTTCCCCCATTGGTGGTAGAGGAACCACCACTTTTGGACCCTAAGAGTCTTTGTATGTTGGAGGTTTAGAAATGACTCGAAGTAGCCCTAGAGAAAGCAAGGGGAGCAAGAATGACTAGGTCAGACTAAGCACACACAGAAGAGACCATGTTGTCGTGGACACAGATTTGGAGGAATTGAAGGATCCATTTTTCAAGATATTTGGAAGCAAGGAAGATATTAAACAATTAAAATTTTTTTATTACAATTGAAAAAATCACTTAAGATATTAATCAATAAACATTTATTAATGCCAGGCATTGTCAGTAGCTATTGACCCATATGCTTGTTTTTCTTCCTTACAAAATCTTCATTGAGAACAATTAACACATATATTGGGGGCATTTGTGGTGAAAATAGGAGGAAAAAAAAACAAGCAGACTTTCACAAATGATATTTCATCCCAGATCATATCTTTACATTCACACAATTAACTAGAAAGTACAGAGAATCTAAGATCCCACCAGGCATATTATTTGCTGGCTATAAAAAGCATTTGATTTGGTGGAGCAAAATGCACTTTTGGAGCTTCTTCCATACTGTTTCCCATACATATGTTAAGATCATCAAATATTCCTTGAGAGATGCAACTGCAGAGATGACATTGATGATGCACTGGTTAATTTTGCTGACATTCTTTTTTTATCTTTTTTTTTTATTCTTCGGTGTGAGATATGACTTGCTAGGTAGGTGAGGTCAATGGAATAAAAAAGACAAATTTAGTTTTTAAAAAGGTGCAGCAGCAACAGATTACCAATGATCTGATTGTTAATATCGTGCAAGGCATGATACAGGTAAATGTTTATCACCTTCCTGTAGGAGATCTAGTGTAGAGGGAGGTCTAGGAAGAGGGATTCCCTATAGAAGGTGAGGTCCTCCAGATACTCCTGCTTTCAGATGACAGTTGCCATTTGCATGGAGCCCTGGCAAACTGCAATGCTTTCTAAATGGGATGAATAATCAGTCTAACCATCCAGCTAGGAAAAACTAAATGGGTGAAGAATGCCTCCTGTCCAGATTATGTCATGCAGTTTGATATGAAACCTACAGAGCTGACCAGTCATTATGTATGTGTCGAATAGACACTGTGTAGATGTGTAGATGGATAATGGATTGGTTGGTCCCAGAATGATATTTATGAAATTTCAGTCTTTTTAGTGACCCCAAGCTTCTCCCTGAAACACAACTCTCTCTCTCTCTCTCTTTTTTTTTTTAACACTAATGTTCTGGTGATGCTATATGGCTCCAAGTCATGGAATATCAACATCTCTGAGGAATCAAAATGGCAGGTCAACCAGAGGGCAGTGGAAAAATGCACGATGGGACTAAATAGGCGCTAGCATATTATCAGTGATAAATTATATGAGAAAATGGCAGGAATGATATCATTAAAAAGATATATGTCCAGAAAAAGATGTGGTCAAGGCATGTATTTAGAGCGATGGATAACTGATAACCCACACTCTACATCAGTTTCCATATAATGTAGGCATCACTTAAGAAGGGTCCTCTGTTCTTTGGGTAGATACTTTATAGAGGATTTGGGGGATGACATGGACAGGGAGGAGTCCACTAGTTGAGACGGCATGGAAGGTTTGTATTTTGTATCATTGGTAGGAGTACTCACATTGATGAGATGAAGCATCCTTTGAAATTTACAAAACATTTTATGCTTCATTTGCAAAGATTCTGTAACTCTAAGTCAGTTGGATCCTTTCCCCACCTACCAGTAGACCCCTTCTTGGGTTTTAGTGACAGTTGTTAGGTGCTAGTAAGAGGAAGTTATTTTGCTACAGTGTTTTTGACCACCAAAGTCTGTTACAAAAGTAATATATGGCATGGTATCTGTTCTCAAAGAGTTTGGAATCTTGTAAGAAAGCAATATTTTAACATATGAAACAGAATAATTATTGGGCTCATGGGATCATAGATGGAGAGTTGGAAGGGACTTTATAGATAATTTGTTTTAAAACCTTTATTTTGTAGAAAATACAATTGAGGGTCAGAGATGTTATGTGACTTGTCCAAAGCTATGCAAAGACAAAGTGACAGAGGTGGGAGCTGAACCTAGACCCTATTCAGGCAGCAGAGGATAAAATATCCAAATATAACCAAGTAATAAAAATGTACTAAAGTACTAAAAATCTATTAAAAATGCCCAGTCTGGAAAATAAAGTCTCTGGTCATGGAGAAGTGAGAGTAACATTGAAAACTGAAAGGATTGTGGATGTGAATCCCAGACAGAATTTGCTTAGGCAAAAGGGGATTGGAAAATTGTTTTAACCAGGGAGAAATAACAGTGAGCAAACGCAGGGAAGTGGGAGTGAACGGGGTGTGTGTATAGGGGACAGGGAGGAAAGTGATTTGGAGTAGAGGGTTCCTGTTGTTGGTAGTGTGGGGGATTAAGGTGGAGAGGTCAGGCGAGGTCAGGTTCTACAGGACTTTGAATGCCAAGGCAAGTTGATTTTTATAGCAACACTGACAATGGTAACAACTACACCCTTTACAATCAGAACCTCTCATGATTCCTTTTGTTTGTGCTTGACAACAACTCTATTACATAGGTACAAGAGTTTGCTTGTAAATGTTTAATAACTAGATCTTGGTGGGGGGGTATCTATGACGCACTTTAAATTTAATCTGTATTATAAAACATTTTTTCCTTTGCTTTTTAAAGTGTAGAAAATCAGCAAAACAATAAAGCAGGACTAATTTGTAGCATTTGCTTATTTCAGAGGTATAAATACACTGAAAATTTAACAAACTAATCTCTTTTTAAATATTATTATTATTTTTTGCTTTTTGGAGGGGGCAAGGCAGGGTAATTGGGGTTAAGTGACTTGCCCAAGGTCACATAGCTATTAAATATTAAGTGTCTGAGGCTGGATTTGAACTCAGGTCCTCTTGACTCCAGGGCCAGCGCTCTATTCACTGCGCCACCTAGCCACCCTGGTACTTTTCTATTTAATTCTTTTTTTTTTTAAACACACTGCTCTCTTGAGACAACACAAGTATTATTCCTATTTTTCAGTTAGGGTAACTGAGGCTCAGAGAGGAGAAGGTACTTGCTTTATATAATGGATAAGTAGAAGAATAGAGACTTGCACTGAGCCTTTTGACTCTGGATTCAGGACATTCTCCACTAAGCCAGGCTGTCCCTCTTTTACCACGAGCAAGGTTTCTTTCCCATGCTTTGAAAGAAACCAGGAGCAGCCATCTCTTCCTACCTTGCCTTACCTATGGTTTCTGGTGCAATTCAGTTCAATAAATGCTGATTTTTTTCCCTTCTATATGGTTAGCATTGTGTATAGACTGGATAATCTCTAAAGGGCAAGAGTGTGTTGGTAAATGTTTAACAACCAGATCTCCAGAAAGAAAGAAAAAGCATGAAAGAAACACTTTTAAGTTTAATTTCAATTATTAACATTTCTCCATTATTTTCTTAAGTCTAGATGTCAACAAAACAATAAATCAGGCCTTGAACTTTAGCGTTTGCTGAGATTTCTGAGGTATAACATTCGGCTTTTGTGAGTGTTTAGAGGTGGATCCAGCACACCCCTGCTAATAGAGTCTTCGAAGGAGGGGGGCGGGGGCTAATGCTTTTACCCCAAAGTGGACACAACAGAATAACAGCCCCACTATTTGAGGCCACATTTTCCCTTCTGTGTATAGCCTTCCTGTTTATCTTCCATTTAATATTCCCTCTTCTGCAGTTGCCTCAGACCTACTTATTTTCTTTCCTGGATGGTGTGAATTGAATTGCAATGAGCTGAGGGTCAGGTTGGAGACATTCCTCCCCTTCCCCACCCCCGCTCCCACCCCTACTCCCACCCCCATTTATAGCCTAACTCTTCTGCCTTCTCTTATCTGCATTTATAACCTGGCACTAATTATTCACAGAGATAATTGCCCTTTGCAGGCTCCCTGTTAATTGAGATTGCTTTTGAGACTCAATCAAGGAGAGTATTAAGTGATCTTACATGAAAGTGAGTAAAGACGGCTGCTGGAAAAAGCAGGATGTACTTTTCTAGAGCCAGCCGAGTCAGGCCTGGGGAGGCCCAAGTGTCTCCCTCCGCCCTTACCCTGCAGAGCCTGGAAGGCTGTTTGGTGGTTAGTCCTCTACTCCAAAAAACACATCCTGTGGCACAGTGGAGAGCGGAGTCAGGAGGCCAGGGTTTCAATTCCAGCTCCTCTTTGTAGCTTTAGGTAAGTCCCTTTAACCTCTGTGGACCTCACTTTTCCCAACTATAAAATGAAAAGGATTTGACTAGGGGGCTTCTAAGATTCCTTCCCTGTTTCTGTCATCCATTCTGGACCTTCCTGGTGCCATCACATCCATGGGGTCTGTCAGCACCCCAGGGGGAAGTGGGCCCAGCCTGGTTTTTCACCGTGAAATCATCAACTTTTAATGACTGCATTGGAAGCTTGCTCTCTGCAAAAGCAGGTAGGTCAGGTATCCTGTGGCTGCTTGCTAGCAGAGCTAGCTCCTCAGCTACAGTAATGATAGCTCTACTTCATGTAGGACTTTAAGACTTGCAAAATCCTTCATGTACATTATCCAAATCTCAAAACACTGAAGTAAATGCTGTCATTTACTTCAAATTCCTATTTGATAGATGTGAAAACAGAGGCTGAATTGACTTGCTCTTGATCACATAGTATGAGAGGTAGAATTTGAACCCAAATCTCTGTTGATTTCCAGTCTAGTCTAAAGAACTATTTCCCTTCTTTGGTAGCTCTTCTCCCCAGGATGCATAGTGGAACCCTGGACTAAGCAGGAAGCCTGGATTTTAATTCCAGTTCTTGCTGCAGGACCACGGACAGGTCACAATCTTTCTGGGCCTTGAAATCTCCAGTTGGAAAATGGGATAATAACGTCTACTCTGCCCACTTGACCAGTAGTATTGCAAAACACTGTTTTTGAAAACTCTTTGGAGAAATGCATTCAATGCTCTGTAAATGTGAAGGATAAATATAAGAAGGGTTACATACCTCTTACTAGTTCAAATGGCCACTTTTCTCTACTGTCCCATATTGAGAGGAAGCATGGGATAGTGGACAACACACTGCTTGGTACTTGAAGACCTGGATTCATGTCTTGGCCCTGAATCTTAATTAGACATGTGGAATGTGTTGACTGGAAGGGACGGCTGGCTTGAGAGCCTCATGAAAGACTTGAAATCTGGTTCTAGTGTTACCTTCTGACCTCTGGCAAATCATTTATGTGTTCTGGGCTTCAGTTTTCTGATCTGTAAAATTTTGAAGGGGTTTTATGAAATGTCCTCTAAGCACCCTTCCTGCTCTGAATCTAAAGTCCTATGACCTTAGATAAAAATGACATATATTAATTAAGCACCTACCACATGCTGGGCATAAAGAGACAAAAATGAAATTGTTCTTGTCTCCATAGAATTTACATTCACCTGGTAGGTTGCAACATGTGCATAATTAAGTAAAAACTTAAATATAGAGATAAATTTGCAGAGAGAGACTGGGACTGGGGAGTGGGGTGAATTAGGAGCCTCATGAAGAAGGTGACTCTTAAGTTGAACCCCGAAGGAAGACAAGGATTCGGAGAAGCTTAGATACATATTAATCTCTGCCTTTCTTAATGTACAGACCTGTTCTCTGCCATAGAGTAAATAAGAATTTATTAAGTGTCTAAATTATTAAGCTTACCCTGTGTCAGTTAATTGATTTGTGTGTGTGTGCGTGTGTGCATGTGTGTGTGTATTTTGTTTTTTGGTATCTCCAGTTTTTAGCACAGGATAATTGTTTATTAACACTGAAATGAAATAAAAAGTTTTTCTTGCTTTGTCTCTAAGTTCCTACTAGGCAGGGAGTGTATGTTAAATGTAATTTTAGGGGCTAGAAACCTGGATTCTGTCTCAGAGATGGAGGGGTTGAGTCTTCCTTTTGCCTTTAGGCAAGCAGGCTCTTAATAAACGATCCAAGACTTTTCCTGATTATTTCATAATAGGTATCTCCAGGGATGGGGATTCTTCTACCTCCCTTAGTTACCAGCTCTGCTGTCTAATCACCCTTACCATTCAATTTAATTACAATACTCATTAGCAATTCTATGTGGCTGGCAATGGAGCTATAACTAGGATTAGGTGACTGGGGCTTTGCTCCAGGGCAGTAGAGGCTGTGTAGAAACAACTGGGTTTAGCGCCTACTTAGCAAAATATAATTAGTTAAAATAAAAAGCTACCAGAGACAGTTTCCTGGCCCATTCTCAGCCTGCTCCCACATAGATACCTCCTCATCAGTGTTCTGGGGTCTTAGCCCATGGGTCCAGTGTTCTGGGGTCTCTGGCCTGCTCCCCCCAGTAGTTTTATGATGTCTCTCTCTCTCATTTCCTCCTGACTGAATTTATTTTTAAAAGTTGACTATTTACTTATCTATTCATTCATTCGTGTATTTATTTAATGCTGCTTATCCCAGACATGTTTTGTGAAGCTTTCCTTGGACACTGAAATTGCTGATTATGGCTTTGCCCAGCAGTGACCTCCTGGACCCTTTGGGAATACAAGAGAAGCTTAAAACAAAGTCCCCTTGCTGTAGATAATTAGGGAGATGAGACTCACATCCATCAATCAGTAAGAGCAATCCAAGTGAGCATTCAACCTGATTGCCAGGTTATACCATGTAAACTCTAACCCTTGGCAGAGTTCAGAGGAGGAGTTGAGCACAGCAGACCTGAGAGGGCAGGGAGGATTTTATATAGAATCTGGGCTTTGCAGGCTGGCTAGTGTCTGGATAGGTAGAGAGCTTTGGGGAGAGCATTCCAGGTACTAATAACCACATGAGCAAAGGCACAAAGTGAGACTGAGAATGGTGAGTTTAAATGAAAATTCAAAATTTGTCTAAAACGGAAAGTCCATTTGAAAAGTTGTGGTAGATAAGGCTGAAAAGCTGGGTTGGGGCCAGATGTTGGAAGGCACTGAATGCCAGGAGGATGAGTTTAGATTTGAACTTGTGTGCAGTGGGGAGCTGCTGAATGTTTTTGAGCAGCAGAAGAGATGTGAAAGTCATGCTTTAAGATAAATCTGTTAGCTGTTACATAATAGAGGGAGAACAGTTATGATAGCTATTGTGTCTCATCAGCTATAAAATGACGAGGTCTGGACTTGGGTGCTATCGTTGGGAAAAGAATTTTTTAAAAGAATTTTTTAAAAGCATTTCCAAAGTGGAATCAATAGGACCTGATGACGGATTGCATGTCATCTGAGATTCTGAGCCTGGGAGACTGAGAGCGGAACAGGGAATCTCGGCTTGGTTTGATTGCAGAGGCTGTGAGTTCAGATTTGGATAATTTAAATTTGACTTCCCCTTGAAGAGGTCACTTGGTAGAGAGCAGCAGTTCTCAAAGTGTGGTCCAGGGACTGCTGGGGGTCCCCAGGAATTTCTTTCCTTTCAAGAATTTCTGAAGGTCGAAAGTACTTCAGAGGAATATGAAGATATTTTAATTTTCAATATGGCAATTATTGATAGAAATAGTAACTATTGATAGAAATAATCCATATAAACAAAAGCTCTTTGAGGGGCCTCAATAATTTTTATGAATATAAAGGGATCCTCTGAACCTTGTTTTCGAATTCTGATATCATCCGATGTGGATATCGCACACTGGGCATGGAGTCTGGAAGACCTGGTTTAGAATCCTGCCTCTGACATTTAGTAGCTAGAAGATTATGGATAAGTTACTTATCCATAATAAGTTATGGATAAAATAAGTTACTTATTTTTTTCTCTCAGTTTCCTTATCTGTGAAATGGGAATGATGATCAAGCAGTAACAATGATACTTCCTCCCAAGGATAACTTGTAGTATCTGACCTTTGGGGTTGTTTTGAGGTTCACATGACATGAAGTAGATAAAGTACTTTGTAAACTTTAAAGTTCCATGTAAATTCCAGCAATAAGAAATGTCCAAAGGAAGCTGGAATGGCATATAAGAATTCAGCACAGGGTGTAAATTTTGGGAGTATACTGAGGAGGCTTCAGAGGACCTGGGTTGAGTTCCTGTCTCTGATACTACTGTGTGACTTTTGGAAAGTCATTTTGACATCTTGGGCCTCAGTTTACTCACCTGTAAAATGAGAAAGTTGGACTTAGACGGATCTAGCTCAAGAGCTATGATCCAGACAGGTTGCATTGTAGGAAGGTTTCCATCTGGGATCTTTCAGCTGAGGAAGGAAACATTTGGGGAGATAACATGTGTAAAGATAACAATGAAATCATTAGATTAGTTGGACTTACTGAGGTCTAGGTGAACATAGAAACGTAAGGTAGAGAACTGCCCTTTGGGGAATGGTCATAGAAGAAAAGGAGCCTGAGAAAAGAGTGGTCAGAGAAGTAGGAGTTGAACCAGGATAGGATTGTGTCAAGGAAGCCAAAGGAAGGAAGGGTCTCATGTAGAAGGAGGGGGGAGACCTGCTTCCAGGAAAACCTTGGGAAGAACTATATGAACAGATTTAGAATGAAGTGAGCAGAACCAGGAGATCATTGTGCAGAGTAACAGTAGTATTGTAATGATAATCAAATGTGACAGCTACTGTGACTGGTACAGTGATCCAAGACAATTCCAAAGGACTCATGATGAAAAATGCTCTCTACCTCCACAGAGAGAACTGAGGAACTCTGAGTGGAAATTGAAGTATAATTTTTCTTTTTACTTTATTTTTGTGATTTTTTTGAGTGACCGCTAATATGGAGATATGTTTTGCATGATTTCATACATATAATTGGTATCATATTGCTTGCCTTCTCAATGGATGAGGGAGGGGCAGGAGAGGATTTGGTAACTAAAAAAAAATAGAACGTTAAAAATAACTAATCATATTTTTTTAAAGGGAGGGGAGACTACAGAGTAAAATGTTACAAAGAGGTCAAGGAGAACAAGGACTGAATGGAGGTCATGAGACTTGGCCAAAAAGCTCCTTATGACCAGCTCACTCTCCTACTGTGATTTAATTCTGTTTTGTATTGCTCGATTCCTGTAGGGATAGACAAAGCAGCCAGCATCCTCTTCATAATGACCTGCTATGTATCCTCAATTACTAGGAGACAGTTATTAAATCCCCCCTAAGCCCTCTCTGAGTTAATACTCTGATTTTGAGGATGTTATGTGACTTTCAGTCTCAGAGGCAGACTGCATTGTGGAAAGATTCCCATCAGAGGTCTGTGAGCAGAGGAGAAAGCCTTGTATGGAAATAATTCACCGGTGGTGATAACTCTATCCAAACCATTTACAGAAAGTGGTAATTAACAAAGCTTTGGGGAGGGGGTTTGGGGAGGAGATGATGGATAGGAGGCTCTCTCTTGGAATACTGATGTCCCTGATGTTTTCCCAAGGGCATCTTATTGATTGGAACAATGTAAGGTGATGATATTTCAGTAACTGGAAAGAAATCTCTAATTCAGGCTGGCTGAGGACATGGAATTCCTTGTTGTTCCCTTTCCTTGAGGGGCCTCCTAGGGTTTAGTTGTTGGGATGAAGTTTGGAGTTAGCCTCAGTAGCATAGTATAGTGGAAAGAGGTTTGGATTTCAAATCACAGGATCTGCTACTTAACCATGTGATCTTGGGCAAGTTACTATACTTTTCTGGGGCCTCACTTTGCTCATCTGTAGAATGAGGGGTTGGACAAATGACCCCTGAGATTTCCTTTTGCTCAACTCCATGACCCCTATTCAAAATCACTCACCTGCAGACATGATTTACTTGTTCCAGTGAGATTGCCATAGCTGAGGATATTTCTGTCCTGTTCTGCGTGAGTCAGTCCAACCCAGAGGTGGCTGGGAGTCTTCTTGGGATGGAGGAGGCAGTGTTTGGGTATAGGACAAGCTGACTGGCAACAGGACTGAAGGAACTGTAGGGTCCAGGATTTGTCTGTAGCAAAGCAGTGAGGAAGGGGACAGTTGGAGGCTATCAAAATGGATCCTGGAAAGAGTTGGAAGCCAAGGTTATGTCCCCTGTGATGAAGAGCAGGGATTCCACAGCAAGGCTGAAATGATCTCTGAGGGTGGAGCCAGAATTCATTCATTCATTTATCCTTAAAAGTGATTGCTTTATACTATATTGGTTAAGCATTTTCTAGGCTTCGGCATCAAGGATGCAGAGATGCATGACCCAGACCTTGTGTCCTTATGGCCTTTGCTGTGTGACCCTGAGCAGCTCACTTCCTTTTTCTTACCCTCAGTTTCTTTACCTGTAAAGTGGAAATCATTATATCTACAGTATTGACTCCCTAAGGTCCTTGGGAGGGTTGGATGGGGATAATGAATATAAACATCTTTGCCAACCCTAGAGTGGCAAATGTATGCCAGCCATGATTGTCTTCCTTCTCACTGTTGTTAATACATAGCTAGAACTTACACAAGGGAGAACGGTCTAAATCCTCAGAGCCCGGCACATGCCTGGAATATGAGAAGGGAGAGAGAGCTTTTACCATGGTGAGGGAGGAGGTGGTACCTGAGTTGGACCTCGAAGGAAGGGTAGGTCTTCTACAGAGACTGAGAGTCCATTTCCAGCACAGGGGCCTCCATGAGAAAATGTATACTATAGGAGAGGTCAGGGCAAGTAGGAAAGATGGAGAGTGGACCGTTTGGGCTGGAATGGAGGGTATGATGAAGGGGAAAGATAGAAGCTAAGACTGAAAAGGCAGAGCAGCAAGGTGGCTTAGTGGATAGAATGCTGGGTCTGAAGTCAGGAAAACTCATCTTCCTGAGTTCAAATCTGGCCTCAGACATTTACTAGCTGTGTGACCTTGGGCAAGTCATTTAACCCTGTTTGCCTCACTTTCCTCAGCTGTAAAATGATCTGGAGAAGGAAATGGCAAACCATTCCAGTTTCTTTGCCAAGAAAACACCAAATGGAGTCACATAGAATCAGATGCAGCAGAAAGGGTAGAGTAACAAGTCTGAAAAAGTAGGTTGGAGCCAGATTGTTAAAGGCTTTAAAATGCCAGGATAAAGAGGTTTATGCTTTATTTGGCAGACAATGGGGAGTGCCAAAGACTTTTGAGTAGAGAAGTGAAGACTTAGGAAGATCACCCAGGAGGCAAGGGAGGGCTGTCCTGGAGAAGAGTGAGACCAGGGTCAGGAAGAGCAATTAGCCAATAGCCATGGGATAAGAGACAAGGGTTGTAACGGAGTAGTAATTCCAGGAGTCACTGCAGCAACAGAGGTATTTCGGAAGCGTTCGTTAGCAGATTGAAGAGGAATAAGGGAACTGGGGGTTCAGGATACTCTGGCACCATGCAGGTTCCCATTTTCTAGTCTCTTCCCTTAGCAGAATCTTCAGCCTTGAGTCTGAGCCTTTTCAGCTCCTGCCTCTGAGAAAGAAGCCTAGGGAGCAGATGTCGAGATCAGATCTGCCTGGCAAAGAGCATTCCAGGCAACAACAAAGAGTCTTTTAGTGCCCTCAGCCTTCAAAAGGAGACCAAGGAGCTCTTTGGGCCCTGAAAGCTGATAGCCAGGAAGACTGCAAATAGCTTTTGCATCTGGTTTTATAAAGGAGGCAGAATTGCCTGTGGATCAGATTTCCTCCAAGACACCGAGGTAGGGGGAGGGAGAAGAGGGCCTGGGAACCTTGACAGGCCCCTGTTTAAGACTGTAGGCAGGACCCAGGGGAAGGCCTGAGGGAGGAGCCCAGACTTAGTTCTGGCTGGTGAGAGAGCTTCTACGAAGGGGAGAGGAGAGGAGTGGGGCAGTGCATGGATAGTAATTAAAGCAACATGATGACATATCATGCATCATTGTCTAGGTGAGGAGAACCAAGCCTACAAACATTTATTAAGTCCTTGTATGCACAAAGAGGCTCCACAGTGTAATGGATAGACTAATGGATGGAGAAAGGCTTGGGTTTGAGTCCTTTCTTTGAATACTGGCTGTGTGACTATGGGCAAGTTACTTAGCCTTTCACTGCCCCAGGTGACTCTTAGACCACACAGAGACTGCCTATTGCCAGAGGCAGTTTCCACCTGGGGAGTCTCATATACAAATGAAATCACAGTTCCCACCCTCTTCCCTTTCTTCGTCCTCCCCCACCCCCCAGAGTCTGATTCATGCATTTTGTTAGGTGCTGGGGATAGCAAGACATTATGAGAAGTATACACATGTACATATCTGCGTGTACAAGCATGTGTGTGAATTTATCAAGCAAGTAAACAGATAAATATATACATTTTAATTCTCTGTCTATAAATATGCATATGTGTATATATATATTGCATATACTATACAAAGTTAGAAATGATAAATCACTTAAGGATTTTTGAAAAACAAAATGGAAATGTACATATATATTATTGACTATATGCATGCTTGCACATTTTTGCATATACTTGTCTCCATTAGAATTTAGGCTCCTTGTAAATAGGGATGAAGTTATTCTTTGATACTTGGCACAAAGGCGGTACTTCATATAGGACTGATTCATTTTCTTGGCTTTCTTGGTAGACTGGTTCAGCACTTTTATTTTACAAATGCAGAGAGCTAGGACCAGTGGACACTCATGCATCTTTCTTTAGAGAAGGTGGGAGCTGCTTCATTATAAGGGAGAATTTCACAGTCCTAAGACCTGGGCGGAAATGGGATAACCTGCCTCAAAGACAGGGACCTTCTTGGTACTGGAAACAGTCAAATAGAGAGTGGATAAACACATGATGGAGATGAAGAGAGACCCCAGTACTGGGAACAAAGTCAGAATATTTATTCATTCAGCAAATACTTATCAAACCCCTACTGTGTGCAAAGCACTACCCTCTTTCCATACTGGGATGCAAAGATGAAACATGAGAAAAATCCTTCCCCTCCAGGAGCTTATGATCTAATTAGGGGATACAAACAGATAGGTATAATTTGATGTAGAATGTGAGAGGGAAAAGGACAAAATGATCTAGGAAGACAAGAATATTTTCAGCTGGAGATTAGGAAAAGTTTCACGGAGTAAAGTTGAGCCTTAAAGGGAATGCAACAAGCATTTATATAGCTTGTACAACATACCAAGTATTGTACTAAACTCTTGATAAATGTCTCATTTGAACATCCCAGTCTACCTGCAAGATAGATGTTCTTTCTCATTGTACAGTTGAGGAAACCAGGGCAAAGAGTGGTTTGCTCAGGTTTATACAGCTGTAAGTGTTGGAAGTAGGATTTGAACTCATGTCTTCCTGACCCCAGGTCCAATACTCTATCCACTAAGCTACTTGAGGAGTTTATGTTTTATCCTAGAGGCAACAGGGAGCCACCAAGGGTTTTTGAGCAGGGGAATGATTGTAATGGTCAGACCTGAGGCTTAAGAAGCTGACTTTGGCAGCTCTGTAGAGTGTAGAGGATTGCTTGGAAAGGAGAGATCCTGGAAATAGGGAAAACAAACAGGAGGCTCTTACATGCTGAGAGGGATGATAAAGACCAGCATCCCAGTCCTGGCTGAGCAGGTGGTAAAGAGGGACAAGATCCGAGAGATTCTATTGAGGTAGATGCCCCAGAACTTGGCATTTGATTGACTGGGTGAGGTGAAGCTAGAAGTGACTCAAGCCTGGTAGACTGGAAGGTGGTAGGACCAGCAAAAGCAACAGACACTTGGCAGGAGGGGGATGGCGAGGGGGAAGGTGATGAATTCCATTCTATACATACAGAGTTTGAATTGTGAGTTGGAAGTACAAGTAAAGACTCCTGGCAGCTGGAGATATTCTAGATCTGGAGTTCAAGAAAGAGAAAGGAGAGAGAGAGAGAGAGAGAGAGAGAGAGAGAGAGAGAGAGAGAGAGAGAGAGAGAGAGAGAGAGAGAGAGAGAGAGAGAGAAAGAGAGACTAGATGTAGATATTGAAAGATCTCTGCTGAGAGGAGTGGCTGTTCCTTAGAGGAGAGGAGACGGAAGGTAGGGAAGGGGAGAGAGGAGAGGAGAGAGAGAGAGAGAGAGAGAGAGAGAGAGAGAGAGAGAGAGAGAGAGAGCAGGGGAGCAGCAAGAACGTGCCCTTGGGGGATACTTGCCTTTGGGAATCTGGGAGAAAGTAGATGAAATTGTAAGAGCAGTCGGAGTGAGAAAGAAGAAAACAAGGGGAAATGAAAAGAAAGGAGGTTAACCTAGTGCTTGGAGTTGCATGGCCTTTCAAACCTGGACTCAGTTATCTGGAGGATGGGAGGACTAAGTGACATTGTACACATCACAAGAAACTGGGGTATTTGGGGAAGGCTGTAGTGAGGAAGGCTGGAGGGTTAAGATTACTTGACCTTGTCTAGATTTCCTCTTGTGTTCAGGAACCATCCCCCAAGCGTGCTGGTGAGGGCAGGAGCTCTGTTCAGTCCTTGCCATTGGCATCTTCAAGTCTCCAGGGCCATGCCCCACGCCCTGTCCATGGTGGTTGCCCATGGTCCCAGATGTGGCTGCCTTCCACTCAGCCCAGAGGGAGGCACTGGGGAAGGATGGGAAAGAATGGATAAGAAAGAAAAATACACTGACCCAGGATAATTACTTCCGCTTCTGCCCTGACTTCCTGTGGCTTTCTGTGCTAACCTCACTGTAACTCTTATTAACTATCTTTGTCATTCTGTGGGTGGGAATGTAAGAACCTATCTCCCCAGGGCCCCTGTCTGCCTGAGCCCACGTTCCAGACAAAGTTCTTTCAGAAACTGTCTCTTGCTCATGGCCCAGTGAGTTCTTCAGCCTGGGGTGTTCCCTCCTGGGCCACATTCTCTGGTTGAGTCGAGTGACATTCATTTGTGTTGGCATTTCAGATAACAATTTATAGTTACAGAACACTTGACGAGCTCTATCACATTTAATTCTCATAACAGATCCTGGTAAAAGGTAGGCATTACTCCCATGTTGCAGATGATAAAAGTGAGATTAAGTGAATTGCCATAGTCACACAACTAATAAATAATTGAGCTGGAATTTGAGTTATAGGCTCATAGCTGTAAAGTTGGAAGGGCCTTGAGAAGACAGCTAGTCCAATCCCCTTATTTTACAGAGATTCAGAGGGGCTGAATATCTTGGACAAGATCCAAAGGTCCAGGCAGGATTTGAACTTGGGTCTTCTGACTCTACCAGGGAAATCTGGGACTGATTGCCCATTGTTCTTTCTACCACATCATGCTGACTGGTCTAGGTGCAAGGGATATGTAAGTGTTACATTAAATAATCACTAACCAAAATGTGTGGTATGAGGTATGGTGTTGCAGGCATCAGGATGGTGACAGATTGGTGTGGGCTAGTGCTATCAGAGAACGTTTTGTGGAGGATATAAGACTTGGCATTGGTCTTGAAGCATGGGCAGAGACTCAGATAGGACACAAGGCATTTCTGGAAGGGAGAATGGATGGTACAAGGGATCAGAAATGGTAATTAGGATGGTATGTATGGAATGCAGAGAAGACTGGCCTGGCTGTTGTGGAAAGTAAATGTTAATGGAGTAAGGGAATCAAAGAATCACAGAATTAAAAAACTAGAATGGACCTCAGTGTCATGGTCTTGCCCAGCTCATACGAAAAGAAGAATCCCTTTTACAGCTTATGTGGAAGTGGGTAAAGAAAGCATTTGCTGGAGGATCTCTAAGGAAGGGAAGCCCATTCTACTTTAAGAGAGCTTTAATTATTCAGAATGATTAGCAAATATCTGCCTCTTTGAAACTTTCCCTTTTGTTCCTGGTTCTACCCTCAGAGGCTTGTGATTGGATAGAGATAATGGGACCAGGCTTAAAGAAATGTTGCAGATAAGGGCCCAAGGGTCTACTCAGCTGCCCACCTACAGACCACAAGGGGATTATTTGTACCTAGAGAGAGCTCCAGGGCTGGAGTTGATCAAAGTTTGTGTTTTTTTTAATCTCTGCGTCTCTTGGTTAGAGAGCAAAGGGGGAGCCTAGAGATGTCAAGGGCTATTTGCTCCCAGAGACTGGTGGGAGGTAGATGCAATTTAGTCATTCTAGTGAGAGGCCAGGAACCCTATAGTCTAAAAGTCTAGAACCTTGGAGTTAGATAGGACCTTAGTCATCATCTTGTCCAACTCCTTGATTTTACTAATGAAGAAACTAGCTTGGGGAGGATAAGTGATTTGCCCAAGGCTACAGAATAAGTTAGGAAAAATAATCGTGGATTTTATATTTTTTTCAAGTTGAGAAGCATTTTTTCCTCCTATTTTAAAAATTGATATTCATTTAAAAAAATTCAATTCTAAATTTTCTCCCTCTCTGCAACCCTTTCCCCACCCATTGAGGAAGGTGACTGATATGGTACCATTATGTATGAATCTAGTGGCCATCTAGTCAAACCTATAATTGGAAAAAGAAAATCCCTTTTTAGCATAGAGACTGTGGGGTTGCAATGGGTTATAAAACACAGGACTTTGGAGTAGGAGGAATTGAGTTTACCTTCCAGCTTTGCAATTTACTGCCTAGATGACCTTGGGTAAGTTCCTAAGCCTCAATGGGACTCAATTTTTTCCTCTCTAAAAGGAGAATGTTGGGGGTGGCTAGGTGGCATAGTGAATAGAGCACCAGCCCTGGAGTCAGGAGGACCTGAGTTCAAATCCTGCCTTAGACACTTAATACTTATTAACAGTGTGACCTTGGGCAAGTCAAGTCTCTTAACCTCAATTGCCCTGCCCTCCCCCCCCACAAAAAGGGGAAAAAAAAAAAGGAGAGTCTCAGACTAGGTAACCAGCTCTGAGGTTCTTTGATCCTATGATTGAAGGGTCACAGTGGAAGGATAATACCTGGAAAGAGCAAGGGTAGAGGAGGAAGGCTTAAGACAGAGTTGGACTTTTTCAAAAGACAGATGGGCATTGGCTCAGTGGACTATAAGACTTTCTGTATAGTAGAAGCTCTCGTGTTCTGACATTGTGGGAATTTGCTCAGCTTTTAGTACACAATTGTACCATTCTAGGTAGTTGAGCCAAATGCAACAGAGAATAATTGGAATAATCCAAAAGGTAGACAGACAGTGAAGAGAAAAATCAAGTCTCCAGGAGACTTGGAGGGCTAATTTTAAAAAAAGGACCATTCAGTATGGCTGTTTGTTAGTTTTGCTCAACTCTAATTCTGCCTCTCCCCCTCTTTCCTTCCTTCTTTCTTACTCCTTCTCTCTTTCTTTTCTTCCTCCTCTTCCTCCTCCTTCTCTCTCACTCTCTTCCTTTCACCCTTTCATTTCTCCTCCCCTCCACCCCTCTTTCTCACTCTTTATTATAAGGAAAGGCTTTCTGGGAAAAAATCTGAGAAGGATTTATTTCGAAATATAAGTGATATTAAAAACAAAACTTATCAAGAAAATTTTGGTAAAACTGGAAAAATGAGATATTTATAAAGTGTTCAATACAGTTCCTGACACAAAGTAGGTGTTTAATCAATGCTTATTTTCTCCCTCCTACCCTTAAAAAGTGAAGTTCTATTTTTCTAATAGGATCATACACAGAGTGTGGAGAGTATGTGTTTCACCATAAATCAGTTTCCTTGAAAATCTAGATATTGGGAAATGATGTTAAGAGATGGCTGGATCTAAGGGCTGGACTGCTGAAGATCGCAGGTTTGTCAGAGGCTCAAAGCAAGATCTGACTTTAAATTTCCATGTCAAATAATAAATAGTCATTCACATTCATGTTGAATCTTAAGATTTGCAAAATGCTATCCTTACAAAAGCTACATGATAGAGGTGGTGTGTCATTTCCATTTTGTAAATCAGGAGACTGAGGCTCAGAAAGGGGTGAGGAGACTTGGGATCGTGTATTATTGAAGTAGGTACTGTGCTATCGTCCCCATTTTACAGATTAGGAACCTAAGGCTCAGAAGAGTGAAGGGTTAGTAAGTGGCAGAGACTCAAGTCCAGGTTTCCTGACTCTATTAACATTCTTTCCATGTTTCCTACCATGATTTTCAGAGATGTGGTTTTGTTTTTTTAACTGAAATAAGAAAAAAATTGTAGATGTGGAACTCAATAATTTTCTGTCTAGATGTATGGATTTACTTCTGTTGATGAGTTCTTCCTTACAAAAGAGCTGCTCTTCAGTATCAAAGGCTTAAGAGGGAAGTTCATTTCAAGTGGAGTCCCACTGAATTAGGGACCTCTGAGTGAAGATGCAAGGTTCTTAAGGGCCATTTATGGCTGGGCGTTGCCAGTGCCCAGTGTACTGCCTTGTTTTTAGTAGGTGCTTAATAAATGCTTGTTAAATTGAACTGAAGTAAGTGTTGGTTACTCTGGGCTAGTATTAATCTCTCAGTACCCATTTCTAATCTCCCCTCCTTGGGACACCTTCCAAGGCTGGTGATCCTATGAGGACTTTGGCTTCCCCACCTTGACCTTTACCTTGAGACTGTATTTTTGTCATGGTATCTGCTTTGTTTATGCTGAACTAGAAAAAAAGATGAAAAATGCAACCTTTCTGTTAGGGAATAGCTTACTTGGCTATGAAGTTTTTGGTGACCTGGTGTGTTACTGTTGAGAACAGAGGCTGAAAGACCAGAAATGTCTTGCCAAAGGTCATGCACTAAGTCCCCAGAAAAGCTGGGACTAGAACCTAGGACTCCTGACTCAGTACTTTTTTTGTTTCAAAACCCAGCCAGTTTCCTCTTTCAAGTCTTCTAGAAAGTGGTGCCTTGAAGGACTTAGAGCTTCCAAATGTGCAGGCAAGGAAAGGGCATCCCAGGCATGAGGGACCGCTTCTGAAAAGATACACAAGTGGATGGTGGAATATCATCACAAAGAATGGCAAATGGGTCAGTTTGGCTGGAATACGCAGTGCTTTGGGGGTGGAGAGGGAGAGGAGCAGCATAAATAATTTGAAAAAGGGAATTTGGAGCCAAATTGTAGAGGACTTAGAGAAATGCTGGACAGAGTTGTTTGTTGTTGTTATTTTTTACCCCGTCTGGGGGCAGTGGGGAGCCATGGAAGCTTCTTGAGTAGGAGAGTGACCTGCTCAGATCTGTGTTGTAGAAATACCAGTTTGGCTGATGTGCAGAGTATGACTTGGAGAGGAGAGAAAGTGGAGTCAGGAAACCAATTACAAAGACATTGCAGTAGTCTAAATGAGAGGGAGTGGGGGAAGCCTCAGACTAGAATGGTTGTAAAGTGAATAAAGCTTATGGAGACAGACGTGAGAAATGTGGAGGAAGAATTAATAAGACTTGGCAACTGACTGGGTTTGGGGAGGGAGGGAAAGTGAAGAGTTGAGGATGCTTCTGAGATGGGAACCTAGCTGGCCTGGATGCCAGGGACAGGGGTGACCTGAATGGTAAAGAAAACAAATTCTACCCAGGGTAGAGAAAAGACAGCCTCGGGATGCTGGAAACCCAGATTACCAATGAGGTCATTGGTGCCTCATGAGAAAAAAGTGGCGTGGGGACCTAGGATATAGGAAAATCCAAGAGCACCAGGCCCAGGACCGGGTCAGGCAAAAGAATCATGGGAGATTCACCAGTGAAGGCAAGAAGAGAGGTCAGGCTTGGCTCCGTTCATGTAACAGTGAAGATCAGACCTTATTCTTGCTTATAGACTTCTGAGATTTATCCTGAATCTTTTCTGGAGCTTTCCCCTTGGTTAGTTATTTTTTAGGTCAGTGTTTCTCAACCTGTGGGTCATGACCCCTTTGGGGGTCAAAAGACCCTTTTATAGGGATCGAACGACCCTTTCACAGGGATTGCCTGAGACCATCAGAAAACATGTATTTCCCATGGTCTTAGGAACCGAGACACCGCTCCTCTATTAGTCTCTAGGCGGGTCTGCCCACATGTAGGTCAAGCCTTTAGGAAGGTTGAGAACCACTGCTTTAGGCCATGGGTGGGGAACCTGTGGCTTCGAGGTGACATGCTGCCCACCTCTTCTTTAGGCTTCTGTCCATGGTCTGTGTTTTCCCATTCTTGCTAATCTCTAAAAATCCTTATAAAAATACCAGTGGGGTTTGTGGGTTTCCTTGAGGATGGGGGAAAGCTTTGAAACCATAACTAGTTTCTGCAGTGGCCTGGAGAAAAGGGAACCCCAGGGGGGAGAACAGATGGTATCAGCAAAGCAGGGGAGCAGGTGGATGGGTCTCTAGGGCTTCTGGGAGGAAAAAAAACAAGACGGGGTGACTTAGGGGATGGCAGAGACCCAGAAGTGATCCAGAATGAGGGAATACAATACAGGAGACCCCTGGAGATCCTCTGTCCTGGAATAAGCAAATTGAAAAGAGATACTAGAGTAGAATTTCCTAAGGGTCAGCTAGTCAAAGCTCAGCTCACAGAATCACAGTTTGAGAATGAAAAGTTTCCTCTGGCCAGCTAGTCCAAGCTCTGCGCCAAAGAGCTCATGTTATTGCCCAACTATTAAGGGTCTGAAGCAGGTTTTCAACACAGGACTCCCAGACAGACAGGTAGATAGGTAGAAGGATAGATCCATAGTTGGGAACTTTCTCCAGTTCGACCCAGCTGCTTCCTAGATTGTCTAGAGAATCTCTTTTTTTCAATGGACAGCACTCTAGTTGTACATTCAGTGAACATTTAAGTACCTGTTGTATGCAAAGCACTGTGCTAAGACCTGGGAGATATACAAAGTTTGGATGAAACCCAGTTCCTGCCCTCATTGAGCTTATAGTCTAGTAGGGTGACAAGACATGAATTCAGAGGACAACTAAGAAAATTGCCTCCCACTACACATAGTAATACATAATGGATATAGTAGAGGTCTGGGAAAACGAGGTGCTGTGTATTTGAGGGGGGAGAGCCATTACAACTTAAGTAGGTATGTATATGGGGGTAGGGCAGAGGGAATCTGGAAAGGTTTACTGGAAGAGGTGGCATTTGAAGTGAGTTCCTAGATATCTTTTTGAATCTGGACTATGTTTAATTGGTTTAGGTAACTGAGACATTAGGTAAGTCACTCATTCCAAGGCACACAGTCAGTGTATGTATGTAGATCCTCATATATACTTGGGAATCTTTATTTTAACTGCCACTCCCACTGACAAAGACTAATTACCTACATATAACATACCTAGAACCTCCAGGGTTCTAGGGGTAGCCCTGAGAAGTAGTGGGTTTCTTCTGTAATACTGTTGACTCAAGCCCCCATTCTACTTGTTTTTCACTATATCCATTGTCTAGCACCATTTGGGTGATCCTTAGTATTGGTAATTTAATGGTTAATATCCCCACTATCAGTTTAGCCATTTATCTCCATGATGTCAAGCCCTACCTGGGACATTTATTTGCCTAGCAATAACTGAGGAGTCCCTGTTCTCTATCAGGGGAGGGGATACAGGAGCCCTTCCTCATACCAGGAGCTCTCTATACTGATAAAGCCATAGGTTTTCTCTAGCATTGTTCTCTTGTCAACATGCTGGTGCCTGCCAGTCCCTTTAACTCACCAAAGCCAGCCACTGCATGGGTAATGAGCACACTTCAGTTGGCTCAGAGGAAGCCTCAAGTCAGCACAAGGCTCTGATTTCAGGGCATTTCCTGTCTTCATGACCACTCAACCTCCCCCAGAGCCAGTACGAGCGCTGTCTCTCCCTCCGTTTCTCCTTCTATCTTTCCTCCTTGCCTCTCTCTCTCTGCCTGTCTGTCTCTACTCTCTCCTTTGTCTCTCCTTTCTCTCTCTGTCTTTATGTCTCTGTTTATCGATTCTGTCTGTCCCTCTTCTTTCTCCCCTTCTGTCTCTGTGTCTCTATCTTTGTCTCTCTCCCTCCTCTTTCTTCTTGCTCTCTTTCACTCTGTCTTTATGTCTCTATCAGTCTTTGTCTCTCCTTCCCTCCCGTCTCTGTGTCTGTCTCTGTCTCAGTTTCTCTGTCCATCCGTCTGTCGTTTGTCTGTCTGCCTCTCATTCTGAGGTACTAGTCTGTAATGGTTCTTCTTTAAAACTGAGCTGGTATCTTCCCAAGGCTGCTCTTTGTCACCCCCAGCTGTGCCATTGTGTGTACACATGCTGCCCTGAGGAACGAGGGGGGCTGACTCTTTGGGTACAGAAATGGCTCGGCCTTTCAATCATGTGACGGGGCCCTGGGTCTTTGCACATTCCATAACCCAGCCCTGCTCCTAACTGCAAACAGACCCAGCAGGGCTGACACATGTGGAAAGCCCAGCTTCTCTCCAGCCAGAGGATCCTGGCATCTGTTTGTGTGAAGTGCCTCAGAGATTGTTTTTAAAGGGATTTGAACGTCTCCCAAGACCCCATGCCTCGTATTCCAGGTCAATGCTATTTACAAATATCTCTGGAGTTCCCTTTCTCCTTTAGTTATATTTTGGTTGGATTATGTCTGGCTGTTTTTGAAGCCCAGGATACTGAATCAGATTCCTCTAGTGGATGGGGTTGAGTGTTGGAAATGAGTAAGATACACTTTTTGCCTAGGAAGCTTGAGCTTTTGAAGGCCTGCCCAGGCAGCCAAGCCTCCTAAGAAACTCTTTTGAGGGTGTACCATCCTGGCAAGAGCCTCTCTAGAAGAATGGTCAGTGGGACCTTCCTTCTGTGGCTCCACAAGGAAGAACTTATTCTATAGGAAAGGAGCCCACTCTCCAGGGAGCCCAGGGTATCTGTTGAAACCTACAATGATTCTCCCTTGCCTGAAGAAAAGTCATAGACTCATAGAGAGCAGAATACCTCCCCTCTTCGGGCCTCAGCTTCCTATTTCCCTATAAAGTAAAGCTTGACTTGATCTCTAAAATTCTTTCTAGTTCTAATTTTCTTTGATTCTTCAAATGCTAGAGAAGGGACCCTGAGAGATCCTTTGTTCTAACCTCCCGGGCCAAGTCCAAAAACAGTAGCAGCA
The DNA here is from genome assembly GCA_028646575.1 of Pseudocheirus occidentalis. Taxonomy (NCBI): domain Eukaryota; kingdom Metazoa; phylum Chordata; class Mammalia; order Diprotodontia; family Pseudocheiridae; genus Pseudocheirus; species Pseudocheirus occidentalis. The sequence goes on along the minus strand of CM053599.1, from coordinate 40,363,719 downwards.
ACCCATTAGCTCATGCCTCACTTGTTTCTGTATAAGCAAATTTCTTCAGTGAACTGAAATTTATATCTTTAAGGACAGATTTAAAAAAATTTGATCTTTAGAGGATGGAAATCTTTCCAAAACCTTTACTACAGTAGTCTTTCTCCTTATGGTGTAGCCTGTAACCTGTGTGCCGGTTGACCTTTGTCTCGTTTGTTCTATTAGAAGGACCAGATTCAATTTTAGGCCTTTCCCAAGTAAAAAAAAAAAATCTCCGCGGCTCACTGCCCCAACCCAGAAGCCTTCCCTAGAAATGTCAGAGTCTGAGTGACGCATAGGGTTGGTTGCCTGTACATTAACTGTGCCCAGACTACTCTGTTTTATGAATTCTCACGTTTGGTTTTTAATTTTTTTGGCTATAATCTGCCACTTCCCGCTACTGTCGCCCGTGTTAGAGCTTGAATTTCATGATCTTCTGCGAGTTGTGAAACTAGATCCAGAAACTGATTAGAATTGGGTATAAAGTACGAGTAAACGAGCTCTGAGGAACGGCTGGAGAAGTTGTCTTGGTGATTAAAATTCCGATTTCCAAATCTTGGGCCATCTGTTTTGGCAGTTCAGTGACTCTCCCCTGCCCCAGCCCTGCTTGCTTTTCCTCTCTGTTGTCGGCTTTTTTCCGGGTCACGGAGGTTGTTGGAGAAGTGACCTCCAAATAAGCGAGGTGTCACTGTATTGATGAGATCCTGTGATAACAGCATTTCTCTGGAACATCGGCACATAGCAGAGACCAGGCGCGGACGGTAGCATCATAGCAAAATTCCATGACTGTGGTGAAGCTCAAATGAAGGCATCACATGCCAGGTCTGACTTCCTTAACTCCTTAGGCTACAAGAGAATGGAAAAGATTATCCTACATTCATAGCCGCTCTTTGGGGGGAGACACTGTGACAGCTTTCTACTTAGTGCTACCCGCCTCAATAGAGCATAATTCTTCTTCATGAGATCCATTCAACTCCTCTCTGGTATGTTAGGGTGTGACTCAAATTCTTCTGCTGTTTTTAAGCCTTTTCAGCAAAATCTTCTGGATTCCAACCCTGGAGAGCCTCCTTCTCCCCCTCCCTGCATCCTGGGCTGGAGTAGAGTCATGGGAGTGTTTTCTGTAGAAAAGATTGGAAACTTGGTCCAAGCCAAACAGAAAGACAATATTACAGAGCCAGGAACTCTGTGCGGTGTTGAAGCTTGCTTCCTTTTCCTTTTCCACAGGCTCTATCAAAGCCTGCACTGCTTTGAGCTCACAGGTTCCCTGCTTTGTAGTATTTTTCATAATAATAACTGACATTTATAAATCTCTTTAAAACTGACCAAGCACTTTGGACAATGATCCTGTGAGTTAGGAGCTATTATTCTTCCCATTTTACAGATGAGGAAATTGAGGAGGAGAAAGACTGAGTGACTTGTCCAGGATTTGAACTAAGTTCTGATGTCCTTCATTATACCACATTTGCCACTTTATATGGTGCTTTGGGAGTAGGGAAGGGCTCTTTCCCTCTTGTCACACTGCTGACCAACTCTTCCCTCCTTATTAGAGATCTTAAGCTATGCTGGGTAAGCTTAGTTGTGAAATATGGGGTAGTGGAATTTCTTCAGGTATGGGTTGGACCAGTTGGCCCTTGAGTTTCCTTCCCATCCCGAAGTTCTGTGATTCTGGAATCCATGTAGATGTCATTGTGATTAATATGAACTTATTTAAGTGCATCACTGAATTCATAATAGTTTTAAAAATTACTTTTCTCAGTCAAGAGATACTAACAAATACAACTGTCATTACATGGGGTGCTATAACTTATTTTTTTAACATTTGAAAGGGGTTCTCACACTTGGAGAAAGTTGGGAACCGACGATGACACATTTTAAAAATTTGTTTTTTGATCAGATGCTGAGATTTCATTGATGTAGGGTAGAGGTGTCAAACACACAGCCCTCAGGCTGCATGCCACCCACAATGCTTCCAAGCACTTTCTGAACCAAATTAAAATGTAGTTCCTATTTGATTTCAACGTATTGATGTATTAATAAAAAAGAAATATGTAAACATGTGTGGTTTTCTGAGTCAGTGTTCAGGCAACAGGAATCCTTATATATGGTTTAAGTCTCCTGTTTTTATTTGAACTGGTTTAGAGAACCCCAGTGAATACACTCCCTTTACCAGTGTAGATTAGCCCCTGTTGTGGAATTGATAATCTCAGAGAGTTGCCTGGTGGCAATTTAAGGTTGAATTGATTTGCTCAGGGTCAGCTAATCAGTAGAAATTAGAAGTGGGATCTGAACCTGGGTTGTCCAGCTCTCTCTCTGCTGTTCCATGCTCCCTCAGTTCTTTTACAGATGAGGAAACTGAGGCCTGGGGAGATGACATGACTTAATCATGGATCATCAAAGAGCTAGAACTGAGGCCCTTCACTTGTATCACATGCCATTACGTTACATTGTGATCGGATGTATCTGGTGCGTCACCTTCACCCTCTATCCTTTCTGAAATGAAGCGGAGTGTCATGGAACTGGATTTCCCCTGATAGTTACCCAGTCTGTCCCAGAGAGATCCCTAATTTAGTGATGCCTGAGGGATCCATGTAAACAGGTTGTGGTAAAAACTCTGGAATTTGAAATTTCTTTACTCAGGACTATTGTCTAAGTAGTTCAAAAGCATAAGTATATAGTCATTATATATGTACGTGTATACACACACACACACACACACAGGCCCACTGACCCAAACTCTGGATACCTAGATTTTCAAAATAAATAATAATAATATCTCCCATTTATATGTTTCACAAGGCTTTTTTCCCCCTCATTCAATCCTCACTCTATGAAGTCTTCTAATTATGCCTGTTTTACAGATCAGGTAATTAATTAGGTCCAGAGAGCTAAATATCCTAGAGCAGATATGGGTATGAGATGACATTTGAACCCAGACTTTCCAGGCTCCAAGTCTGGCTCTCACTTCATTATGCCATATTACTCTCTTCCTATGACACACTGCCTCTGTGGTTTCCTAAAAGCATGAAATTTAAGGCACTTTTGAGAACTTTGACGATAGACATTGAGGAAGCTCCTACTAGAAGCACACTTTGCTGGTGGGAGACCAGTACTGACTGTATGACCTTGGGCAAGTCACTTAAGTCTACCTTTATTTCTTCATCTATACAATGGGGTTCACCATAGCACCTACCTTGAAGGTTTCCTGTGGGAATCCAGTGAGAATCCAGTGAGATAATATGAGTAGAAGTGCTTAGCACATAGCAGGTGTGATATAAATTTTTTTTCTCCTTCCCTTATTCCCTTTTCTTACTAGGAATTGGGAGCAGAGAGAGAGATTAAATAAGGTACCCTCTCTGTTCTCATGAAATTCATAATAGAGTAGCAGCTATAACCCAAGTCTTGTTTGTTTTCATTTTATTTTATTTTTTGCTCTTTGGAGGGGCAGTTGGAGTTAAGTGACTTGACCGAGGTCACACAGCTAGTAAATGTTAAATGTCTGAGGCTGGATTTGAACTCTGGACTCCAGGGCCAGTGCTGTATTCATTGTGCCACCTAGCCGCCCCCAACCCAAATCTTAATGACTGTAGTACAAAATGATATATGATTGGTTCAATCATAGAGGCTGAAGCAAAATTTAGGTGTAGGGGGATGGTGTTCCAGAAGGATTTCAAAAAGTAGAGAGAGATGAGAGAGTGGGGGGTATTTGTTACAATCATGTGCCTGGGAATACTACGTACCAGGCAGCCAGGTGGTGCGGTGGGTAGAGTGACATGTCTGGAGTCAGGAGGACCTGAGGACCTCAGAGACCCACTGCTTTGTGACTCTGGGCAAGTCACTTAACCCTGTTTGCCTCAGTTTTCTCATCTGTAAAATGAGTTGAAGGAAACCACTCCAGTATCCTTGCCAGGAAAACCCCACATGGGGTCACAAAGAGCTAGACATGACTGAGTCCAACAGCCCTGGGAATAAGATGAACAAAGGTCCAAAGGTGGGACCAGGACAGATATTAATAGAGGTCAGGTTGCCTCCTGTGCCTATAACATGGGAGGGGGGCGTGGTGTGAGAATTTCCAGAAACTTCCAGGAGCGATCACTTAGAAGTGAATGGAGGGGAGGGTTTAGGGGAGGACCCTCCCCCACCCCCATTAGCTGATAGGTGGAAGAGGGATTGTATAGAATCAGGCTTTTGGTTTCTTTCCCCTTCCCCCTCACAGTCCACCCCACTCAGAAGGAAAAGGTCACTCAGGTACAGATTACTTGGTTTTAGAAGCCAGCTGGTCAGCAGGCAAAAGGGGGAAGCTGATGGAACCACCTGTGGTCTAGTGAAGGGGAGCGAACAAACCTTTATTAAATCTCTCCTATATGCCAAGCACTGTACAAACATGCCCTTGTTTTATCTGCACGACAACCCTGTGATGCAGGTGTTATTACTAGCTATATTCTGCTTCTGAGGAAACTGAAGTCTATAATGGTTAAATGACTTGCCCAGGGTCACACAGCTAGTGTCTGATGTCCGGATGGAACTCAGGTCTATCCTGACTCCAGGCCCCGTGCTCTGTGGCGCCTCCTAGTGGAAGAAAGTTGGGTTAAGAGGCAGCTTGACTCCCTCTGCCATCTATTCCTTGTGTGACCTTGGGCAAATCCCTTCGCTTTAGTTTTTTAATGTGTTAAAATGAAGGGGTTGGTCTGTATGATCTCTGCTTCCCGTTGGAAGATGAACTTTTTTTGAGATTTTCAGTTTGAAATGAAAAAGGTAGTTCTTGGTCCCACCCTCATTTTAAGTGAACGATACAGTATCCACAAAACAGGGAGCCGATTCATTTCATGGAGCTAAACACCTTATTTTCAGCTTGGGCTACCGGTGTTAGATCGTGGCCCCTTCTGCTGGAGTGTGACTGTTGTGGTCGGTCCAGCTTCCTTTACGTTTGAGAGCACTTTGAGGAGTAAGAGAGAGAGTTCAGCCTTCGGGGATCTGGGGTGCCCTGTATTAAGCACCAGGGATACCACCTGGCTGTATTGCCTGAAACAGGGAGTGTGTGAAAGGAAGGAGGGTGAAATAAAATCTGAAGGATAGGCAGAAGCCAGACTATGTATGAGGGGGGAGAATTTTGTATTTTGTTCTTCCTGCAGCATAAAGAAGGGAATTATTATTATTGATAGGAGTGAATGAATGTGAATAAATGGGGAAAAAAACCCCACTTCATTAAGGGCTTCCCTGGTGCTAAAATTACAGAAAATAAAGACAGACTCTACTCAAGAGAGGAGTTCATATTCTGATAGGGAAGGGAAACGCAAGCAGGGGAGAGGCGGCCAGGGAAGCGCATTTTGATTTGCAAAGTTACAGGAACGTTAGATAGGAGTAGATTAGAACTACTCTTTCTAGCAGCAATGGCAATAATGATTTAATTAGGCTTACCCAGTTGCAAAGGGAGTGGGGATGTATGTACCCAAGAAGTGACAAGATGGCTGTCAAGAAAATGGGGAGGAGAAGCTGGCACTTTAATTCTTAGAGGTCTCGGTTTCCTGTCTGTAAAATGAAGGAATTTGACTAGCTGATGGCTATGGGCCCTTTTAGCTCCCTGCAATCCGAGGCCGGAGCTTGTTTGGGATGATTTCACATTAAACTCTAAACAAATAAACTGAAATTACCGATCAATCTCACTAGCAAATTAAAAACAAAACAGAGCGGTTTGCATGACCCCGCCCGCGTGTTCTTGTCCCTTGCACAGAAGAGAGCTGATCGCCCCAACACAGCCACTCGAGCCGTCTTCCAGGGGCTCTGCTGCGAGGCCGGGTGACTCTTCCTGAGTGACGGTGGGGCAGCTGGTGACTGCAGCGATCACAAATCGGACTCTGCCAAAGTGGAAAATTGGGTTTCCGGATGAATGATGTGAGGTTGATTTCCATCTTAACCAGAAATATCTGTAAATGACACGGCTCCCGGCGAGATGCCGATGAAGGGTTTGGAGCGTTAATCCCTTCCTGGACATAGTATGGCCCATGACAATGGACCGAAATGTCAATGAGAAATGACAAGGGACGTCATTCTCCTCCCGGATCTGCCTCATTAGAACGCTGTCTGTGAAGCCCCGATTCTGGTTTCTGCGATCTGTCACTTCTCATCTAGAAATGGCCTTTTTGGCTCCTCTCGTCATTAATCGGCTTTTTTTTTTTTTTTTTTTGTCTTTGCCGTTGTTGCTGTTCCTGTCCAATGCCTTTATCTCCCAGCTGCATCTGACTGACTCCAGCTGGTGGCCGGTATCGAGGGAGGGGTAGAGTGGGAAGGAAATCGGGAGTCCCGGTGGAGGTCTGACAGATTTATTCGTGGGGGCAGGACTGAGGATTTGGTATTTTATCTTAGAGGAAACATATAGAAAGAAGGAAATTATCATTATTAGTATTATGAGTGAGTGAATGAAAAAACATTATTGAGTGTTTACTCTGTGCCAACGCAGGAGATCCAGAATGCAAAAGCAGGATAATGTCTGCCCTCAGGAAGCTTATATTCTAATAGGGGGAAACTACCCATATTTGGGGAATGATGGGTAGGGTAGGGCCACCACATTCCCAGAAGATCTGGCATGGTGTCTTGTACTCAGTACATTTTTGTAAAATTAAACTGAATTAGAAAACGGGCCCACAATTGTCTTTTTTGGTTGTTTGTCCTTCATTCTTGAAAAGGACCATGACATTATATAATAATGTCTTTTTCTGTGTTGGTAAGCTGGAAGATGGAGGTGAGGGAATTCAGAGGTTGATGCTAAGAGTGTTTTGGATTTGGGTTTCATTCTTTTCTTCTAGATTATATATGGGTAGACTACTAGTTTGGCTGTAGCAGAGTTTGTACAGAGAAGAAGAGGGAGATAAGCCTAGAAATGTGGGTTGGAGTAAATTTGTAAAGGGTCTTGACTGTCAGACTGAGGAGTTTCATTTAACACTCAGCAAGCATCTTTGTCTTGTAGACCATAGGGAGCCACCACAGGCTTTGGAGCAGGAGAATACCATCCTCAAAGCTAAGTATTCAGGAAGATGAATCAGGTGCTAGGGTTGGTACTCATACCTAAATATAGACTTCTTTTGGGGAAAATCATTCCCCTGGATGCTCAGTGGAGAATGCAGAGTGCAGATTGTTCTTGGTCATTCAGGGTCCTTTAGATACTTGCTCCTCCATCTGGTGCTGGTGGGAGGCTGTGGGCCCATGGCTTGGACCTGGATGTTGAACCTTGGTCTGCCCCTCCAGTCATCTTTTTGTTGACCTCAAGCTCCATTATTCAGAGTGAGCTCTTACCTTATCTTGCTGCAGCCCAAGCTCCTGGTCACTTGACTGTCCCTTTTTAGTTACATCTTCACTTGGGCTGTTCCTTCTCCCTCCTCCCCCTTTCCCTCTACCCCAGTTTGGACTCCACTGGGGCTCCAGGAGCTGACCTAGGCCTCTGTGCCCTTCAGAACCCAGGCTGTAACTCTTGTCATACTATGCCAAGCTATGCTTGGCCTTTGGAGTCTCTCAGTGTGTTGCTTTCCTCCATTAGAATGTAAGCTCACTAAGGGCAGGGACTCTCCTGTGTGTTTGTATTTGTATCCCCAGTATTAGCACAGTGCCTAGCACATAGTGAATACTTAATAAATGAAAAGCATTTGTGCACTCTCCTTCCCTCCCTCCTTCCCTCCCTCCCACTCTCTCTCTCTTCTCCCTCCCTCCCTCCCTCTCTCTCTCTCCCTCTCTCTCTCTCTCCCTCTCTCTATTTCCCTCCCTCCTTCCCCCTATCTCCCTCCCTCCCCCTCTCCTCCTTTTTCTTCTTCTTTTTTTGTCTCTGTCTCTCTTCTTCTCTGTTCCTTCTTTTTCTTCTCCCCCTCCTTCTCCATCTCCTCTCTTCTCTCTCTCCCTCCTTCCTCCCTTCTCCTCTCTCTGTGTCTGTCCATCTCCTCCCTCTGTTCTCTCTCTTCCTTTTCTTCTTCTCTATCTCTTTTTGTCTCTGTCTCTCCCTTCTTTCTGTTCCTTCTTTTTCTTCTCTTCTTCCCTCTCTCATTCTCTCTCTTTTTCTCTTTCCCTCTTCCTCCTTCCTTCCCCCTCTTCCCTTTGTCTTTTTCTGTCTCTTTCCCCTTCTTTGTTCTCTCTCATCCTTCTCCTCCATCTGTGTCTGTCCATCTGTCTGTCTCCCCCCTCTCGGTTCTCTCTCTCCCCCCCTCCCTCCCTCTGTCCCTTTGTCCCTCTATCCCTCCTTCCCTCCCTCCCACATACCTTTAACAAGTAGGAATGTGGAAGGCAGTTACTCTGGGGACAACTCTAGGACACTAGTGGCTTTGAATTTCCCCATCTGTTCTATCCTTTATTGATTCCCCAAGTGAAACAAACCTACTACAGAAACAGGGCTTGTTGATGGGATAGCAGAGATTGTTGAGGTTCTTCCTGGTAGCTTTGCTCCTCTGCCTGCATAGATTCCAGACCCCTAGTTTGTCTAGTAGTCTTCTTCATCAGTTCAGTTCAACAGCATTTATTGAGCATCTCTTATGGGCGGAGCAGAGGAGTCTGTGCTCAGTTTCACAGGAAATATGAAGATATGGGAGACATTGTTCCTGTTTGCAGATAGATTCTATCCTTCCTGGTTAAGTAGATGAGCCCCGCTTCAGTGATGGGTCCAGTTCAATTCTAGAATGATTCCTGATTCTCTTTGGGTTGATGTGCCAGTCACCAGGCCAGTTTTCTGGCCGTCTCTAAGTTATTTCCTATTCTTGCTGCATGACTGGCCCACCTTCTCTGGTTGTGCATTTCACTGGTGGTATTCAGGGGTTTGACTAGAAGGTCACCAAGGTCCTGTCTGGCCTTAAAACTGTGAGCCTCTAATCTTTTATGCTGGGTGCATTTCTTTGAGTGATGGATTATAGCCTTCTTATGCCCCCCTCTGTGCCTCTTCAACGCCCTCTGAATCCTGCCATGATCTGGCCTTGCTTGCTGCAATTTGTACAATACCATCTGCAAACAGGGCCATCTGCGGAACCTCACCATCTACAGCAGTGGTTCTTAACCTTCCTAAAGCCATGACCCTTACAGTAGTTCTCAACCTGTGGGTCATGACCCCTTTGGGGATCGAATGACCCTTTCACAGGGGTCACCTAAGACCTGATGGTTTTAGGAACCAAGACACTGCTCCTCTATTTGTCTTCAGGCTGGTCTGCCCACATGCAGATTCACCCACACATAAATATTAAAGGGTCGTGGCATTAGGAAGGTTGAGAACCACTGCTTTAATACTTGGATGTGGGTATATCTGCATCTGGGCAGACTCGCCTGAAGATGGATAGAGGAGCAGTGTCTTGGTTTCTAAGACGACTGGAAATATGTTTTTTCTGATGGTCTTAGGTGACCCCTGTGACCCTTGTGAAAGGGTCGTTTGAGGGGTCATGACCCACAGGTTGAGAACCAATGATCTACAGGAAATCTCTTTTCCATTTGGACTTGGTGTTTGGTAGCCTCCATAAGAGTGTCAAATGGCTTTGATGAGCAAGCACACTTCTCTTTGCTTTTTACTTTGATTGAAATTAACTAGAGGATCATTAAACAAAGTTAGCCTTGTTACATCTTTCAAGGATTGACCCATGCATTTGGAGACCCTTTGCTGGAAGGGGGTGGGCAAAGAGGCATTTTGCGCTTCTCCAGCAAATGCAGTTTTAGAATCAACAGGCAGGAAAAACAGTGGGATTTTGTATTTGACCACACCTTTCAGCCAACGGTGGGCCCCTGGAGATGTGTGGTCTGCTGCAGAACCCTGTCTAAATATAGGACCTGGAAATTATTTGAAGTGTTAAGTTGCAATAATCTCCAGCCTGTCATTTTTGTGTTATGGGGAAAAAAGAAAGTAAATGTACGGTCAGTCATGGAAGACATCCTGGTGTTGTACAGAGAACTCCAGACAGGACATGAGGGCCTGGGATTCTAATTCTGGCCTCCACAGCAAAGAGTTGGGTGACTTTGGGTAGGTGACTTCCTCTTTGAATTGAGAGGGTTGAACTAGGTCATTTCCAAGGCCATCTTTCAGCCTTGATGTTCTATTTTAGACTCCTTTGGGGTTATATTTAAGCATTTCTTTTGAGAACCCTAACTATATTTTTGTGTAACAGGAAGGGCCCAGACTTCATTGGCCATTTCTGGTGGGTCTCATCCTTATGGTGATTTGTTGGGGGCCCAGGCCAGGAAAGGAGAGGGAGGAATCTAGATGCCATCCCCATCCTCCTACTCCTCAGCCCTATTTCCATTTAGACTTATGCACAGTCCCATGTTCCAGTAACCTTAATAAGTGGTTTACTTGTGGCCAATGAGCCACCTGGGTTTGGTTTTCAGTTAATACCAAGGTGGGCAGTTGGGGGTCCAGATGGGATGAGTTTTCTCAAGTCTGCTTTTCTGTTCCCTGTCTCTTTCTCCCTGCTCTGAAGAACTGACTTTGGTTTTAAAACAGTAGGCAACCTGTGGGAACCCCATAGTTGAATGGTCTAAATATAGCAGGCCTTCCTCAGTAGTAACTTGTGGTCAGCCACAGGTTGAAAGTGTAGGGGGGGGGAGGCCACATATCTAAAATATCTCTGGCCACAACATCAAATATAGCTAATGCCAGAGCAGAGCAGTGGCCCACGCCCTCTCCTTGTTTTTGAGGGAAGACTGAAAAACAACTTTTTCCCCCTCTGTTTCTTTTCTGGATGGTGATCTGAGCTGGTTGGCCTTAGGGAGGCCCCCACTGTAAACACCGAGAAAGTATGTTAGATGAGCTACTTTTTCTTTGGAGTGGGGGCAGGAAGGAGAAGCGAAGATTGGAATCAGGTTCCTTATCCTTACTGATCGATTTTGAGTTGGACTGGCCTGGCTTGGATTAGCTATGTGGGCAGCCAGAGTCGGACTTGGGCCTATGGATTTAGGCTTGTGAGCTGCCCCTTGATGACTTTTGCCTCTGAGAAGATGGAATCTGTTGCTCATCCACAGAATCATAGAATGATAGACCTGAAAGTGACCTTAGAAGTCCTATATTTTCATTTTTTTACATCTCTTAATTTTTCAATTCTATTTAACACCTTCCTCCCTCTCTTCCTCCCTCCCTCTCCGTTCATTCGTTTGTTCGTTCATTTGTTCTTTCTTTCCTTTCTTCCTCCTTTCCTCCCTCCCGTCTTTCCTTCCTTCCTTTCTCCCTTCCTTCCTCCCTCTCTCCCTCCCTCCCTTCTTTCACTCCTTCTCTTCCCCTTCCCTTCTCAATTCTTCATCTCAATCATTTCCCACTAATTCATTCCTTCTTCTCTCCATCAAGCACCCAGTCTAGATTAATCTGAAATTTGGAATAAGGATTAATGTACTAAAAAGTGTCAAATCTCTTTGAAGAGCTATAGATCTAAATTATAAATGAAACTAACCCTAGACCTCAACCCTGATCAGACCCACTGCCTAAAGTTCTCTGCAACCTTTTCCTTTTCCAATTGAGCCAGAATATCTAAGGAGTCCTTTAAAGTGCCCAGAGGGAAAAGGTTTAAGTGAGTGAATTGGGTTTCATTTCTTGTATTTTTCTTTTGTGTTCTCCACCTCTTCCCTATCTTCAGTAACCCTCATCAAAAATCACATCCTCCAGAACCAGAGCTGTGTGAGCTTTGAATCTCACTGTGATTGTTGAATAAACTATGCAGGGAGAGATGATCTTCCTTTTGATGAAGAACAACACTCAGGTATTGTGGGCAGGGCTGCCTGCCATCCTTGGTACTTTGAGAGCAGTGATTTCCCAAGAGATTGAGTTACAGAAGGGCCCCTGGAAGCTGCTTACCACTTGTAGACACTGACATAGGCCGCCAGACGTCTCAGGTAACTACAGCAGGCTCCCAGTTACCAGAATTTAGGTAACTGGAACCCATCATTAATCAGATTTGTTTCTGTACTCCCTTTTTAGGAGAAAATGGGAAATCATAACAGAACCGGCTCTAATAGGGATATCTTGGGGCAGAGGTGTGCTGTTAATATAGCGGGCTCTCTGGGGGGAAAGATCGTCTGTGACATACTTTTAAGTTTCATCTGCAACAGTTCCTCCATCACTTTCTCAAGTCTAGGTAGTCAACAAAACAATAAACCAAATTTTGATTTCTAGCCTTTACTAATTTCCAAGGTGAACATGCTCCCATTGAAAATTGAACAAGACCTCTGGCTCCAGCCCATTCCTGTGACTTAGGGGTCAGTGGCCAGGTTCAGTCAGCCTAAAGCCACTCCATATTTATTTTACAAATAGTATGTCTTGCTGTGGGCTAGGTCCAGAGCCAGATTCAGAGAAGGCCCAGGCCCTGCTCTTAGGAGCAAACACTCCAACTGAGGAGACAAGCCGTAAACACACACACACACACACACACACACACACAAAATCTCTTTCTACACATATACATAACAGATATATACATATGTATAATTAGTAACCTGTAGATAGATCCGTATGTGTATTTAGTAAGACCTTTAGAACACATGTTTATGTACATATGTACATGTATGCATGCACACATGTGTGTAATCATAGATCTGTGTAGATGTATGTGTTTTATTGTTGCTCAGTTGATTCAGTAGCGTCTGACTCTTCGTGACCCAATTTAGGGTTTTCTTGGCAAGGATACTGGAGTGCTTTGCCATTTCCTTTTCCAGCTCGTTTTACAGATGAGGAAACTGAGGCAAGCAGAGTTAAGTGACTTGCCCAAGCTCACACAGCTAGTAAATGTCTGAGGCTGGATTTGAACTCTATTTGCTGTTCTACTAGTTGCTGTTGCATATATGTATAGACACATATATGTAAACAATTGAATAATAATGCCAGGAAATCTCTACAGAACATTAACAATCATTTTCAGAAATGTTGAAATGTTCGGTGATTCAGTGTCCACATATGTAAAATGGAAATAATGATGATGATAATAATAATAATGTCTGTAGTACCTCCCTTTTGAAGTTGTAAGGACTGAATAAACTAATTATTTAAGGTGCTTTGTAAACCTTGGGTTGCTGTCTCCATGTCAGTTGCAGCAGTTGTTATTGGGGGATTTTTTTAGATTGGACATGTGATTTCATTGGTGCAAGGCCATCATTTTAAACTTTTTGGCCTTAGCTCCTATTCACTCAAAAATTATTGAAGATCTCAAAGAATTTGTGTTTCTATGGGTCATATCTGCAAATATTTATTGTATTAGAAATTAAAATGTCTTAATATTATGAAAAGAGGTCAAGGACCCTTGGCAAGGGTCTCAAGTTCACTGGACTGAACTTGGAGAGCTTTTGGGTTATGGAACATCCCAGGAGGATATGCCCTCTGCCAATAAAGACCCCCAGGGCACTGAGAAGGTGTCTGCCAGTCAGCAAGAAGCATTTATTCAGCACTGTTTTCCAGGCTCATCACTGAGGTTACAGAGAAAGGTGAAAATGTGGGTGGGATCTGTCCTCAATGAACTCACATTCTAATGAGGACCTGTCCTCAGTGAACTCACATTTCAGTACAACATGTAATTAGTGAATACCTGCCAGGTACATAGGTGATGGAAGGCATCCTTGGAGGGAAGAACACTAGCAAGTGAGAGGAACCAGGAAAAGGCTCCTATAGAAAGGAAGATTTCATCTAATTCTTGAAGAAAACCAGAGAATCTAAGAGGCAGTGGTAGAGAAGGAGAGCATTTCAGACATGGTGGAGAGCCAGTGCAAAGAACTGGAGGTGGGAGATGGAATATTATGTTCAAGGAACATCAAGTGGCTAAAACAGAGATTTCTTGCAGGATAGTAAAGTACATGTGACCAGAAGAGTGGGAAGACACTAGGTTATGAAGAGCTTTCATTGTTAATCAGAGTACTTTATTTTTCATCCTGAAGATAATTCTGAGACAACTAGGTGGTTCTGTGGACAGAGTGCTAGACTTGGGGCTAAGAAGACTTTAGTTCAAATCTTCCCTTAGATACTTAGTTGCGTGACCTGGGACAATTCACTTAACCTCTCCTGGCCTCAGTCTTCCCATCTCTAAAATGGCAATAATAACACCTACCTCACAGAGTTGTTGGGAGGATCGAAGGAGATGAAACATATGTAAAATACTTCTCAGTCTTTGAAGCATCATATAAATGCTAGCTATTATTAATATTGATAGCTGACCACCGGAGCTCATTGAGAGCTTGGAGTGTGATATGCTTTAGGAAAATCATGACAGCTGTGTGGGACAAGAGACGTGAGGATGGAGACCTATTCAAAGGCTTTTGAGATAGTCAAATGAGAGGCGATGGGGTCTTATCCTGGGATTGTGTGAAAAGATAGCAAGTCATATTGATGAGCTCTCAGAGATGTCCCAGGATCAATACAGATTTATCACAATTGCTTATAGTACCTGTATATTCCTTCGAGGTGTTTCCTTCCTATGTGGGTGATCAGGATGGCACACAAATATTTGTTGTTTTTAGGTGGACGGAGGCTAGATCATGGAGTACCTTCAAGGATGGGCTAAGGAGTTTGGACTTTAAAACTGCATGAGCTTGGCTACTTAGCATCAGAATTTTAGTGGTGGGTGAATCCTTAGAGGTTTAGGATCACAAGGTTTGGAGCTGGTGGGGACCTTAGAGATGGCCTTGTCTAAGATCCTCATTTTATAGAGGCCTATAAAGATCATGTGACCTGACCAAGCTCACATCAGAGCCAGGAGTAGGACCTGGATTTCTGGCCTTCCATCACATGCTTTTTTCATTATCCCATGCAAGTCTGTAAAGAACTAGCATGATGTGTCTGTTATGAATTACATTGTTTAATGCCTCACATCTCTCCCTAGGGACACGGGTAGTGAATAAATGGACATTATTTACTGATGATGGCAAAAAGCCTCTGAAAAGGACAAAAAGAGATATTTGGTGACATCTGGGGCAGTGTTGTTTGATGGGCTCTCTCCCAGAGATCTGCGTGATGTGTCAATCAGGCCTTAAATTAGAACCAGTGAGCATGAAAGTGTGACGGCAGGGTTGGAATTCATATAGATTTCTCAAATAGCTTGTATTTCTGGCTCTGATTTGTCTGCATGGTGCTGGAGCTCCTCATAAAGTCAGCTTGGTTTCCTTTCATGTCAAAGCACCGAATCAGCTGAATGAGGCCTCAGGAGCCACCTGATCCAACCCATGCCAGGCCCAAACCAAATCCTGCAAGGGCTCAGCTAGCCTTTGTTGGGGGACCATCAGTGACTGGCAACCCACTCTCTCTAAAGTCAGCCAAGTCTACTTTGGGATAGCTTTATTTGTTTGAAAGTTGCTCTTTATATTAAACCTAAACCTGGTTCTCGGCAGCTTGGACTATGTGCTCCTTTGTCTTCTTTCTAGGGCTAATGAGTCCAATCCATCCATCTTCCACTCAGCTGGCAAAGTGTTCTTTCTAAAATCTGTGTCTGATCATGTTGCTACCCTACTCAGTGAACTCAGGGCTTCCTATTATTTCCAGGATGAAATGTAAAATTCTCTGGCTCTTCACCACCTGGTCTTTTCCTATCCTTTCAGTCTTTTTATACTTACTTCTTCCCTTCTGTATACTGTACAATCCAGTGATACTAGCCTCCATGCTGTTGCCCTGTCCCCGTGTCTGAAATTCCTTCCCTCCTCGTCTCCTCCTCCTGACCTCCTTGGCTTCTTCAAATCTCAGCCATAATCCCACGTTCTGCAAGGAACTTTTCTTAATCCCTTTAATGCTAGTCTCTTCCCTCTGAGACTAACCCTAATTTATCATTTGTATATGTTTTCTTTATATTTAGTTGTTAGCATGTCTGCCCATTGGATTGGGATCTCTTTGAGGGCACAGACTGGTTTCGCCTTTGTTTGTATATCGAGTATGTAAGCACACAGTAGTTGTTTAATAAATGCATGTTGACTTGACTTTTCCGCATGATAGCCATTGAAAAGCTTGAAATACAGCGATTATGTGCCCTCTGAGCTTTCTTTTTTCTAGGCCTTTTTTCTAGCCTCAAGGTATGATATTAAGGATCTTGGTTGCCTTCCTCCACACAATCTTTTAGCTTTAACTGTGGTGTCTATAATCGAACACAATACTTAGATGTTGACTGATGTAGACCGAGTATAATGAGACACTGTACCTCTCTTAACATAGCCTCTATTGTCATTAGCCTTTTAAAATTAACGTTTCACACTGATGACTTATGTTGAGCTTGTGGCTCACTAAAAACCCCAGATCACTTTCATATAAAATGCTGTTTAGCTATGCCCCAGCCTGGTGGATAGAGCTGGCCTTGTTGAAGACAGGAAGATTTGGGTTTAGTCCCATAGTGGCTGTGTGATTCTGAGCAAGTCACTTAATATCTTACTACTCTAGGCAACTCTTTAAATTTATTAAGTGGCAGAGAATATTCTGACCTGTATGTGTAGAGGGTGTCTCCTCACCCAGCATCCCCTATACTAATGAAATCATAGACCTAGTCTCTGTCCCCTGCCCCTCTATCTAGTGAGGTTGACCTTTTTGAACCCAAGTATAAGACTTTGCATTTGTCCCTATTATTTGAATCAGTCCATTTTTCCAGTCTGTTGAGGTATTTTTTGGATCCTGATTTTTATCCAGTGTGATAGCTACCCCTCTTTGATTTCTGTTGTTTGTAAAAATAAGTCATGTCATCATTGTTTTTATCCGAGTTATTGATAAAAATGGTAGACAATGTAGAAGAAAACAAACACACATCTCTCCTTAGAGACTTCCTTCCAAGTTAACATAACAAATGAAGGATTGCTCTTTGGGTCCAGTCATTCAACTGACTCTGATTCCATATAATTATATTGCTATCTAACCCATATCTTTCCATCTTGTCCACAAGAATAACTCGAGAGATTTTGTAAAGAACTTTACTAAAATTTAGGCAGACAATATTTTCAGTTTTACTTCTGAATTCTCATTGCCTGAAACATAGTAGATAATTAATGCTTGCTGACTGACTGACTAATATTTATAGAGTGCCTGTTGTATGCCTAGTTCTCTTCTAAGTGCTCTAGGGAATACAAAAAATGCTGTTTTCTTGCCTTAAAGACATTTATAGTCTAAGAGGGACATCAGAAAAAATGGGATGAATTAACACATAATTTATTTAATAGTTCACCATCAGTAACACTGAAGAAGTATCAAAAGACTGAATTTGATTTATTGACATCATTAATTAACTATTTCTAGTACCATCATTACCATAGAAGTTAGGGGAGGGAGATGGTACTGCGGGTCAGGATGATTAGGAAACATTTTATGGAGGAGGTGAGATTTGAGTTTTCTATCATATGCACCAAGTATTCAGCCAGGAGTCAACCTAGATGGGTGTCAGGTGGAAACACAGTGGGAAAAGGAAAGGAAGGGGAAGAAGAAATTCATAATGAGCTGCATTTTAAAAGGCAGAATTTGCATGCAAAGAGAATGTGTGTACAAGGATGTTGCCTACTGTAGTAAGAACAGGCCTGGACTTGGAATCCCCAGAAGCTGAGTTTGAATCCTGACTAGGGCATCAGGCAAGCTATTTCTGAGCCTCCATTTCGTCATCTGTAAAATGAAGGTGCCGAATTCGATGAGTGAGGAGGTCCCTCTCAGCACAAAATATGAATGCTGAATCTTCTGAGCTGAGGGGCATAGTGTTCACAGCTAGAGGTTATTCAGTTTAACAAGACCGTCTCCCCTTAGCCCACTCCATACTCATGTAATACATTTTACTGAGGAAGAAACCAATGATCTGACATATTCAGCACAAAATTTGAGTAGTATTTCTAGTTGTAGGATGGATTTGCCTCTGTCCATCCAAATGGTCCAGCTGGTCCTGTGTCTACAGGAAGACTTTCTAGCTAGGATGAGGTACATAGACGGGAGCCAGGGAGGCTCTGCCTCATTTGCTGTGTGATCCTGCATGGGTCACTTCTCTTGGCCTGTTTTCTCCTTTGTTATAAATGCCAGTTTCTGCCAACCTCACAAGATTTGGGGAAGGATCAAATTAATACTTTGAAAGCTATCCCAAAAAAACCTCCACCAGAAACCCAACAACGGAATTATTACAATAGACTGTACCAGAGGAAGGTTTACTGGTCCATGTGTACATCCAGTTCATGGATGTCCATGTGTACATCCAGTCCATGGATGTACACATGGACTGGATGTATACACAGTCTCATCAACTCCACCCTTAAGCTGACCTTTAGAAATCATGGTGATGCCTGAACCTTTCTTCTCCAATTTGCCTGTGGAGGTGGGAAATGCCTTTGGCTGAATCTACTTAAGAAGCTATCTGGCTTCAGTTGACCTGCATTGTTTATTTGAAGCAACAAATCTTCAAGCCTTCATTTCCTGTCCTATGTTGAAGTGTAGGCTGAAAAATAGCAAAACACCAGAATATTATTGGCAAATAGATAAGATCTATCAAAGTTTGGACTGGGTGGTGACATTTGACTGAGGGAAGGCCCATCTGCTGCTAGATGGCAATTATAGATTCCTACCTAGTTGTCATGTACATGGTTCTTAAAGCCACCTGAGATCCCCTTTTTTCTTCTGGATTTCCTCCTAGAGCTGGACTTCTTAACCAAGTCCCCCACAGGCATTCATGGAAAGATTTTTTTTTCTTTTTGGAGGGCAATTAGGGATAAGTTATTTGCCCAAAGACACATGGCTTGTGTGTCAAATGTCTGAGGCTGGATTTGAACTCAGGTCCTCCTGACTCCAGGGCTGGTGCTCTGTTCACTGTGCCACCTAGCTGTCCCCATGGAGAGATTTTTGAGGGTCAGTGAACTTGGATGGGAAAAAATTGTATCTTTATTTTCATTAGCTTCTAACAAAAATTTAGCATTTCCTTCAATTATCAGTTAAAAACAAACAAAAATCATTTTTCTAAGGAGTCCATCAGCTTCACCAGACAGCCAAAGGGGTCCTAGACACAAAAATGTTTAAGATCCCGGCCCTTTGTGTGGGCAGTCTCTTTGGCTATTTCCTTCTTGGCTCAACCCAACTTTAGAGTTAATATGGAAAAATTGGCTAACTTCTCTGGAGTGGAAGGTATCTTTGAGAGGAGTGAGATACTTGTTTCCTTACATATATACCCAGCAGAAGAGGGAAATATAATAGAAAGGTAACTTCCTTACAGCCCAGGGACCTAGGCTATAAAATAAGGACAACAATTCTTGTTTTTAAAGAAGGTCAAATGAGATATTGGATATGAAAGTTTTGAAAAATATGAATTGTAATGTACATATAAGATAGTATGATTGACTGTTATTTTCCATGAGTGAAGAGATGGTAGCTAGAAGGTGGCCCTCTGAGTGAGGAAGATCAGGAGTCAGATTCTACCTTTGACACATATTTTGACCTTGAGCTAACCCTCTAAATTGCAGTGTTTTAGGCCAGGGAGTCTTCTTCTCTTTTTGAGTCATGGACCTTTTCTTGGATAATGTTTACAAATGCAGAAAATAGAATACAAGAGATTACCAAGGAATCCAGTTCTGTTGAAATACAGTCATCACCATGTTTAAAAAAACAAAAACAAAAACAAAACAGGGTTATGGATTCCAGGTTGCAGGTAGGCAATACTCAAAGGCTACAAGTGCTAGGTCAAGTACATTAGTAGAAGAGTGGTCTCATTGGAGCTCTCTGTACCCATGAAGTCATAGATTCGTCCCATTTGATTCTATTTGCTGTAGATAATAAGTGGGGGGGGTGGAGGCAGGGGAGGGAATAAGGATTTATATAGGGCCTACTGTGTGCCAAGCACTGTGCTAAGCATTCATGCTCTCTCTCCTCTCTCCTCTCTCTCTCTCTCTCTCTTTCTCACACATAAATCTCTATCTTTGTCTTTTTTAAAACAAATATCAATTTTGATCCTTATAACAACTCTAGGAGGTAGATGCTATTAGTGATTACTGACCCTTGGGGGTAGTGCCATGCAACTATACACCCTGAGGCTAGGGGAGCCCCAGAGCCAGTGGCTTGCCATGAGGAGGAAGTGGTGGATGTTGCTGACCTTAGACAAAATTTTGGTCACGTAGCCCTGGTTATACCTTTGGTCTTTTTGGATGAAGACAGAGATCAGAATTCTTCTCTTCAATTTTCTGGGACCTCTTTATTCCATCTCATATTTAGGATTTTGCCATATGTTTCTCGTCTTAGATCAGAGGTCCAGCTGTACTCTACTTGGCTTTTTTTTTTTTTTTTGTAAAGGCCTTAAATCTGCTTCATTCTCCATTTTACTCTGAAGTCCTGAAACCTGGAATGTTATGTGGAAGCACCTGGCTCAGAACACATCAAATTCCATTTTCTAAAGAAAGTCTTCTCATTGAAAACAATCAGTCAATAAACATTTATTACGTGTCTGCTACGTGAAGACCTTCTGTAGGCCACGAATTGTGCTAAAAGTGCTCAGGATAGAAAGGCAAAAATGAAACAACCAGTCCCTGTTTGTAGGAACTCACATCCACACAGTCCTTCCCCTTTTCCCCCATTATTTTATTAAAACTCTTCCTGGGAACAGTTGATCTAGATAAAGAGCCTCCTTCCCCAAAGCTCCAGATTCTGGAATTCCTGTGTTTTAGTGAGAGGGACAAACTACCAAACTGATTTTTCATATCTTTGTAACCGTTCTGCAAGAAGTCTTACCTTGTCCTCCGCAATCCTAGAGCTTTTTCCCTGGGATTCCTCCCAATTTATCCCATATATATCTTATTCATACATAGTTTATGTGTTGTCTCCCGCATTAGACTGAGAGCAGGGACTATCTTTTTCCTTTCTTTGCATTCCCAATGTTTAGTACAGTGCTTGGCACGTAATACATACAGGTTCACTGCCTGTCTTCCTAAAGGCTTGTTGCTTGCACCTGCTGGCTCTGACTTGGGCTGTAAGTTTGGTGCCTTCAGATTTTAGGGTAGGTTGGTTCAGAAGAGGAGGGATGAGGCCAGAAGCAGCAGACTGGTGATTTGGGGCTTTCTCTGAGCTTTGAAACTATGTTCAGGTTTTCCCCCAAGGGACCAGCAGGGACAGAATTCTGAGGTCTCCTAAAAACATCAATTCTCCCGTTTATCTTTCTGGCCCTCCCGTTACCTTTGCATGTTTCCCCAAAATTAAGTCCTGGTCCTGTAGCAGAAATGTCTTTGGAACCCAGCTAGCCTAAACCATCCTTGTCAAAGAAGGGAAATGAGGCCTGGAGAGGTGAAGTATATATGGACATGTAAAGAATGTCAGTGGTGGGGCTGGGCTCTGAATCCAGCATGCCTGCCACTATGCCAGTCTGGGGCATGCACACATATACACACATAGACGTGTGTGTTTGTATTATATGTGTGTGTGTGTGTGTGTATACACACACACACACACACATATAGGTATATAACATATACACACAGGTATTGTATATTTTACATATGGAATATATTATATACATATATGTATTATATGCTTACCAGTATTATACATACGCATTGTATAGTATACATATATTATTATATGTATATATGCATTTATTATGTATACACATATAACATATATTATGCATATATATTTACAAAGTTGTATTGATGCCTGTTACAGCTAATTTATTTCTAAATATATCCCTTCCATCTTCTCCTATTAATTGAAACTTTCTTTGTAACAAAAGATATATCTTTGTAACAAAGATATAGCTATATAGAATTACACACATATATTTCAATTATTTATTTTTTTATTTTTATTTTTGAAGGGGAGAAGGCAAGGCAATTGGGGTTAAGTGACTTGCCCAAGGCCACACAGACATCAAGTGTCTGAGGTCACATTTGAACTCAGGTCCTCTTGATTCATATACACACACACATACATATATGTGTGTGTATATGTATATATGTATATGTATATATATGTAAAGACAATTGATTTTTTCGGTATAATTAAAACAGATGTGTTTTTGCAGGTTATGCCTTATTTCTAGATCTGTTTTTGGCTCCAGAGCATGCCATGGCCAAGCTCGTGGTTTTTCACATTGGTCTCCCAGTGAGATCCCAGACCCTGTGCCCTAGAAATAAAGTAGTCTGCTCTTGATAAGGAAGAGGAACTGGGTAGGAGGTGCAAAGTCTTCTGACTTTCCTGCTAATTCTAGCAAGGTGCCTCTTGTTCTCTGATTCTTCCTTGGCTCTGAAAAGTTGGCCTCAGGGAAGGGGGGAATGTCAACAATGACCTGGAAGGCAGACATCACTGTCAATTGGGTAGGGTCCTGAGGTGAGCACTAGAGAGATGAACAATTGCTGACATTGAGAGCAAATGGTGCCTTCATTCATCCAGTTGCTTTTAGCATGTAGTCTATCCACATATACCTGGTTCAGTGGGCTTAGGGATCATATTATTTAATTTTAACCAAACCAACTCTCATAAGATGGACAAGTG
This sequence comes from Pseudocheirus occidentalis, assembly GCA_028646575.1. NCBI lineage: Eukaryota > Metazoa > Chordata > Mammalia > Diprotodontia > Pseudocheiridae > Pseudocheirus > Pseudocheirus occidentalis. The sequence continues at coordinate 40,341,323 of CM053599.1, read as the reverse complement.
ACTTAAAAAGATCCCTCAAAAGAATTGCAGATTGAAGATAACATCAATAATGCCAACTCACAAGGAGAAAAAAGAATGAGATTGGCAGAACTGACCCTTCTGTTCTTTGTACAAGTTCTTCCTTAGACACATTCAGAGGTATCAACAATGATCATTCCAAGAAATTAACACCCCTTCTTCGTAATTATCAAGATTACTTGAAACGTAGATTTGCCTTCATTATCATTAATGAACCAACGTGCATAAGTACAAATTGTGCCTTCAGATATTAGCTGATGGTAGAATAAAGTCATCGAAATTAACAAGACATTTTAAACAGAAAGCTTTTGTTTTGGAAAACAATGCGTGTTACCTATAACAATGCTTATATTTTCACTCTTTAAAAAAAAACCCAACAACCTTAAAAACAGATTTTTTTTAAACCTTTAAAAAAAATCTTCCAAACAAAGAGTTTCAGTGGGTTTTGAAACCAATGTTAAAAATATAAAAAATGCAACACCTTCCAATTAGTTTTGTTAGAACAGCGGATTGACATCAGGGAAGATGGAAATTTACTAGCTGGATTTCAACAGAAACCTTTGCATAAATTGGTGAATAAGGCTTGAAGAATGAGTATTATGATTTAGTAAGATCTGCCAGTGATGCATTTCCATTAGGATCTATGCATCTTTGTGAGGTGTCTTTTCTCTTCTATGACAGCCATTAAACCAAGTATTGAAATAAATTGAACTTAGAAACCAGACCTTTGAATGGCTGTATCACAAGGTATTATAGTGAGATTTTCAAAAATAATGAAGCATATTCCATCACATCCTTAAAATATCTGTTAATATTCCTTGTGAGAGCAAAAAGGTTTTAGGTACTGTCAACAAATGAAATAAATTATTTTAAAATAATTACTATCTCATCCTTAACAATTTTTTATTTTTGAATATTTTATAATGCATATGCATATCTTTTATAAGTTGAACATATTAGAAGCATATTAAATAAATATGCTGGGGATATATGTTTAAATTTTTTACTCTTATGGTAGTAGTGTGGAATAAAAAGAATTTGGAGATAATTGCTCTAGAAACTTAGAATTAAAACTGAACATTTATCATGCCACTTCATAAGGGATACTCAGTCTATGTGTTTCTAATAGCTTGTCAACAGACATTAATTAAGTGGTTTGTTGGTTTAAACAGCATACCCTTTATTTGTAGTATTACAGAGTTAGACACACAGATGTTATAGACGTCCGTGTGTTGGTAGTAAGGGAGATTTAGGTAGGGCAGAGTCAGAATTAAGTGTTCCGATCAGCTA
>CM053599.1:40305930-40339915 GCA_028646575.1 Pseudocheirus occidentalis | reverse complement strand
AATTGAATGGCTCTCTGGGAAGGACTGCGGTAGCTCCTTAGGGCTCCCCTTTCTGGGCTATAATAGTATTTGCACTCCTTATCTCTCAGGGTTGTTATGGGGAAAGCGTATTGCAAACCTTGACTTGCTAGACAAACGTGCAACTTTCTGCAAATTAGGGAGTTTTATGTTAGAGACTTTAATCTGAGGGGCTAGTCTGGAATATCTAGAAGTTAAATGATATGGCCAGAGTCACATGGCCAGTATGGATCAGAGAAGGCACTTGAACCCTAGTCTTCCTGACTGTGCGACATTCTCTCTCCATTCTGCCATGTTTATCACTACTACTACTACTACTACTACTACTACTACTACTACTACTACCACCATCACTACTACTACTACTACTACTACTACCACCACTACTACTACTACTACCACCACCACTACTACTACTACTACCACCACCACTACTACTACTACTACTACCACCACCACCACTACTACTACTACTACCACCACCACTACTACTACCACCACCACCACTACTACTGTTTCCCTAAAGGAAAAAGTAAGACGGGCATGAATAAATCTTGAGGCAAGTTATTTTTGTTGAAAAAAATCCTGCATAGGAGGCGAGACCTGCAGTCCAGTCCCAATCTTGCGACCAGTTCTCTTTGTGAACTTACTTTCTCTGGGTCTCATTTTCTTCCTTAGTAAGATGAGAGTCTTGGTTTAGATCAGGGATTCTTAATCTTTTTTTGTATCATGGACCTCATTTGACAGCTTGATAAAGCCTTTGGATGGACTTTTGGTCAAAATAATGTTTGAAAAGAATTTAAGGAAATATTAAACAGTGATAAGTGAAAAATAAAGATGTAATCCCCCCCATCCATATTCCTGGACCACCTGAAATCTACCAATGGACACCTTGTGGGTAGTATCCTCAAACTCTGGGTTAAGAATCCCTAGTACAGCTGATGGGCTAATTTTTAAGGTTCCTTCCAGCTCAGAAAAGAAAAGAAATTCTTGGATCCTATGATTTCTACATTATGGACATTTTCCATCCTAGGAACACTCAGGTGACTGGCTTAAAGACCTGTCTTTCCCAGCCATCTCTTTGTCCAGTGTCCCTGCCCTGCCTTCCAGACTGGAGGCTTTTTGACCGCATCAGGCACAGGAAAATGAATGGGCGTCTCAGATATTAGCCTTCTTGTGTGTAATGGGGCTAATGTGTAATGCGTTGCTTGGGCCCCAGTAAGGGGGGCAGTAGATTGGATGGCTGTTTTGTTCATTCATGTCACTGATAAGCTAAACCACAGGAACCTGATCAAGGAGGGAGAATTGCTCCTGCTTTCTTGCCAAAGAACATGGCACTAGTCTGGGAGAGGAATTGGTGGAGACAGAAGAGGAAGAGGAGGACTTTGGGGTTAGAATTTGTCTCCATGTGATCAGATGTGGTCACTGTCTTGGGATGGTTAATCTAGCTTCAGTTCTGTTCAGAATGTCAAGTGATTTACACAAAAATGGTGTCTGCGTCTGGTCTAGAGAACAGTATCCTGGACTTTGGAGCTGGAAGAGGCCTCAGGGTTATGAGGGAAGCAAGCTGGCTATAGACAAGGAAGATTGGATTCAAATTCTGTGTGACTGTGGGCAAGTCCCTTAATTAAGCCCTCTGACCTTCAGTTTGCTTGCCTGTAAAATAGGGCCAGTAATACCTGGGTTAATTCTTAAGCCACAGGATTTTTGTGAGGCTCAGATGGGCTAGTGTGTGTTAAATGCATGTTGGTCTCAGTTACTATCTGCTCTGTTCCTCTCCTTTACAGACAGGCAGAATGAGACCTAGAATGCCAAGATCAGAAAGGTAACAAGTGGCAAACCCCTGCTGGCCAGACACTGGTGTAGTAGAAGGATTCTTGGATTCTGAACTGGATGTGCTACTCACTACCCGGGTGTCTTTGGGCTTCACTTTCCTCCTTAGTAAAAAGACAGGTTTAGACTAAGAAGATCATAACTGATGTAGAGGCAGCAAGATGGGATAGAGGTCAGATTGCTTGACCTAGAGTCCAGAAGACCTGAATTCAAATCCTGTCTCACATGTTTATTAGCTGTGTGATCTTGGACAAGTCATTAAATTTCACAACCTCAATTTTCTTATCTAGAAAATGGGGGTAATAGCCCCTACCTCGCCTGATATAAGGATAAAATGAGTGCCAGCAGATGTAAAACAATTCTCCTTACTACCTCTTCTGGACAGTTTGTTTCACCATTCTAGGGGCTGAATTTCCTTACCTGGGCGTTAAATGAACTTGCAGGACCTAGCTTAGTCTGTTAGAACTCCTCTGTTATGTTGATGAGGAGACCCAGGGCTAAATGACTTGCCTATGGTAATATGGTGAGCTAGCAAATATGGGTTAGAACCCAAGTCTCCCAACTCAGTGCTTGTCCTGCTGTATTATATATTGCTAATAAACATGAGATATTTTTTCCTTTGCAGTAATAGGACTCAAGACATGAAATATGAGTTGGCTTGAGAGTCTCATATTGTTAAAAGGACAGAGAGATTTATATTGGGGTAATAAGTGCTGGGTATGAGCTCAAGTGTAAAGGATTGGACTTCAGCCCAACTGTTGAAATTTGGTAGAACAGTGGGGGATGGGGTGAGGGTGGGAGGGGGATGTTTATGTTGAAGAAATCCCAACCTTCCCCCTTCTCTTGGCCCACCACCAATGGTATGCATAGTAGTTATGCTAACATAATACTACAAGCAGTGCTTATACAGCAATCCTGTTTTACGTTAAGGACAAAGTAGCATAATCAATATATGATATATACGCATCATTTTATTACCTACCATAAATTTGTTGGCTGAAAACCAAACCATTAAGCAGAATTCAAATATGAGCCATTGACCAGATACCCAACTGCAAGTAATGATCTTACACCTTTTCCTGGGGACTTTTCTGTAAGTTTGTTTGACTTGGCATTCAGATGTGGTTTTTTTTCCTTCTATTTCTCTCAGTCTTAAAGGTACAGTGGAGTAGTAGATAGAGCGCTGCTTAGACTTAGAGTCAGGAAGACCTGAGCTCTCATCCTGCCTCTGAAACATGCTATCTCTGTGACCTTCCACCTGTTACTTAATATGTCAGTGCTTAGGCAACCCTCTAGAGACTCATCTACTGAATCACAGAGGCAGTGGAGGGTGTTTCCACACCAGGAGAGCCCCATGCTTTCCTGTTTCTTATGTCTTAGCATCATTCGTTTCCCCCTAAAAGTCAGAGACTTGAAAAAATCATTGCAAAGATGGTGAACTGGTGGCCGACCTAAATTAGCCCGTGGATAGGGGAGGAGCTCTTCGATGAGCCTCTAGCAAAACTGGATGTGGTCAAAGGATAACAGTCTGATTGCACAGTATTGATGAGAATAGAATTGACAAGGGTTGTTGAGCCCTTCCTATTGTTTTTGGAAAACCCGTGAAGGGTTTTTTGTCAAAGGTGTGTGGGTGGGATAGGGCAGAAATTGAGCCTGGAAATTTGATCTGTATTGGATTAGCTTCAATTTCTTCTGAAGATATTGGAAAAAATTGTCAAAAAAAAGTCAGCCAACAGTGGCCAACATGCCAAGACTAGGTATTGGATAGTAACCCGTATGGTATCCAGAAGAGTAAATCATTCAGCTTGTAGTTTCTTTCTATCACAGTGTCAGGCCTCCTTGATAGATGGAAGCTATTGACATAATCTATTTGGACTTCCCCAAAGCTAGTGACCGTATTTCATGGGACATTCTTATCAATTGGTCAGGGAAATTCAGTCTGCATCATATTACCGTCAGTCATTCTCAAAGAGTATCAGTCACTCTTATAGCTAGTTGGTGCTAATGAGGTCAAGACCGTGGGTTGATTACCATCCAGGCTAGTTAACTTCACATGAAGAAAAACTCTTGTTTCACAATTCCAGGCTGTCTAATCACAGCCAACACTCCAGCAGATGTGTGCCTTTGGCAACAGTGGGGATGGGGTTGGAGAGTGTGAATGACTCAGGACAGTCCATCTTTGCTAATGGTAAAACCAACTAAAGTCTATTTTCTGCTGACTGAGGGAGATCAGTAGCATCATAGAATTGTAAGATTTCTAAGTCATTATTATGGCTCTCTCCCTGAGGGCTATAGAGTCATGTAAGGGTCCAAGGTCAACCATGCTAGTTGAAAGAACCAGGACTTGAAACCAGATTCTTGACTCTTGGTCTAGTGGTCTTCTCTGTTGTACTGGAAAATAGCATAACATCCATTCAGCAACCCGGGGGGTGGGGTGGGGGGGAGGAAGATGTTGACTAAGGGATTTAGTGGTTATAAGTAATCTCATCCTTGGCAATGGATAGATTTGAGCTTGGACTCATTAAGCCTATACATAATGTAGAATGAATGAGAGTTGCTTTTTTGGGGGGCGCTGTTATTCATTGGTATGGGGACCTCTTTGTGTGGAAGTTCCTTTTACCAATGCAGATCAGCAACATTTCTGCAATGCACAATTTTAGAGAGTTCTCTCAGGCACTCAGAGGTCAAGCAGCTTCCCCAGGGTCCCCCAGCTAGCAGGTATCAGAGGTAGGACTTGAACCAGAATCCTCCTGGTCCCAAGGCAACCCTCTATCTACCATAGCATACTCCTTTCTTAGAGACATTATAGGAAGCATCTGCAAGTCTAAGAGTCCTGTCTTTGGAAGAGAAGGTTGTTTGGAGATCCTGGGGTCTTTCCTACATCTTCTTGTGATTTCTCTGAAATCTTGCTTTAAAAATAATTCTAGAAACATTCTTTTCAGTTTGATGAATATTTACTGCCTATAGCATTTCCACATTATTCTGGTTATACCTTTGGTAAGTTGCCTCTAGGCCAAATTATGATATTGCTGAAGATTATGATAAGCTATTCCTCTTCTACCCCCTCCCCAATCCTCACCTTCTCCCTCCTTCCCTCCTTTCCTTCTACCTCTCTCTCTCTCTCTCTCTCTCTCTCTCTATCCCCATCATTCTCTCTCTTTCCCCACCCCAGGGCCCTTTCATTTGTGCCAGGCGGTTGGCCACCTCTTTTTCTTCCTGGGTTCCTGAGCATGGCTGTTCTGGAGCATCCCATGCCCCACCCAGCTATTGCCATTATCCCCTTGGACCACTGGCACTAAGGCTTTTATGGGAAGAATAAGCCTATGATCTACTGTAATAAGCCTGTAGATATACTTTTACTGCCCCCCATCCATGGGCTGTGACTAGAATTCTCATTAGTCTCTGCTCCTTTAAAGTCAAAATGAGGAGCATCTCTGAATGCTCTGTCTTTAATTCTTCTTAAAGCAACTTTATGTGAAATGAATCAGTATAAGAAAAAAACAATCAGAGCCTCTAAAGTTTGGTTAGTATGACTCCACATAGAATCTTTAAATTGGGAAGAACACAAAAAAAGCCCTTTGTCCTTCCATCTCTCTTTCTTCAAGCTGAATAGCAGACAGACTATCTAAGCCACAGAATGCTGTGGCCACGGTGGTGCTGACTTAAGGACTTAGCATATACTATCTTCCCAACAAGTAAGCAAGCCCCTGGAGGGTGGAGTGTGCCACAGGTCCCGTTGTATCCTTAATATAGACCCTGTACGTAGGATCTGAGATTTAGAGTTACAAGTGACCTCACAGACTTTCTTCCAGGAGCCCTTCATCCTGGACCCCTGCAACAGTCATTCTGGTGAAGTTCTTCTCAAAATCCTATTTAAAAAAAATTCACAATAGAAGGAAATGCTGAGTAACAGAGGTTAATGAAAAAAAGATGTAATTTCTTTCCCATCTGCATTTATAGCCCCCCTCCACCCCCGTAAATCTATCACTGACTCCTTGGAGGGGATGTTTGTGGGCCCCACATTCAGAATTCCTGGCCTAGTCCGGGTCCTTCACTAATATATGTCATGTGTCTGAACAACACTTTGAGGGAGCCAGGACTGGTGTTATAATTCTTTAATGATAAAGAAACTGGGTCTCAGAGAGGTCAAGCAACTAGTTGAAAGTCACTCAGTTAAAAAGTAAGTAAGTGTCAGAGCTGGAACTAAAGACCAGGTGTCCTGACTCCTAGTTTAGTGGATTTTTTTATGGTTTAGTTTTTCATATGTATACATCATGTTTCCCCAAGTAGACTGTATGCCTTTTGAGGGTGGGAACAACCTCTTTGCAGTATGTGTGTGTGTGTGTGTGTGTGTGTGTGTGTGTGTGTGTGTGTGTGTGTGTGACTCAGAGCCTAGCACTTTGATACGTAGGAGCTACTGAATAAATGTTAGTAGAATGAATGAAGGAATAAATGAATGAATGAAGTAACAGTCACCTTGGTAGTTGTTTAACAGCTTTGAATGGAGATTGCTACCTGAGGTTGAGAAACATTCTGGAGCATCTTGTAGTTGTGGGTGTTGGGGTGGTGGGGAAAAGCAAGAAGAGTGTCTTCAGCCATCAGGCCCAGCTGGAAATTTAGTATTAATGAATTCTGATCTCTTCCCCATTTAAATGCATCTGGCCCTTCAGGGACCATTGGGCAGCAAAGCCTCATATCTATCTAGCACTGAAATTGATCACACCTCACTTTACCTCTGCATCTCTGTGAGTGGGGTGAATGTCAGCCCTTGAGCTTGTTCCTTGCTCTCCCACCCCCATGGAAGGAGGGTGGGCAACCCCTTGCTAGCTTCCTGATGCTCCACAATCAATGCTACTTGGACAGGGCTCCTAATTGCAGTGGTCTTGGTGCTGTGGGGAATTCCCCTCCCAACCTTTATCCTCAGAGACCTGATACCCTACTAAGCAAGGGGTAGTGGGGGGGGGGGTTTGAAGTGCTGGGTTATCTGCTCCCTGATCACTGTGGGAAGTGGGGAATCACTTTTTATCCCAGCCCTAAATCCATGGATTAGACCACAGCTCACTTCCTAGAGTGTGGGGAATAATATTTATAAAAAGCACTTAGCACAATGCCGGACACATGGCCAGCACTAGATAAACACTTATTCTTTCCTTCCCTTCTCTTTTTCCCTCTAGCACTGGGAAAGTTTCTCGTTTCTCTTATCCATCATCATCATCATCATCATCACCACCATCATCACCATCATCATTATAGTATTTATTCTATAACGAGGTTATTATTTATATCATAAGATTATTAACAGTCACATTTTATGTTGCATTGAGGTCCCTGGTGGGAAGAGGAGGGGAAATTCTAAGCAGTTCATTTGACTCCTTAGCAGGCAAAGGAAAGCTGGAATGGGAGAATCATTTGAACTCCTAGGGCCTCAGTTTCTTCATCTGTAAAATGATGAAATTTGGACTAGATGATTTCCAAAGTTCTGCCTAGCTCTAGCCCTACAATCCTGTGAGCCTATGGAAGATGAAGCAGCTGACCAAGAAAAGATTCTGTGGGGAGAGTGATGAGCCCTTTACATTGTGGGATAGCAGGAAGAACATTGGTTAAGGGAGTCAGGAGACTTGGCTCTGCCAGTCACTATCTGTGCTATAGCATATAAGCCTCTAAGTTTCCTCATCTAGAAAATGAAAGCGTTGGGTTGGTTGTTCTCTTAGGACTCTGAGCTCTAAATCCATGGGCCTTCACTAAGTTCCTGCTCTTAGTCTGTGATCCTGTTATCTCTAAGGCCTCTTCTAGCTCTGTTATTCAATGACTGGTTTTTGAAATTAAAGTTGGTTAAAGAGGGAGTGAAAAAAAAAACCCCAACAACAAAAACCCAGAGGTGTTGGTCACAGTGCTAGACCCAGCATAGGTGCTTAATAAATATCAGTTACTTGGTTATGGTGGAGCTGGTGCATCTATTACGTGTCCTGTTATCCTTTGGAAGAGAGAAAGAGAGAGAGACAGACAGACACATGGAGGAAGAGACAGAAAACAAGGAGAGGGAGAGAGAATGGAGGGGGGAGGGAGGAGAGAGACAGAGGAGAGAATGAAGAGAGGGGGAGAAGAGAGGAGGGAGGGAGAGAGAGAATATGATGCCTTGCGTTAGCTCAGCTTTGCAAACCTGTTTGCTGTCAGTTCCTGAAAAAAGAAAAGACGAGAAAAGAAAAAAGCCAAGCAGAAACTGGAACAGAATTGATTAAGCTCCCAACTTGCCTGATGCTATGAGCTCTGAGATGTGGCTTGGGCTTCCAGAGCAGCAGAAGTGGGGGAGGGGGGCAGGTGGGAGGAAGGGAGGGGAGCGTGGGGGAGATTTTTGGCCAACCCCGGCTGCCTCTCCATGGGAGCTGGGGCGAGTGGCCTCCAGCTGAAAGGAAGCCTGCGGAGGGCGGGGGAGGGGGTTGGGAGGGAGCCCCCCGAAAGCTTTCATCGGCTCCCCGTTGCTAGAGAAACGGCTTCTTTTGTCTGTGTATGCTTGGAGCAGCTGCTGCTTTCAGAGCTGGGGCCCTTCTCACGGAGGGGAGATTGTGTGCAGTCAATGCGGGGGAAGGAGGCCAGGGCCAGAGTGGGCCCCCAGTGAAAAGGCCAGTGGGAACACAGGCTATTCACCCTGCTCTGGATGGGAGGCTGGGCTGCTGAGAGGGAGGGGGCCTCTGGAGCCCTTCCCGCTGGGTCTCTGATGAAATTAACAGCCTGCCCTGGGAGCAAGCCCTGGCTCCTATCCTGCTGCCTTGGGCCTTCTCTCCTTCCTTCCTCCCTCCCTCCCTCCCTCCTCATCGCCCCATTTGGATCTTTCCTATTGTCCCTCCTCGGGCTTTCTGTCTCTATGGCTATAAGATGGGACGGATGGGAAAGGGAAAGAAATATAGGAAAATATGTTTAATGCTGGATTCCAAGATTGAAGTGGGAGTGCCCATAGTAAATCACATCCTAAGATTGGGGTTTGGATTTGGGGAAAGTTTTGGATAGAATCCATGATAACACTGCCTTTGTAGGATCATGGATTTAGAGCCAGAGGGGATTTAGATGTCTTCTAGTCCAGCCCTCTAATGCAGACGAGGAAACAAACCCTGAGAAGTTAAAGGATTTGCATAGTGATGGATTGGGTTTTTTTTGGGGGGGGGAGGGGGAGGGCAGTTATTGCCCAAGACTCGGAGAAAAGAGCTGGGTGGTGCAAACTGTCCTTTCTGCCCTTAAAAATCTCCCTGCTCCCCCTTGGGTCACTGTAATTCTGATCTTACTCTTTGGATTAAACTATTAAAGGGTTCAAACTGGTTAAAAAGTACAAAGATGGTCTGTGCAGGTAATAGGTTAAGCCGTTATGAGTCATTCTTGCCTTAGCTGGATATTAGTTATCAGATTAGCTGCTGGAGAAGGCCTCTGAGGGAATAGAACATGGGACAGTTTTGATGGTGGGGAGAGTACTGACCTGGGTGGTGGCTGGTGGGGAGGGGGTGAGGGGATCCATTTTGGAGAGATAGAATGGTTCAGTAGATAAAGCATTAGACTTGGAGTCAGGTAGACCTGAATTCAATTTCTGCCTCAACTTCTTGCTTATCAGTGTAACCCTTTGTAAATCACTTATCCTTTTCCAGCCTCAGTGTCCTTATCCGTAAAATGGGTGTTAATAACAAGTAAACAGGCACTTATGTTGAACCCAGTCCTACCAGGATCCTGCTCCTTCCTGGGGTGTATTTGGTCCGATGGGAAGTGCAGAGTATGCCATGTAAACGAATGAGGTCTTAGGAGATGGTGGCCAACTTCTCCAGGTGTGTCTGCTGAGCCTTGGCAACAGCTCAGCCTGCTTAGTACAAAGCGGACAGCTTCCTCACTACAACCCCGTCCAGCATTCCTTAGGCCAAGCCAATGGACAGAATTCTGTGAGCTTAGGCAGCAGGGCCTGGTGGAGAGCAGGGCTGGGACAGCTGCCTTTGGCCCCTACATAGACCTGGTCCTTAGTTGCAGAAGGAGCAAATGAATAAAATAATAGATGATACTTTGTTCTTTAGCATAATGTACTTTTTCTATAGCCTTTCTGTATTAGTTTGTCATCCTAACCCTGGCAGAGCTGTGACGGTAAAGTAATGGACTGAATAGAGGCCACATTTTTCTCCTAGAATCTGGCTTGTCTAAAATGCACATGTGGCCTGATTGGTATTACTTTTAGTACAGACACATATTTTCCATTCAAAGGGGTAATAATGACTGCCATTTATATAGCGCTTTCAGGTTTGTAAAACACTTTATCTACTTTGCCTCATTGGGATGGGCCTTTCAACAGCTCTTTTGGATGAGTGCTGCAGATATTATTTCTGTTTCAGATATAGGAAAACTGAGACTCAGAAAGGTCAGAGTACTTCCTAAGAACCATAGCAGCTAGTAAGTGTCTGAGGAAGATTTTAAATTTAAGTATTTCTAATTCTTAAGCCTGCACTTTGAAGCACAGGAATGTCAGTTGCTGCAGAGAAGAAGGCAGCTGGAGAGGATGGATGAAGGGGAGAGAGGAGGTTCACATTGGTGTCCTGGGGCAAATGACCTTTGGTTCTGTGCTAATTATAGATGGCTCTATGGAAAAGTTTGGGGACAGTGAGTTCTTCCTGGCTTGGCAAAGAAATAGGAGAAGACCAGATGAAAACATTTCCCAAATCAATGATAATTGGAAATACAAATTAAAACAATGCTGAGATTTCCCCTTTGTATCCATCAGATTGGCAAAAATACAGAAAGAGGAAAATAAGAATTGTTGAAGGATTTGAGAGAGAAGGGTGACACTGTTGAACTTTTGGTGGAACTGTGAGTTGGTTTAACCACTGTGGAGAGCAATCAGGACTATAACCTCACAATGACTAAACTGAATCTCCCCTTTGGCTCAGTGACACTATTATTAGGCATATATCCCACAGAGATTAAAGAAAGAGGGGAATATATGCAAGAATATTTATAGCAGCATATTTTGTAGCAGCAAAGACCTAGGAATGAAATAGGTGCCAATGACTAAATGAATTGTTAGTCAGTCAGTCAACCAGGAAACATTTATTAAGCCCCAACAATGTGCCAGGCAATGTTTTAAGCACTGGGGATGCCAAGAAAAGGAAGAGACAGTACTTACTCTCAAGGAGCTCACAGTCTAATGGGAAAGAAAACATGCAAACAATTACATACAAACTATATACAAAATAAACTGGAGATAATCAACAGAGGGAAAGCCAGTGAATGTTGTGGGATAATACGGAATGTAGAACAGTGTTGTTTTCATAACAAATGACATATAATGACTTCAAAGAAACATAGGAAGACTTCTATATACTGATATAGAAGGAAATAAGCAGAACCAGAGGAAGAATTTACATAATAAGAATGAGAATAATATAAATGAAAATAACTTTGAAAGACTGTGAAACCCATCAAAGCCACAAACAACGGTGACTTCAAGAGACAGAGGGCAAAACATTGTTTCTGCCTTTTGACAGAGATGATAGGCTTGAGGTGCAGGATGAAACATTCTCAGATGTGATCAATGCATTGATTTGTTTATCTAGATAACACATTTATTTGTTTTGTGCCCCAAAGGGCTTCTCTTGGGGTGGGTGGTAGTAGGTTATTTGATAGTGACAGATAGAAAAAAGAGCATCAATAAAACATTTTTTGAATGCGTTGAAGAACACAAAAAAAGTATAGAAATGGGTACAAAGCAGTTTTGTTTTTACTGCTTTGTTAAATTTGAAATATTTTATATATGTAAACGTATTCACTCTAACATGATTTTAAAAAAATGCTGTATTTGTGCTTCTTTACTTTTTGGTTTTCTTTTGTGTATCTATTATATTTGTGTGTGTGTGTATCTATGTATATATATATGTATAAATACATTATTATCTAAAATTTCTATTAGGTGACATATCTATAGATATATATGCATGTTATTCAGTAAAACATCATTAATAATCAGTATCTATGTATATATGTTATATATATGTACTATATATTATATCATACACACACATGCACTTGAAGAAACTGGATGTAACAATCTGGTTTTTTATAAGCCACTTTGTTGATGGTTAAGTTTATGTTAAACAAGAAAAATGAACTGAAACAAGACAAAAAAGAAAGGAAAAAATTGGAGGTGGCTCATCTTTAGTTGTTTCTCTAGTGATTATGGTTGTACACACATTTACAACCCAAAGTCAGAAAGACTTGGGTTTGAATTCTGCCTCAGACATTTCATAGGCTATACTGACTTTTGCTATGAAGGACTGGGAATGAGGAAGGAAGGGTGGCACTGTTGTTGACTTCCATTGTGAGGTAGAGGAATGTTCTGAGGCAGAGAAGTAAGAGTAAGATTAGATGTTTGTGTGCCCTAGGCAAAGTCTGAGAATGACACATGCCTGCTCCTGTTTGAAGCTTGTCCATTGCATCCTGGTAGACCTAGATGGTAGAACTTAATTGGAAGGGACATCCGAGGTCACCTAGTCCAGTCCTTTCTTTTCATAGATGTGGAAACATCCAGGGAAGGAAAGTGACTTGCCCTAAGGTTATATAGTTAATGAGGAGCAAAGTCAGGTCCTTGCATTCGAATCCAGTGCTCTTTTAATTGCACTATGGAATATCTGGATTTCAGCAACGCATTTGACAAAACTACTTTGATGTCTTTTTGGACAAGATGGCAACACGTGGGTTAGTTGATAGCACATTTGGGTGGTTTTGGAACTGATCACTTGAACTCCAAATACATTAATTAGTGGGCCAGTGTTAAGTGGGAGGGAGGTCTGGAATGGTAAGCCTTAGGGCTTTGTCCTTGGTCCTGACATTCACTATTTTCTTCTACATCTTGAAGATATAGTGTGCCTTGTTATCCAGAGAAGGACAGGATAAGTGACATGTTGGTTGGCATAATCCAGTATGTTCAGAAATAGCCTGGAGAAATAGATCTCTGGACTTAGAGTCAGAAAGACCTGGCTTTGAATTCTGCCTCAGACATTTCATATATATAAATAACCCTGGGTAAGTCACTTCACCTCCATCTGCCTAGAGAAATCCCAGGGTTGTTGGAAGGATCAAATGAGGTAAACTGTATAAAGTGCTTTGCAAACATTAAAATACTATATTAAGATAAAATGAAATAATTGGTCAATCATAATTTACTAAGCAACTTTTATGTGCCAGGGACTGTGCTAACTGCTGGGGATTTGAAGAAAGGCAAAATACAGTCCCTGCTCTCAAGGAGCTCAAAGTCTATTGAAGCAAATAATTTCACAAAAATGTGAAATTTAACAAGGATCAGAATAAAATCCATCTTCAATTCAATTTACCTCCCCCACCCCCCATTTATATGGGAACGGGATAGTGGAGGCCCAGTTTTATGGTAACCTATGTTATAAAGAACTGGGATTTTCTTTGTGAATCAATATATGACCTTAATGCAAGGTCATGACCAGTGAGATGAAGTGGTTAAAAAAGCTCTTGTGACATTAGTAGAAGCTGAATGTTCAGGTCACAAAAGGTGACAGTCCCAGTGCCTTCTGCCCTGGTCAGACAAGACCTGAGGTAACCTCAATCAGTCATCAGCATTAATTAAGTCCTTACTGTCTTCTGGGCACTGTGTTAATTAGTGTGTGTTTGGATTTGAGATCTCTCCATCCTTCTCTGTCTCAGTCTTTATCTCTGTCTTGTTTATACCTAGTTGTTTTCATGTTGTCTCCCCCATTAGACTGTGAGCTCCTTGAAGGCAGCACTGTCTTTGCCATTCTTTGTTATCCCCAGCACTTGGCACAATGCTTGGCAGGTATTAAACACTTAATAACTAATTGACTAAATTTATAATCTTCAGGTCCTGTAGTACCAGCTCTGAGGATTTATAAACCTTCTAGAGGCTGGCCATTACAGGTACCCAGAAATTAAGACTGAGATAATCTCTGTCCAGGTTAGGAGATGATACCAGAGGGTGTTTAGAGGTCTTTAAACTCTAATTATTCTTACTTCAGGCCCTTTTCCCCTGGGTTTGGAGAAGTGTGTAATCTCCTAGTCTTATGTTCTTTCTGCTATGCTATTCTGAATTTCAAATAAGGGATAATATAGTCACCAAATTATATTTTGCGTGCCAACTTAGAGTATTGTCTCTCACTAAGACATTCCTTCTAAGAGCATAACCATCGAGCCTACTTTATTTGTGTTTTAATTATTTAGTTACCTTAATAGAGAGAGATATGTGGTCCATCTCATGTAGGATTGTGACCCTGATCCCTGCCAGGAGCACTAAGAGATGGGAATGATTGAGTAGCCATCAGTTGCAGAAGACTGAGATTAGATGTTTTCATATCATCCTAGTCTCTCTGTCTCTTATTTCATCTGTGTGATAAAGAACCTGGGGTGAAAACTCCATCTACAAATGCAAGTCAACACCCACTCTGTAATTTATGGTCTTAGAGACATGAGAGGTCAAATGTTTTACACATGGTCACAGAGCTAGTAGGTATAAGGCAGGACTTGAACCCACTTGACTCCCAGGTAACTCTCTCTCCACTCAACTGTATTGCCTCCCTAGCTTTTCCCAGTAGCCCATTATAGGAGTGGGCTGGTTGAGCCCTCAGGTTTCTAGAAGCCTTAGTATCCTAAGATTCTCCAGCCTTTGGTGACATTCTGCCCGCATATATCCTTGGCCCATGGAATTAACTCTAAAACCTTGGCCAGGTGTGATTTTGCCTCACTAAGAACCATTAGCTATTCTAGGGCCCCCCGCCTTGCTTTAGTTATGTGTCCATTCCATAAAGGCAGGCACATTGAGATGTCCTCTGCCCAGGGCTGGGCCAAGGTCCAGGCTAGGTAGGCAGCTCTTAAGGGTACAACATGCAGAATTGAGGAATGTTTTTTTCAAGGGGCTTTTTTAATATTAAGTTTCCATATTTTTAGTGGCAGAAAATTCTGCCTTCTGGCCATGTTGGTATTTATTTTGCGACAAGTCGAGTTGCATATGTTACAGTTAAGACTCAAGGCCTTAGGTGGATGGTAACATTCAGACAAGGCAATTTAAAATCTTACCTAGTGTTCACAAAGCCTTGTCTCCTTTGTATTTGTTTCATATTTTCTTCCAAGCTCTTGGAGGTTAGGAACCATCGTTGTACTGTGGGATTCTTGTGGTCTATCCCATAGGCAGGGTACCATCCTCAATTTGATAGCAGCAGCAGTAGTAGTGATGATGGTGGTGGCAGTGGTAGTAGTATTATTAATAAATAATAATAATGACAGTAAGGAAAGCTAGCATTTGTGTGAGACCTTTTGATACTTATTTGTAGGCAAGACTTTGCCTGATAGTCTAGAAATTCAAAATGTTAGTTTATTTCCAAGTGGAACTTTAATTAGGAATTTTTAAACCCAGGGCAAGGCACCACAAACAATGCCCAGGGCAAGAAGAACAAAAAATGTTCTCCCTTGGGAGTAGGGATTGCAGAATCACCATGTGGTAGGGAGATAAAAACCTAGGACGCTGGCAGACAGCTGAGGAATGGGAGAAAGGAGAAGTTCTGCTACTCAGATCATGAGTTTTGTTTGTGGGTTGCTGTGGCAAATTCTGTCAGTGCTCTCTAAATCTGATACCCTGTGGTTAAACCCTGATTACTGAACTCTCCTTATAGCATTGATTCAACAAATATTTAACGAGGGTCTTATATGGGCTCAGTTTTGTGCAAAGCATTGGGGATAGGTGGAATATAAGGCACCATCTGGTCTTGGGGCAGATACTTTGAGTATTTTACGAGGAACTTGGACAGATGCATCTGGAGCAAACCAAGTGATAAAGGGTCTGGAAAACATGGTGTATGAAGAATGGTGGAAGGAACTAAGGGGTCCTTTGCCTGGAGAAGAGAAGACTTTTTTGGGTAGGAATGATAGCTGGCTTGAATATTTGAAGGACTAAAGCCCCTTGAGGGGCTTGGGGGGGGCAGAGAAGACCTATCTCGATTCATGTGTAACCAACAGTGTCTGTGATCCCCCAACACTAGCCTAATGCCCTTGTCTTGCTTTGTCTGCAGAAATCCGGACTCAGTTGGCCGAGCAGTTTAAATGCCTGGAACAGCAGTCCGAGTCAAGGCTGCAGCTGCTGCAGGATCTCCAGGAGTTCTTCCGAAGGAAGGCTGAGATTGAGCTTGAGTATTCACGCAGCCTGGAGAAGCTGGCTGAGCGTTTCTCCTCCAAGATCCGAGGCTCCCGAGAACACCAGTTCAAGTAAGCTGATTGATGCCTCTGATCTTGTGGTCAGGTTGGTTTGCCATAAAGGTGGCCAGGCGCCCTGTCTTTCTGAGTGGCCCCAGTTGGGTAGAATTAAGAGCTCATCTATGTCTTGGGCGCATTACCTAATATGGCCTCAGTTTCCTCTTTAGAGTAAATGGATTGGACTGACATTACTGTTAATGTTGCTATTGCTATTAGCTCACATTTAGTACTTAACTTTAAAAAAAGTTTTTATTTGTTTTTTTAACAACTCTGTAATTTTTCCAGTATCCCTCCCTCTCCCAGAAAGTCATCTCATATAACAAATAGTATTTTTTAAAGACAAAAAAAGAAAAAATCAGCATAACTGATTGGTGTGTTGACAGAGTCTGGAAATATGGGCAATATAAAACATCTGTGGGCCTTTACCTCTTTGAAGGGTGGATTTGGGAGTGTCTTGTCATATATCTTCTTTCTAGCCACGCTTCTTTATAATTTTGCAATGTTCATTTTGTATTTTGTGCATGTGTGTGGTTTTTCTTTCCACTTACATTGTTGTACTCATCGTGTGCATTGTTTGCTTGGCTCGGCTTACCTCATTCTGCATCTGTTGATAGAGATCCTTCCATGCTTCCCCAGATTCATCACTCACATCATTCCTTACAGCGCAGTAATATTCCATCACACTCATCTACCATAGTTTACTTAACCATTCCTTAGTCAATGGACATTGGCTTTGTTTCCAATGCTTTGCCATTACAAAAAAAATTATACTATGAATATTTCAGTGAATGAGGGGACTTTTTTTCTTATGACTTCCCTTGGGCATAAATCTGGCACTGGAATTTCTGGGTCACATCTAAAGTATTTTCTGCAAAGAAATCCTATGAAATTGAGAGAGACAACATAGTACAGTAGAGAGGACACTCCACTTCAGGCCAGGAAGATTGGGGTTGCAGTCTCAGACGTTTACTAGCTGTGAGACTTTGGGTAAGTAATTCCACCCCTCTATGCCTGAGTTTCCTCATTTGTAAAATGAAGAAGAGGTTGGATCAGATCGGTTCTAACTTCCCTTCAGCTCTAAACCTATGATCCTGTCACCCTTTGAGGTAGATAATTAGAGGTAAATGACTTGCTAAGAGTTACAGTGGAGAGAATAACAGGCCTAGAGTCAGGAAGACCTGAGTGTGAATCTAGCCTTAGACACTTAACTAGCTATGTGAACCTCTGTGTGCCTCAATTTCCCCATCTTTAAAATAGGGATAATAATATCACCTGCCTCCTAAGGTTGTTTGAGGGAAAAATAAAATTATACTGGTAAGTGCTTTGCTAACCTTAAAGCTCTAGCTATTATTATTAAATTATTATTAAAGTTTTAGCTATTATTTTATTAGATATTTTTAGAGCCATATAATTAAGAATTGGTTCTTAAAGAGATCCCAAAAGAGGTTCAGTGCTATTTCATTTGAGTGTAAGCTTTTTGCCAATAGGGATTGTTTCATTCTTTGGATTGTATTCCCAGTGCCTAGAACAATGCTTGGCACATAGTAAATATCTGATAAATACTTGTCGATTGATTGCACCTTTTCCATTTTGGCTGTGAGTAAACCATCTCTCTCCAGTCCCTGGCCTGGGCACTGAGCTTTTCTGCTGCCTCCTCCTCCTCTTAACTCCATCTGGTTTGGGCACCAGGCTTGGCAGGTTTTGAGAACTGTAGAAGCAAAGCCTTTTGGCTTCTGCACCCTCCCCACCCCTAGATGTGTAGGCAGGATGCTGCTAACCACATTCTTGCTGTATTTATCCTTGGAGTCCCTCACTGTAATTACTCTCACCCTTCTAATTCATTCTCTCTCCTCCAGTCACTCTGCCTAGAGTTTCTTCTCCTTCCCTCTTCCTCTCTCCATTGACCGGCCCTCAACCACAGGGTCAGGGTGACTTCCCTCCTTCCGCCCCCCCCCTTACCCCCCCCCCCCCGGCCCCATCAGGATTTAGACCATTGCATCGTCTGTGTCTCATCCTCTCAGTCTGGTCTCAAACTGCCTTCAGCCATCCTACCTTGCATCCAGGGAGGGACCTTCCTTCTCTGCTTGCCCATGGGCCTTAATTCACATCTGGATTTCTAATGGTTTCATTTATGTTGAATTTTTCTCTCCAGCTAAACCATCAACTCTGTGAAGGCAGAGCCTTTAGCTTATGTTCCTCCTATATGTCCCGCAGTACCTAGCATTCAAGTCAATTAAACAAGTCTTTTAAAAGTACTGACTATATGACCAGGTCCTGGGCTGCGTATTGGGGACAAAAGGACAAAAATGAAGCGTTTTCCTCATGAGCTATCTGTGCACTAGATAGGACAGGAGAGGTGTCATCTGGAAGGCGTGGTGCATAGGCTGCTGAACCTGTTGTTTCCCTATCTGGAAGATGGAGATAATAGTCCCGTCTATCTCTTAGGGTTGCTGTGAGGATACAGTGAGCTAATACATGCAAAGTGTTTTGCAAACCCTAAAGTGCAACATAAATGTTAGCTATCACTATTGCTGTTCTTGTTATCCTCATAACAGCCCTGACAGGTAGGTAGGTGTTATCACCCTCATTTTACAAATGAAGAAACCAAGGCAGACAGAGGTTAAGTAAATTACCCAGAGTCACACAGCTAGTGAGCATCTAAGGCAGTGGTTCCCAACCTGTGGGTCGTGACCCCTTTGGGGATTGAACAACCCTTTCACAGGGGTTGCCTATGACCATCGGAAAACACATATTTCTGATGGTCTTAGGAACCGAGCATCTCCAGGTGGGTCCGCCCACATGCAGATACGCCCACATAAGAGTTTTAAAGGGTCTCAGCATTAGGAAGGTTGAGAACCACTGATCTAAGGCCATATTTGAGCTTAGATCTTCTCGACTCCAAGTTGCCATCCAGTTGGCTCCAGAGATAAGTAAGGAGACTCTAAGGGAGCATTTAGCTTCCCTTGAAGACTTCAGATCACCAGGTTCAGATAAAAAATGTCCTTACCTACTGAAAGAACTCATGAATATTATTACTAACCTCCCTTGGTGACATTTAGAAGATCATAGGGGATGGGAGAGGTCCCACAAGATTGTTGAATGGCAAATGTTCCCATGTTCAAAAAAGGGAAGAGAACAGAGTCTGAAAACCAATGAGTCAGTAAACTTAATTTCAGTTATTCAGAAAACTCTAGAACAGATCATTAAAGAGTTGGCTGATGAATGTCTAGAAAGAAAAATGGTGGTTACAAAGAGCCAGTCTGGCTTCATCAAGAACAGGTCATGCCAGACTAACTTCATTTCCATTTTTGGCATGGTGAACAGGCTGCCTGATTGGAGAAGGAAAGTGCTGTGGTTATAGTTTATCTACATTTTAGCAAAGCATTGGATAAAATATCTCATCCTGTTCTTGTGGAGAAGATGGAAAGTAGGTGATACATGCAATTTAATTGATTGAAATTGGGTCTGATGCCTTGACTCAAAGAATATTTGTTTACTGTCAGCATAGCAAGAGGTCTTGAGCTGAGCATCTTGGAAGTTTGTGCCAGCCCTGTGCTATTTAGTATTTTTATCATTGACTTGGATAAAGGCATAGATGGCATAATCCTCACCTCTGCAGAGTACATAAAACTGAGAAGGAATAGCCGACACACTGGAAGAGTCAAGCTCTGAAGAGATCTTGAGTACCTGGAGTGTTGAGTTAGATTGAATAAGATGAACTTCAGTAGGGATAAATGTAAAGACTTATACCTGGGTCCAAAAAATCAGCTTCATAGGTAACTGAAGATGCTTAGCCTAGAGATGCAAAGACTTGGGGAGGGAGCACATAATAGTCTTCAAACATTTGAAAGGGCTATCAGGTAGGAGAAGGATTTCACTTGTTCTGTTTGGCCCCAGAGGGCATTGACAGGAACAGTGGATGGAAGCTGCACAGGGGGATCCAGGTTTCATGTCAGGAAAACCTTCATAATTAGAACTGTTCAAAATAGAATGGGCTGCCCACCAGAGAGCATGGTTTTTCCCACCATAGATATTTTCAAGTGGGGTTATTTTTATATGTAGGTTGGACTAGATCAGGGGTTTGTAAATATCTTTTTGTGAATCCTGTGGACTCCTCAGAATAATGTTTTATTTTTTGTAAAACTGTAATGGAAGGAAATGCTAAATTTCAGTTACCAATTAGCAAAAATAATGATGAGATTTTTTTTCTTCATCCAAGTTCATGGATTCCCCCCAAATTGATCCAGAGACCTCTTGGCTGGGCAGGGGTTGTCTGTGAACTCCAGGTTAAGAATCTCTGCACTAGATGGATTTTCTCAGCTTCTGGGAGTCTGCAGTGTTATAGCTCCAGAGGACTATGTATCTGATTGACACTTGATTGCTGAAGGATTTATTGTGATTTTGTGACGTTAGAAAAGAGAAGACTGCCCTAGATTTAGACCTTGAACCCTTCTCTGTCTTTGTCTGGGTCAAATGTCCCAAGTGTGGAATTTCTCAGCATGGGCTAGGACAGGATTCTCTGGGAAAGATCTTCATATCTTTGTAAACTGAGGGTTTCAGCTTCTCTATAACATATTCTATATTGTTGTTGTTCTGAATGGAACTAAAGGGAACTGCCAGCGAGGAGCTTCCTCTGAGGATACAGGTGGTCAGAGACTCTGCAATTTATAGTCTTAGAGACTGGCCTGGGCACCATGAGACTCCCTGGGTCATAGAACTAGAAATAAGAGTCAGCACTTGAATCCACGTTTTTCTGATTCAAAGTACTGTAGTATGTGATCTCTCATTAATGGTATTATAAATATATTATCAGCTACTTTTTATTATTATTGCCTGGTAAAGTTCCACCCCCCCCCCCAACCCTGACCATTTAATTTAAAAGAAGTTCCTCATTCCCCTCATACTTGAGATAGAAATTTTGTAGGAATCTTGGAATTGGGTTAGTGATATTCAGTGAATGAATGAGAATTGAAGAAACTTCTTTGGAAGCAGCAGCAGGTGTGTCTGAGCTTCCAGAGAAATTTCTTTGCATTTCTCTGTCTTACCCCTTCCCAAGGCTTTAGCTGCCTGTCATCTCTTACCAGAGCTATAACTAGGATGGAGTGACTAGAGCTTTGCTTCAGAGCATTGAAATGTATAGGGTGCTAATAGCATTAAAATTTCCTTTAGCAGCACAGCAACCACTACATTGAGCATAAGTACTAGTATAATTGAAAAACTCACCTACCAGGTGGTACCTTTCCCTCACCCCTCTTCACTCGCAGCCTCAGGTGAGCTTCTCTTTGGCCTAGCTCCACTCTTCTCTCCTTTTTCATGTTTCCCTCTGATACCCATGAACATCTGTGTCCTGCAGTCTTTGATCCCTCCTTCACATCGGGTGAAGTCCCAGGTCTCTTCCTGTCCTCCTCAATTGAATTCATCTTGTTTGCCATGGACAAAGAAATTTTCTAGTTACAGTTCTGACTCTGGCCAAGGAAGCTTTGGTTCATTTAAAAAGCATTTCAAAGATTGAATCAGAGAAGTCTCTTTGAAATCTTTCCCACCTCCATGCATGCATCCTCCCCCCTCCCTTCTAGTTCAGTTTTACTTTAGAGCTGTTGGTCTCCTGGGCCACTCTGATCCTAGAAAGGATTATCTCTAGAGTCAGAATCCCTTAGGCCTTCTCCATGGCTGGGGGCTTGGTTGAAAAAAGGGGGCAGGGAGTAGGGAAAGGGACTTGTCTGCTTTCCCACTGAGTTATAAATAAAACTTTATTCTTCACCTACCCAGCAATTTAGGTATCTTTTTGAATGTGGAGGGAGAAGAAGATGAAGAGGAAGAAGTAAGGAAAAGATAGAGAAGTTACAGAGTGGAAGGGGGAAGAAAGGGATGACAGGAGGGAGTCCTCAGCCCATCCTGCAGCCATTAATGAGCTCAGCCAGCTCCTTGTGGGTTCATTAGTTTTGGTCGCCAGATGGAATGGGGAGCAGCATCTGGCAGATGGGCAAAGTGGGCTCTGTGACATCCTGTGAATGTCTAATTAGAAGTCCGTTCCAGGCTTGTACAGCTAGAGAAGCCCCACTGCATGATGCTAATTCAGAGTCAGGGCCCAGAGGGTGAGGGCTGCTAAGTCAAGAGTCCAGCGTGGGCCTTTGGATGCCAACTGTCTTTTTAATCTTGAGGGTGGAGAATGCATGGAGAGATGTCTGATTTGCTGGTGACCAGCCCACAGGTGACCACTCCCTCCACCAAACTTATAGCCTTCATCTGCTGTATTATTCCTTTTATACTTCTTGTATATACATGGCCTTAAGCTTTTCCTTCCTTTGGTTAGGTTAGCTGCTCTTGTTATGTGTCTTGCTTCTGACTACTCTGTGAGGCCCTGGAGGACAGAGGTCATTTGTCATATTTCTCTGTGTCCTCCACTTGATAGCTCCTGAAAAATGACTTTGAATTTTAGAGTGAGAAGGGACCTTCAGAATCATGCCATCCAACTCCCCTCCCGATAAGATGAGGAAACTGATCCCCTTGGAAAAGAAATTGCTTCCCAAGGGCCCACAGCTAGTTTGTAGCAGAGCCGAGACCAAAACCCAGATTTGGTTTCTAGACTTTGGGGCTTTCCATTTCGTTACACTGTTTCCCATTGGTAAAAAAAATAAAAATATTAGCCTAGATTTATTGCACACTTGGTTCTCACAACGACCTTATGAGGCAGGTAGGACAAGTATTACTATCCTCATTTTAGAAATGAGCAGACTGAAAAAAAGCAAGGGAGGGAAGTAGGGAAGATAAAAAGAAGGAAGGAAAGTAGGAAGGAGAAACAGAAGGAAGAAAGGAGGGAAATAAAGGAAGGATGGGAGGGAGAAAGAAGGGGAAAAAGGAAGGATAGAGTGAAAGAAGGAAGAAAGAGAAATAAAGGAAGATGAAAAGAAAGGAGGGAGTAAAAGAAGA
Source organism: Pseudocheirus occidentalis (assembly GCA_028646575.1). NCBI lineage: Eukaryota > Metazoa > Chordata > Mammalia > Diprotodontia > Pseudocheiridae > Pseudocheirus > Pseudocheirus occidentalis. Next base: position 40,316,890 of record CM053599.1, on the reverse strand, counting down.
AGGGGAAAAAAGGAGGGAGGATGAAATGAAGGAAGAAAGGAGGGAATGAAGGAATGAGGAGAAAAAGAAAGGAAGGAAAGAAAGAATGATGGAATGAAGGAAGGAGGGAAAGAAGGTAGAAAGGGTAGACTGAAGGATGGAAGGATTAAGGGAAGGAAGGAAAGGAGGGAGGGAAGAAATATGATTTAGTTATTCTACTAAGCTTAAGAATGACAAGGTTGGACTATTAATTTTTGATTCTTAAGAAATATGTCAGACAGATAAGACCAATGCCTAGGATGGCAGAATTGTAGTTGAGAAACTAAGGATGACAGGCCCCAGCTGTTCTCCATAACCTCCACTGCTGCCCTGGAGCTGGAGAAAGAAGGAAGGAAAGTATAGACCTCTCTATAGGCTATGCAAGAATGCCCCAGTTAGATGTGGGGTTAGATAGATGTGAGTGCATTGTCAACTGAAATAATAATAAATAGTAATAACTAGTATTATATTATATTGTATTATATCATATTATATGGTGGTTTAAGGTTTGTAAAGCTCTGTACATATACTCATTTGGAAGATCCAGATTATTCTTATGATGAGTTTAATTTGGAAAGAAAGGATCTCAAATAAAGGTAGGCAATGAATGTAGGATGTCAAGTGTCAAGTGAGTTGTGATTGATAGAAAGCTGGCAGCAGAGTCAGGAAGATCTGGGTTCAGGTCTCCCCTCTGACACATACCAACTGAGTGACCCCAGGCAGGTCACTTAATGTTTCTGTGGCTAGGCCTCCTGTTAGCTGAGGACCAGTTCAACCCATTACCAACAAGAGCCCCAACACTCCTGCTGTCTACTTCTCCCCACATGGCAACATTATAAATTACACTGATGGAGGAAATTTTCACACTAGGAGTTCCTTCCACCAGTGAAATCCCATGTCAAGACCAAAACCTTGGTGCAACATTCTCTTCAACCACTTATACATGAATCCCTGGTCCAACACCATCCTGGAGTTCCTCATCTGAGTCCTTTCCAGTTTATGAATGTCCTGCCTAAAATAGAGGGGCCACAACTGAACACGATCTTCAGCTGAGATCTTTGGCCTTGATGACTAAGGCTAAGTATAGTGGGACTCTCATCTCATTATTCCTGGGTGCTCTGTTTCTGTTGGTGCGACCAAAGTTTTGTAATTCAATCTTCCTTGTATGTGGGATGGGTCAAACACGGTTAGGACTGCGCACCCTCTGCACACCAAACTGGTCCATTCCCATGGTTCTAGGCCTTAGGTTGGAGTGGCCTGAGCCTTGAGGCCTCTCTCTCTTTCTTGTATCTCAGCAGGATACTCCTGGTTCATGCCCAGTTGTTCTCTGACTGCCACCTACAATTTGTGAGCCATTTAGGCACTGGGCCACTTACTCATGTGCCACAGAGCTTTTAAAAAGCAAGTACATCGTTATTATTGCTTTGGGGGAGGGGGAGTAAGTGGGGGACTGCCCAGTGAATTGATTTTGTAGGCTGGTAAATGTTTATAGTTTTCCTTAAGGCTGTTCTAGGTCTCCCACATACTAGAATAACATCCACTGACATTTCAAAGCAGGGCTTAACTGGGCTTGCATTTATGTACCTTAAGCAGGTTTTGGTTTAACCTAGGAATCTGATTCCCTTCAATGGAAATTGCTCTGAACAGAAAAGTATAAAAGGTATACCTTTGGGCAGAGGTTTGCTATCATATATTTAACAACTGTTTCTCCAAGGTGGAGGGGAGGCCACACACACACACACACACACACACACACACACACACACACACACCACTTTTAAGACTAATCTTCATAACTTTAAGTCTAAAGATAGTCAACACAACAGCAAATCAAGCTCTGATTTGAAGTGTTTGCTGATTTCTGAGGTGTAATGCTCACACTGAAAAATTAAAAATGGAGAGCTGCCTCCAGCACATCCCTATCTACAGACCATGGGGTGATCTCCCATTATTCTCCTAGGTGAGTCTCACCCTGGATGTCAGTGTGGTAGCAACTGAAATGCCCAGATTATTCCTCTGAGCAGGTTCATTGGTTTCTGTCTCTGGAAGGATTCAGGCAACAAGCATTTAATAAATGCTTTCAATATGCTTGGCACCATGCAAAGAGCTGGGGATGCAGAAAAAGGCAAAAGACAGCCCTTACCCTCAAGGAGCTCTCAGTCTAACGGGAGACAGCAGGCAAACAACTATGTAAAAATATTAGAAAGGCAGGATAAATTGGGGGTGATCAGCAGAGGGGAGGCACTGGCATTAGGAGGATCAGGAAGAAATTCTTGTAGAAGGTGGGTTTTCAACAAGGACTCAAAGGAAGCCAGGAGACGGTGAGGGAGAGAATTCCAGGTGTGGAGGACGGCCTATGCAGGTGCACAGTTGGGAGTTGGAGTGTCAGATATGAGGAACGAATAGCTTGTAGGACAATGCTACTGGATCATAGGTAAGGTATAAGAAGTCTGGAAAGGTAGGAATGGGCCAGATTGGGAAGGGCTTTAAAAGCCAAACAGCTTTTTATATTTTATTCTGGAGGTCATAGGGGTCCGTTGGAGTTTATCGAGTGTGTACGTGAGTATATTGGAGGGGGTTGAGGGGGTGGGGAATGGGGAGGGAAGAGTGGGAAGGACAGCGATAGGATCAGATCTGAGCTTTAGGAAGATCTCTTTGACCACCAGGCAGAAGTTGAACAGAAATCCTCTCAGAGGGAATTCTTACCTTGCAAAGGAAGATGTTCTTTAAGGTTTCTTCCTTAGTTTTTGGTTCTACTTCTGGCCCCATAGCTGTAGCAAAAACTCGGGGAAAGTTGTTGATGAAATGGATTTCTCCTGTGCTATGGTTTTTGGGGGTCAGGCTGTATAGGTTTCACCTATACCCTTCCTCAACAGGCTTCGGGCGTCCCTGGCTCCTGGCTTCCGCTTACTCCAGGAGAAACAGCTGCACAGAAAACTTAGGGCACAGGACTTGCTTCTAGCTACTTTCTCTAAGCTTGGTGTGGCTGGAACTCCCTCTCATTCTCTAAGCTTGGCGTGGCTGGAACTCTGTCTCATTCTCTAAGCTTGGCGTGGCTGGAACTCTCTCTTCTTCAGAACACTTGTGGCTGGAACTTTCTCTTCTTCTCTAAGCTTGGCGTGGCTGGACCTCCCCCTGCCTCCGGGTAGCCTGTATTTAAGTCCTTTCTCCAGGGCCCCTTAGGGCCCCTCCCCTGGCCTTGCCCTCACCACAATGAGCCAATTGTGCATCACCCCTAAGACGGAGAGATAATCCTGTTTATCGCAAACAGGTGCAGCCTTCTCATTCTGCCCCCAGGTGATCACGGGCCTCCTGTTAGCTGAGGACCAGTTCAACCCATTACCAACAAGAGCCCCAACACTCCTGCTGTCTACTTCTCCCCACATGGCAGTTGCTCCCTTTTCCTTTTTTGCTTTCTGCACTAATAATTACACTAACCAGTTGTTAGCATGCCATTGCAGTCTTTGGGAGAATTCTAAAGTTAAGCAACATGTTATCAAGATGGCCCCATGAGCCTGGAATGCACTCCCGCCTCATCTCTGCCTCTTAGAATTCCCAGTTTCCTTCAGAACTCTGGTTCAAGCACCACCTTCTACCTGAATCCTTTCCTGATATTCTCAGCTATTAATGCCCCACCCACCAGTTATGTCCTGTTTATTTTGTGTGTGTGTGCATGGTATGAGGTGTAAGTGTCTTGGAGAGGAGAGAGTCTTTCATTACCTTTATATACTCAGCCCCTAGCACAGTGCCTGGCTCATAGAGGGACTTAGTAAAGGCTTGTTGATGGGCTTCAGGACTCAGGGCCCATCCTTTTCCCTTCTGCTTCTTCCTCCCAGTAAATCTTTAAGATCATCAGGCAGTTCTAGAGAGGTAGGCAGGACAAGCTACAAAAAGTTGGGGTCAGTTACATGAGACTATGTCTACACAGGTAAACCAGGGTAGCCTTGAAGAGAAGAGGAGTGACAGAAGAATAGCCTTCAGTGGTGGTAGTGAGGGCTGACTGGGCTAATAGTGTAGACAGGCATCGTGGGTCATTTTTTGTACCTTTGGACAGAGACATCTCTTTCTATGCCATGGGGCTGCCTGTTGGAGTCATTGCTTTCTCAGTAGCAAAGGAAGGACTTGAATGGGGGTAGGGGGGCCATAGGTCTCAGAATGATAAATCTAGTTGCCTGTGGTCAAAGGAAATCTCGAGAGTATGGGGATAGAGACTCGCTGGCCCTTCCAGATGCAGAGAGGGAGGTCACAGTGGTGTGTGGGATGACAGTTCCCTATTTTGAAATTTCTATGGGAAAGAAGGTCACCTCTTCTCTAGCTGCCCCAACATGCTGAGAGAAAGGGGAGATCTCTCACTGCAGGAAGATGGAGAATGAATGAGAATAAGGAGAAAAGGGGAGGGAAGAAGAGAGCTGAGAGATGCATGGTTTCTATGGGTTAGGAGAACAAAGGAGGCCTAGTAGGAGAGAGTAGGATGTGAAAGGGAAAGGCAAATGCAATAAGCTTTTATCAGCATGTACATTAGCTTCCTTATAGGCTGCAGGGCTGACTCTATCCCAAGATGACCTTCTTCTACTCTTCCACATGTATCCTGGAAGCCTATTCATGCCGTCAGCGATTGTATGTTTGGGAATTACAATTTCATTTCGTCAGCATAATTAAGGAGATAAATCTTCTCATTTGCCCCTCCCTGACTCTTCTAAGCCCTCTGATCTCTCTAGACTTCCATCACAAAATGTATTTCCAAATAGGGATGGTAGCTTACCTAGTTTTGAATCAATTAATCAGCAAGCATTTATTAAACTCCAACAATATGCCAGGCACTGTGCTAGGTTCTGGGAATAGAGACAAATTTGGGACAGTCTCCACCTTTAAGAAGCTTACAATTTAATTGAGGGATTTAGTAGACGCATAGTACACACAGTAAAGTGATGCCCAGAGAAGGGAGTTTTGGCACAGGCAACAAGGATTGTGAATGGAGCCATAGGGCAGTGGATTGCTACATCCTTTCCAGTAACAAGAGAAGGAAATATGAGGAGGGAGGGTGCCCAGAGGCAGAATGGATGGCATGATGCCCATCCTAGATGTCTGGGACGATGGATGGATGGGAATGGTCCATACCAGGGGTGGGGAAACTGGCCTCATGTGGCCCTCTAGGTCTTCAAGTGCAAGTCTTTGACTGCAAGGGCTACACTTGAGGATCTAGAGGGCCACATGTGACCTCGAGGCTGCAGGTTTCCCACCTCTGGTACATACTACTATTCGAGAATCTATTGTTTGGGAAATGTGATATAATAAGAACTCTGGGGTTGGAATCACAAAAACCTGGGATAAAATTCTGATTTGCAATCTGGTTAACCATGGGAAAGTACCTCCCATCTATGTAACTTCAATTTTTTCAACTGTAAGTGTGATAGCAGAATAAAAATGATGGCCTTGGAGTTGACACATGGGTTTGGATCCCACCTCAGATACCTACTAGATTTGTGACCCTGGGCAAGTCACTTCATCCCATTTTGTCCATCTATAAGATGAGGGCAGTAATATTTGTAGTATTTACCTCAGAGAGTCATTATGAAGAAAATGTTCTGCAGATCTGAAAAGTATTAGATAAGTCACCCCATAGCAGCTAGTATTAGCTCCATAGATGCCATAAACATTACAAAGACTTGGGTTCATGTTTATGGAGGATATCTACAGACCTCACGTGACTTGTGTCCCCATCCCCATATGAAACAGGAAAGCCCATTCTTGTGCAGCTATCCAGTTATAAACTTGGTAACAGAAACCTAGGTAAGGAACAGTGTAGACTCAGTTAAAACATTTCATTAGAATAGAAAAGAAAATGTAAAACATTAGAAATATTATTGGTCCTTCTTCCCCAAATGATGGCGAACTCATCCACAATTTTCACCAGAGGATCCTGAGAAGACAGAAAGATTCATGACTCTGAATTGAGAAAAGTAATTTTCTTTTTCTCTGGAAACAGAGTGAGATCAAGTGTGTTCCTCAGAAAAGATTGTTTCAGTGAGGAAAATCTGGGCAAATCCTGCTATGGGTCTGGAAGAGGTCTGACAAAGCCTCTGGTACATCCAGACATAGGCTGGTTACTTTCACTGATGTGGCATGAGGCTTTCCACTCTCTTTTGATGACTCTTGCCACCTCAGGCCCACTTGGTTGTTCCTTGCCGCTGCAATGTGGACCTCAGAAACATACTGGGAATACTTGGGCTCATGGATAATACCATTGCAGACTCACTCACTCCCATCCCACCCCACCCCCAGTCGAGAAAACTCCAACAGTCAGAATCTGTGATTTCTGTTGCAGGTACTCTGTATGGTAGGAATTTGACCTCCTGGGAAATAAGGTCCTGGAAAACCTTGTCCAGTGAATGATTGCTCCTCAGATTTAGGCATCATGGAAAATGTATTTAGATGGATGTGCCCCTTTTACATAAATGTATGGCATTATTAATATTTGCACCCTCTGCCTCACAGTTGTTGAGAGGAACAAATGAGATGATGGATGTGGAAGTACTTTGTAGCCATAAAGAGCTCTTAGTATTAATAATAATTGAGAACCAGCTGCTAATGCATCTAAATGCACTTCTCCTTTGCTCACTAAAGAAGCAGAGAAAAAGGAGGTGTCTGGGCAGAAGGACTTTGGGAAGAAATGAATTTGCAAAGGTTGGGGGGCAGGAACTTTCTTTTTAAAAAAATAAGCTTTTTATTTGGAGCTTAAAAACAAAATGGAATGGGCATTTGCATATATGTGTGTATATATATGAACAGAAAAAGGATTGCATATGAAACCTGACCGTTCTATACAACTGGCTTTTATTTTAAGCATATAATAAAATCAACCTGTAGTTTTTAAAGTTCTTCTGCTTGAGTGACTTTCTTTCAGGCCTTCCTTCTGTTCTTTTCTCTCAATTAAAAAAAAAGATTCCTCAATGACTCTCTTCTTTCTTTTTCTTTTTTTTCTTTTTGCTACCCTGGTTCTCCCCCCCCCCCCCACTTTTGAACTCCTGTTAGAAAAGAAAAATCCTTTGTAGCAAATATACATAGTTGAGCAAAAAAAAAAAATTGCCACATACATAGACTGTGTCTGAGGATGCTTGTTTTAGCCTACATCTTGTGCCTGTTACCTCTCTAGCAAGCTTCATCATTGCTTCTCTGGAATAATGTTTGCTCATTGCATTGATGAGGATTCTCAAGTGAGTGAGTGAGTCAGTAAACATTTATTAAGTGTGTATGTGCCAGATACTGTGTTAAGTGCTGGGGATACACAGAAACTGGAGCTTTCAAAGAAAGAAAGAGGCAGGTAAGGGAGGGAATTAGAAGCATGCTAAATGTGGGAGAGGAATGTAAAGGAGTTTCTCATTTGCTGATGGCTAAAGAGAAAACCAAAGGAGTGAAGAGAGGAGATCCTCAGGTAGTATTAAAGATGGAAGAAGTAAAGAAGGAGAGATGAGGGGTCTTGGACTAAATTTCTGCTTGAGGTTTAGCTCAGCCTGAAGACTAAGAAGGCAAATGGTGCTAGGGAATGGAAAAAGTAGACTTCAAACAAGATACAGCAAGATGGCGGGTGTTGAGGGAAAGAACAATATCAGAGAACTCACATGTGCTGAGAAGAATTGGGAGCACTAGATAAGCAGTGTGGAGGAGGACAGAGAAGAGATCTGTTGTTTGGCTTATAGGTTGTGGAAGCCAGGGAAGAAGTGAAGCTGTGGTATAGAGGCAAGAGGCTGATAGATAGCTGCCTTAAGGTCACCAGAAAGTCACCGTGTATATTTTCTTTCTTTCTTTCTTTTTTTAATGTTTAATTGGGCAAGGTACTTGGCAATGGTCAGGGATGGAAAACTTCTATAGAACTAGAGGAGTAGATTGCCATGATGCCCAGCAGGCATTCCTACAATGTGTGATGATGACCACAATGAATTATACTCTGTGTATATGTGAGAATTGAGGATGGGCTCAAACAGGAGGGAATGAGAACAATGATTCTAATTTATTTTCCTGTAGGGGATTAGGTTATTGCAGAGAGGCAATGTAGCCTAATGGGTATAGTAGGGTTGATAATGGAGTCAAGAAGATCTGGGTTGGCAGCCAAGGGGTGCAGTGGATAGAACAGTGGGCCAGGAGTCAGGAAGACCTGAGTTCAAATCTGGCCTCTGACGCAACTAGCTATGTGACCCTGGGCAAGTCACTTAATCCCATTTGCCTCAGTTTCCTCATCTGTAAAATAAGTTGGAGAAGGAAATGGAAAACCACTCTAGTATCTTTGCCAAGAAGACCCCAAATGGGATCACAAGTATGACTGGTAGTCCTAGCTCTTTTTTGCTGACCCAGGCAAGATGCTAAGACAGGCAAGATCTTTTAAGATCATAAGACAAGGTGTCTCTCTGCATCAGTATAGTATGTTTCCGCAGTAGGAGTTGCTATTAGTAGAGGAATCAAAACTCCCAACTGTCCTTCCAGCTGCATATTCCCTCTCCTCCCAGTTACCCAGCAAATGCCTGGTTCTTTTGTAACTTAATGGCCTCAGAGAGTTGCCTCGGTGCACTAAACGTTGAGGGGCTTGCCCCTATCCCACATCTGGGATGTGTCCTCAGGGAGCTCTTCCTGACTTCAAAACCCAAACTCCACTCATTCCTCCAGGGTGCCTCTCAATGACAGTCAGATGAGAGAATGGAAGTGAAAGCCTGCTGTAAACCATAATTCACTATGTAAACCACAGCTAATTATAATAGCTTGTATTTATGTAATGCTTTATGGCTTAGGATGGGCTTTCCCACACATGATCTCATTTGATCAATACAAACCCTGGGAGGTAATCATAATTGACATTGGGATGGGGCTCTGAAGTTTACACAGTGTTTCATGTATCGTTATCTCATAGAGTTTTCCATAACAACCTTGTGGGGAAGGTACTGCCACCCCCATTTTACAGATGGGACAGCTGATGTGCAGACAGGTGGGATGATCTGCCTGTGGTAACAGAGTTAGTAGCTATCAGAGGTAGGCTAGCTTAATGTGTTTTCAAGACTTGCAAAAGACTTTACAAATATTGTCTTGTTTGAACCTCATAACAACCCTGGTGCGTAGGTACTATTAACATCCTCATTTCACAGATGAAGAAACTCAGTCTCAGAGAAGTTAACTGACTTGCCCCAAATCACATAGTTAATAAGTTCCTGAAGCAGGATTCACACCCAGGTCTTTCAGATTCCATTGCCCAACACTCTATCCAGCTGTCGTGTTGCCTCTCAGAAGGAGTCTTTATTTTACAGGTAAAATAATTGCCTTGGAACCAGGCTTCCAGCCCAGGTCTCTGGGCTCTCATTCTGGTGCCTTTGCTATTGTACCACTAAACACTGCTGATTATAATGGTAACAACAAGAACAACAGCCGCCGACATTTCAGTTTGCAAAGTGCTTTACATATACAATCTTATTTGAGCCTCCAGACAGCCCCGTGATGTACGTGCTTGTACCTTCCCACTTAGATTCCCTTCCGTTTACTCAGTATACATCTTGTATATTTGTATGTATATATTATATGTGTGTGTGTGTGTGTGTGTATGTATGTATATGTATTTTTTTTTGCATATTGTTCCCCTGTTAGAATGGGGCTCCTTGAAGGTAGGAACGATTTTTGCTCTTCCTTTGAATCTCTTAATACTAAATGCTCATTGACTTTTAGATAGCACTCTCACTTACCTTACCTATGCCTAATCCTACCTCAACCAGTCTTATCATTTATACTGCCTTATATGGACCTTCTTCTCCTGCCAAATTGGCCAGTTCACGGTCCTCCCTGCTGATGAAGCTCAGTCCCACTTCCATGCCTTTGCCCTTGGTGTTTCATTCCCAGGCTCTCCTTCCTTCCTCCCTTACACTTATCTGATCATTCGGTTAACAAATATTGACCGAGCCATTTCTGCCGGGTGTGGGATCCAAGTCATGCACTGTGTCCTCCAGGAAGCGTCTCCAGCTACTCCTAAGGGCACACTGTCCTACCTCTTCTCTTCCCCAGCTTACCTATGCAATTCAAAATTTATGTTGTTGTATTTTTAACTGCACTTTCATGTCTGTTGGGCATGTAGTGGCTAGAGCGCTGGACCTGCAGTCAGGAGGACTCAAATTTGAATGTGGCCTCAGATGCTCACTTGCTGTGTGTCCCTGGGCAAGTCTCTTAACCTCTGTCTCCTCAGCTTCCTTATCTATAAAATGGGGATCATAATAGCACTCACCTCCCAGGATAAAATGAAACAATATTTGTAAAGTCTCTTGCAAATTTTAAAGCACTATATAAATGCTAGCTGCTATTATTATTATTATTATTTTGCTTTTTGGAGGGCAATTGGGGTTAAGTGACTTGCCCAAGGTCACACAGCTAGGTTTTTTTTTTTTTTTTTTTTTGTGGGTTAAGTCCCTGAGGCCAGATTTGGACTCAGGTCCTCCTGACTCCTAGCTGTCCCAATATTATTATCAGACTTATATTAAACTAAAATCTCCTTTTGGGCAGAACAGTGGCATATTTTTTTCAATTAATTAATTAATTAATTTTTAGGTCAACATTTTAATTTTAATTTATTTTCTTGGTTACAGCATTCATTTCCACAAGGTTTTGAGTTACAAATTTTCTCCCGTTCCTTCCCCTACCCCCCAGCCTAAAATATTGATCCTACCATAAAGCCCCTCCCACAATCTGTTCCCTTTTATGTCTTCCTCCAACGCCCCTCTAACTTTCTAGTAGGGCAGGGAGGGTCTCCCTGCCCCCGTCCCTGTATGTATTGTTTCCCAGTTGCATTTGATTGTATACCTTTAAATTCTAGATTCTTGCAATTCCTCCCCTGACACGCACTCCCACTGGAAGAAGCAGCAATTCAATACAGGCTGTGCCTGTGTAATTACACAGGACATCTCCATGGTGGGCAAAT
>CM053599.1:40282689-40305430 GCA_028646575.1 Pseudocheirus occidentalis | reverse complement strand
CCCTGGCTCCTGTGTTCCAGGGTTTTGTGAACAGACTTCTCTAAACTTTGATAACATCCCTGCTTTTCTTTGGGAACAGGTTTCCTGTCTGACAAGAGACAAGCTTCAAAAGCCCCACATCTTGGTCACTTTCCTTCTCAGAAAAGCATCTCACTCACTAAGATAATTTTCTTTTCAATGACTTGAAATTCATTATGTAGCAGCAATCTACATCCCCTGATTCCAAGAAGTGGGCCCAGCTTTAGATTCTATTATACCATTAGGGCCAGACTTCAAGGGCAGGATTCATCATGAAATAACATTCAGCCAAGGGAAGTCATGGCAAAGGTGAACAGGGATCAGAAACAATAACTGCAGCTTTCATTCCCACTATGGAAATTCTTCAGGAAATCAGCTGGTTGGGAAAGAATTTTGTCATGATAATCCCCTCTCCCTAAACTTGTAGGAAGTGGGAAAAATGACTCTTCTACCATCATGCCTTACACCAATCCCTTTATTGATGTTACCATCATAACATAACAGAAAGAGTTCTGGATTTGGAGCCAGGAGACCTGGGCTGGATTCCTGGATCTGCTGCCCACCACTCATGTGACCACAGGCAAGTCAGTTAATCTCTCTATCCCTGCTTCCTCTCCCAAAAAAGGAGGGGATTAGACTTTTAAGATTCCTTCTAACTCTACAACTTATGGTGTACGGTCAGGAGATTTAGCTAGGTCAGGAGATTTAGTCTATACAAAGTCAACATGGATCATGGGATCATAGATTTTGAGTCAGATGGGTCATCAAGTTTGACCCCTTCATTTAACAAGTGAGAAATATGAGACCAAGAGAGTAAAGTGGTGGGTTCACCCCCCCTCCAATGGAGGTCTATGAACAGAGGCTAGATGGACAGGGGCATGGATTGGACCAGAGGACCTAAGGTCCCTTCTAATTCTAAAATTCTTCTATTCTGACATTTAGTGACTTGTCCAGAGTCACAGAAAGAGAACTCCATCAAGTCCAGTGGTCTTAGATAGATGGAAGAACTCACAGATTGAGAGGGAAGATGGAGAAAATGTTCCAGGGCACACGCCCCCAGGTAGTGATGGTAGATGGCAGTGTTCTTGGGAATTCTCGGCCAGGTGTCTTACCTCATCTCCCATGTGGGGCTGGAATTCAAACTTGAGTGGCGGGCAGAAGACTTGGTTACACATGTCCATAACCGTGTGTTTGTCACTCCGCGCATCTAGGTTGTCCACTGCATTTTCTATGACATCCAGTCCCTCGTGGCGAGAGGTCTCCAGGTTATATTCAGCTGAGAGGTAGGTCCTGAAGGTTCGGGCTAGACTGGTGTGAAAGCCCAGATCACAACACTTAAGGATAGAGAAGAGCCAAAAACAGAATGGTCAAGGTACAACAGTGGTTTCCACTTACAATACAATAAGTAGGCCCCAGGAGAGCTCCATAAGTAAACACTTTCACATCCAAAGGCTCCAGTGAATTTTTGAAGCCTATCTCAAACATAAAACCAAAGGCCAATTTCTAGTTTACTTTCTTAGAGAATCTCAGGGTGTCTAAAACCTGAGTGGCAGAAAGAAGGGACAAAGTTCCATTCAACTTTTCCTCTTTCCTCTGCAAGAAGGGAAAGGCTTGGAGAAGAGGAAAAGAGAGGATCTGGCCAGGGTCTCCTAAAAGACAAAGGCATATACTTGCCAAGAACCCTCCTCACACTCTAGACAACAAGACTTAGCTTCCTTCTCCTCTCCACATGGGCAAGAACAGTCCATCCCCAAGTGGACTGGAACCCAGAACTCAGACATTCTCCATTTCAGTCAGGAGTATACCAGGGCCCCACAGGTAAGATGAGTTAGTCAAAGTACATCTACTGAGGAGCCAGCACATCCAGATCCCAATGCTTAGCACAGTGGGAAGCGAGTGCAAAAGAAATTGCTTCTGCTTGAAACCAGCTTCCAAACAGGATGTTCCTGTCCTTTTATGCCCGGCTGAAGCTGAAGGCTTCCTGGAGGGTGCCCATTGACACTGAACTCTCCCTTCCATAATTACTTGGTGGCTTACTACCATGGAAAATTAGCACTTTGATAAATTATATCCAATTCTCTCACTGTTCACACTGTATAACTGACATATTAGGATAGTCTATAAAGGTAGTATATCTCTATATGCCTAGTCGTGAGCTCAGAACTCTGATTTCATTGTTTGGGAGCTTCCCAATGGGAAAACTCCACCTATCAATATAGGGAGGCACCTTCTTTGTAACTGACATTGTTTACAGAGTTGCCTAGAACAGGGGACACTTTAGTGACTGGTCCAAGAATACAACCAGTGTGTGTTGGAGGAAAGACTTGAAATCAGGTCTTTCTGGTTTCCAGGCTGGTGTGCCATTCATGCTGCCATGATGCCTCTGTGTGTGTGTGTGTGTGTGTGTGTGTGTACATACACATACACAGGATGTTCCAAATCTGGGATACCTCTCACACTGCAACAATAAGTACCATTTATATAGTGTTGTTTTTATGTGTGTTATCTTACTTGGCCTTCACAGCGACCCTGGTGAGGTAGGTGCTATTAACATTTACCCATTTTACACAAGAGAAAACTGAGCCTGAAGAGAGTTAAGTGACTTGCCCAGAGTCGTGTCACTAGTGCTTGAGGCAAGATTCAAACTCCACACTCTATACTCTATTCCCTGCCCTACTATTTATATAATTACATTTTTAATATGTATAAAAATATTTTATTTGTATATATACAACACATACATACATACATACATTTGTGTATATATGGGGCTAACTTCTTTTGCACTTCCCTTGCACCTACTATGTATGTTTAGCAGACAGTTAATGCTTTTGGATACTTATATGCACAAACACATATCCAAATGTATACATATAAACACAAACAATATGGTCACTTATTCTAGAGGTATGTATTCATTCACACCCAGATCCTGGACTCAGATTCCCAGGTTCCTCCCATACTGGACCAGGTGCCAAAGACAAACAGCTCCTGATCAGCCCTCCTTCTGAATCTCCAGGCTCTTGGGTCTCTCAGAGTGGATCTCAGTAAAGGCCCAAGGAATCTATGTGACTGGCCAGTTATACACGTCATTTTGTGCCAAGTAACTGGGGAGTAAAACGGGGACTTACGTCGATCAGATCGGAGACATCGTGGATGTAATATTTACTGATGGCTGCATTGGTGGCTGCTAGGTTCAGCAGATAGTCATTCCGGGCCTTGGTGCACTTCAGCTTATTTTCTGAGTACTTGGCTTGCCTCTAGAGGGGTACACAGAAGAGACATAGATCCTGGTTAGCCTGTGGCTTGCTCAAAGTTGAGGTTCCAATTTTTCTCCCAGGGATCAAACCTGGCCAGGGAATGGCAATTGCTCCCCAGGCCTGGCCTTATGCTAGGTCAGCCCAGGCAGAGAGGAGATGTGGTATCCACTCAAACCTCAAGCCCTATCCCTAAAAGGACAAAGGGAAAAGGTTCTGCCTAGGACAATCCCAATCAAGTTCTAATTCCTTTAAAATTTCCCTAGAAAGACAACCTTCAAACATTTTAATTAATTCTGAAGCTCTTCTCTGACATCCTTTCCTCCTGGGGAAGTGTCTGCATGTTACTATAGATTTTAAAAGTCCAGAATGAGGCAGCCAGACTCAATAAATCAACTAGATCAGTTAGGGAGCCTTCTTGAGAACATGGCATTCTATCAGTCATCAATGTTATACTGTGGCATACTTGCTATGACTCATGTGAGGCTCTTGGCATCACAGTCTCCAGAGACTGGATATACCCTGGGGATCATCTAGTCTAACAGCTTTTGTTTGACAGATAGAGAAACTGAGGCTTGCACATTCCAAGTGATTTGCTCAAGTTCACACAGCAAATCTGTAGCAAAATGAGGCCTATCCATATGTCCTATCTACTGACTACCAGTCTAGCACCCTCTCCAATATATGATACTTAACAGTTTTAAAGGGCATTCTTCAAAACAACTCTAAAGGCATACTGTGTAAGCATTACCATCCCCATTTAACAGGTGAGAAGATGGAGGGTGAGAAAAGTGACTTGCCTAAGCTTACCAGCTATTAAGACCTATATGGAATAAGAACTTGAACCCTGGTCTCTTTATTCTAGAGATATAACTAACATCAATACATATTCATTATCCTATCCATTATTATATTTTATTAATTCTATTAATATAGAATACAATGAGATATAATGTAATATACTATATATTTTTATTATTATTTTTTGCAAATGAGGCAAGTAGCATAAAATGCCCCTTCAGCCACTGCCTGGGAAACCGACAAACTGACCAAGAAATGAGGGTGTTGGCTAGGGAAGTGTAGCTACAGCTACACTAGACCACCTACCTGGTAAGGGAACTCTGACCTAATTATTCTTGCTAATTAGCTCCAAAGAAGGCTAGTCATCTCAGTCTGGGGCTTAAAGTCTCAGAGTACGCATTCATCACCAGGCTCCCCTACCCTACTCTGGAGTCCAAGCCGGTCCCTTCACCCCTGGTGAACACGTAATCCCTCACTGGGCTGCTAGTCAGGGTCTGAGGGCAGCTGCACAGTTGCTAATATACATAATGAGCTCGGTTGGTCTCAGCAGTAATCAGAAGGTGCTGACTTGGCCTGAACTGGGCTAACTCTGCTAACTCTGGCCCTGCTTGTAGAAGATGGGTGCCCTGCCCATGCTCGACATCCACCTCCCTGGGTGCTTGGAAAAGTGCAGGAGGTGCCTGTTTCCCTTGGAGTGGCCCCTTCTGGGTGACCCCTCAGCCCTCCCTCAGAAGCAATCCCCACCACTTGCCTTCTCCTTCATCTTCTCCATCTTCTTGACAGAACTTCTGCGCTGTGGCCTGTCCTCATGCCGGAGGAGATTCATACCAAGGTCCCCTGATTTGTTGAACTGTTTCTCCTCTTGCTTCTCGGCCTCTTTTAACTTGCTCTCGGCACTAAGGCTTTCTGTGTGATACATGTGATAGGTTTTCATGACCTAAGACACAGAAATAAGGAAAAGTTAATATTCCACCATTTTCCTGCGTATCTTCATGTCTCTCTTCACGTCCCTTGAATCCAACTGGAGACATCTTCCCACTGTCCCCATGCAGGTCATGTTCATTCCTAACTCCATGCTATTCTATCCATCTGCAATGCCTTCCTCTACCCCAGGGGTGGGGAACTTGCAGCCTGGAGGTGAGGACCATGTGTATTCCCCACCCTTGCTCTATTCCCATCTGCCTATCTTCTAATCATATCCTTTCCATCTTTCCAGGATCAGCTCAAGTAACCACTTCAGCCCATAGCAACTTCTACTGCTGCTCTCCTCTGCTTACCAGCTATACTTCATATAAAAACAAATTAAATTTCTTATTTTTCTTCCACACATTCAGGGCTTGTCTCCCCAAGAAGAATGTAAGTTCTACGAAGATACCAAACCTAAAATTTTTCTTGTTTCTCTTAGAGCCAATCACAGGGCTATGCACAGAGTAGCTTTGCTCTGTTACTTGAAATATGGGTGACCTTAGGCAAGTCATTGGTTCCCTAACTATAAATTAACAGGGTCACATGAGACAATCCCCCAGATCTATGACCCTAGGAATGTCTTCTAGGCCTGCCTCTTAAGATGAGGGAGTGTTTGAGGGACGGCAGCGGACATCATCCTTTGGGAACTAGATTGGGGGTTGGGACCCACTCCTTTGCAGAGACCTTGCCAAGCGGTTTCAAGAGCTGTCTGGAGGATATCAGGATGGCAAAATACCCAAGGCTTGCCCGATCCAATCATGCCAACTATGTACAGGCTAATTCCTGGAGATTCTGCGGGTGAAGATCAAATAAATCATGTTCTTTTGCTGCCCAGTATAAGGGTACTGCCTGCCCCCTACAGAGTTGGGAACCTCTGAGAGGATTTTGGGACCCTCACAAAAAATCCCGAAGTGTGAGCAGAGCACTGAGAAGTCCTTGCCTCTGAAGGAGGTAAGTTGGTGGAGCAAGCTCTGTACACTCAGCCTCTGGCAATTACAGACCTAAGAGCCTCCCGAGGGTTAGGGGATGCTAATCTTTGACTCTTGCCCAATCTCTTGCCCTCCTCTCCTGTGTGCCCTATAATGAGCTGCTATCTCCCTCTACCTCTTTGCAATGCTGAAAGCTTGTGTACGGTCCATTCTACCCCCAATGGAAACACTACAGATGTAATTCCTTCCATCCCCAAACTCCTCAAATACAAGAGATTAGATTAAAGGTTGGGTTTTGATCATCCCAGTACATTTGGAGAGAAAACAGCACATGTGCTGTTCTCGCCTAATGTGCTCTTAGTCACATGATATTCTTTCATCGTCTGTCTCCGGGACTTTAAATATTTGGTTTCATGTTGTGTCGAGATGGCAGAAATGTTCTGATCTATTTGAGAAAGCAGACTATGAGGCTAATTGCTTAGATGCACAGCTGGGAGTACAGAGGGCTATGAAGCTATAACTCAGGGCTGCTCCTCATCACAGGGGTGCCATCAATGGGGGCAGGGAGCCTGGGCAGCATCTGATTATGGGCAACATCTGGACAGAACCCCCATGGGGACTGCAAGGGGTAGTTTGTTCCATGATGTGAAAATCCAATCCATTCCAATGTAGCCTGACTTTGGAGGAGCACAGAGCATAAAGACTTGGGGACTAGACAGTTATATAGGCACACAGGAGAGCCTTCCCAGCCATTCTTCCCTGTGGTACCCCAAAGCTGGGCTATAACAAGTATTCATTAAGTGTCTGCACTGTGCTAGCCACTGGTGGTGGTGGTGGTGGTGGTGTAGGGGGCGGAGAAGGAAGGAACTTAGATTCTGGGAAAGAAGGGGAGGTGGTTATACAGTTATTATACAGATAAGTATCAAGCTGATCATCAGAAAAGATTATTATTGCTGTTTGTCCTTTGTTCTCAAAGAGGACCATGACATCAGGAAGATGATGCCATGACTTGCAAATGAACTGGATTTAAGTGAGGCAGGGCTGTGCAGAGTCACCAGCCTCACTGTCTCCTCCAGAGCCATTTGGGTCTAGAAACAAGATACAGTTCAGAACAGACTGGAGAGGGGGGAGTACACTAACACCTGGAGGAATGAGAAAAGGCTTCCCACAGGAGGAAGCTTGGGTTGGGCCTTGAAGAAAACAAAGGATTCTAAGAGCAAACAGTGGAAAGCGAGTGCATTACAGGTTTGAGGGCACAGCCTGGGCAACAGGACTGGCAGCAGACAGAATGCCAAGTTTAGGGAAGAGCAAATAAGTCAGTATGTCTGGAACACAGAATTCACAGAAGGAGAATGATACGCAGTAAATCTAGAAAACCTGGTCGGAGCTGGATTCTGAAGAGCCTCACATGCTGAGATGAATGGGTTTTATTTTATCCTAAAGATAAGTAGGAACTACTCAAACTTCCCGAGGAAGGGAATGCCAAGGTCAGCCTTGTGCTTCAGAAAGATTATTCTGGGCTATGGATGGATAAAGGGTTAAAGAGAGGGAGAGACAAGCAGACAACAGTCCCAATAAAAAAAAAACCTGTTGCAACCATCCAAGTAAAAAGGACTGAATTCCGCTTATTCGTAGCCATATGAGTAGAAGGAAGAAAAAAGATACCAGAGATATTGCAGAGGTAAAATCAATAAAACTTAGCAACTAATTGCATATGGATGGTGAGGGAGAGGAAAATAATTTCCAAGTTGCAAATCTAGATGACTGGAAGGCTGATGGGGCCCTGAAAAGAAAGTGAGAAGTGTGGAGGAGGGCAAGATAAATTTGTGAGTGGGGGAAGGTATTAAGTTCTGTTTGGGACATATGGAAAACATTCAAGGGGATGGATTTCTCTTTCTAGAGGAGAGAGATGGAATAATGAAAGTCTTTCCACAAAGAATACAATTGATTTTGAAGTGTCTACACTGACTGGAAAAGAGCAGGGAGTGAGGGGCACAGATAATCTCCAGCATCAGATATTCTAAAAATTATTCCTATTTAACTAGTATGAGTTGTTTGTTCATTCAGTCTTTTATTTGTTGTAGCAACAGCATGTGACTTCTCCAATTTACCAGGCTGATACTCAAATGAATGGACACTGAGTATCTAGTAACTTAAAAAAGGGAAAGGACTGTTCAAATAGAATGAAGGGGAAGGCCCACATGGAATTCAACCTTCTCCAGGAATAATCCACAAATAACACACTTCACAAACAGATGTCGTTGTTCATCCTTTATTCTAGAAGAGGACCAATGATATCAGGAAGGTGATGTCTAGACTTTTAAGGGAAATGAATTTAAGAATCATAAGTTGTATTGTCATGCACCAGTGAGTGGAATGGGGGTTGAGGGATAGGCTGAAGTCAGCTCTAGGGCTAAAGAGAACCAATTGTTAATTAAAAAAAAATTATGCCTCCGAAACCAACAAACCCAACAAATCAGGGCTTGATTTATTGTTTTATTGTCTAGACTTAAGAATGCAACAAAGAAAATAATAATTCAGAGCAAACTTAAAAGTTTGTCTTGTATACTTTTTTTAGAGAATCAGTTATTAAATGTTTATCAACAGACCCCTGGCTATACGGAAATAGAGTTATACTGAATCCATGATTTAACATTTTATCTGTCCAACAAGTCTTCAGTTAACTTGCAAGTGTTTACTGGGCTCCAATTGTGTTCTTGGCCCAGTGCTCAGAGTCAAGGTGGTTGTACAAGAACAAGTGTCCCCTGGGGACACTCCTCCATGACCCCAGGATCTTGCAAAATCTATACAGTAAAGCAATTAGTGAAATGCAATAAAACAATGTATGAACATGAACCCCATCCCAGAGCACTTCCTTGTTGAGGCAGTGATCCGCTGGAGAAGGAAATGGCAAACCACTCCAGCATCTACACCAAGAAAACCCTATATTATTCAAATGCTAAAATAGATGACTTCAGAAGCCAAACCCCTCACTGTCTGAAGGCGTCCAACCCTTAGTGGGGCAGACTTCAGGAGATAGTGGAGGACAAAGGGCATGGCCTATGGGATCATGAAGAATTAGACAAGAATGAATGACTGAACAACAATGAGCATGGACCAGACCCTTCACCCTTCTGATTTCCTCATCTGGCATGAATACAGAACTAAAGAAAGGCAATGTGGTAAAGCAGAGAAGAAGCTGGACTCAGAAGTCAGAAGATCTGGGAGGTGGGACACTTGACTTAAATCTCTGAGGGTGAGTGGCTCTTAGAAGGTAGGAGCTCAAACTTGCCCCTACTTAGAAGACCCAAAATGGTAGCTTCCTCAAGCTGTGAAGTTTTACCGACTCCCCCAATCAATGGGGAAAGGGTCGGGGAGAACCGGCTCACCCACCAATAAATCCTAGAACTCCATATCAGAATTTATTAATCTGAAGCCACTCCCATCTCATCAAGCTAGGCCTTTCCTGCTCATCCAAAATTCATTATTGTCATTTATCAACAACTCCCTCAAGCAAACTCAGGTTGGGTGTGTCTTGGTTCCTTTAGTAGGATTATTAAATAACTCTACAGGTTTCCATGCTCTAGGGAATAAATGCATGCCCACAACACTGACTCATAAAGTGAATTTCTACAAATCAAGTAAGTTACATGTCATACTGAGATCAACCTCCTTTTGGGTGGTGACTGACTGGATAAAGATGCTGTTTACTAATGTGGTTAGAGAATAACTCACATACCACTGCAGAAGTTAGGTGCTTGTAAATTCTGGAGCATATTCAGAATGTAAAGTGTTAACTTTCTCCCTCCCCATCACTACTGATTTTTTAAAAATCAAAACATTGGAATCCTAGAATCTTGATCTGGAATGATAGAATCACTGAACTTTAGATCTAGAAGGTACACTGGAGGTAAAATTGCCACATTTTTTAGATGAGAAAACCATGGCCCAGAGAGGCCAGATTACTTAGCTAAGAGTAAACAGCTGGAACAAGAATTCAGGCCTCCAGGGTCTTGTCCTCTGTTTTTTCCACCACCACTCTATGCAATCTCCCAATGGGTATTAATTCTGACACGCCAAGAACAATCACATACCTTAGCAATAATCAAGTCCAGCCCTCCTATTCTACAGAGAAAGAAACTGAAGTCCGGGAAAGGGAACTGAATCACCCAAAGGGGCACAGAGTAAGAGACTACAACATTCATCTTCTCTCTCCCCGGTCAAAGCTACCACCATAACATTTCATTGTTGGTCAAGACCTGGGATTTCATCTGGATAAGAGCTCCATGTTGGAAAGGCCCTCCAACGCTGTGGCTTAGGATCCTAGAGAGTAGCCTGGGGAGACTGAGAGCTTGGAGAGGTTGAGATTTTTTCTACTTGTCCCAAAACTAGTATTGTCCCATATTCACAGCCCAGGTCCACCTGACACCACCCACTACATCTCACTGCTTCTACTATAAGACTGGATCATCTCTCCTAGAGACAGAGACCATTCCCACTTTTCATAGCTTTTTTGTTTTCATTGATTTGTTGATTTACTTTTAGTTTATAAGATTCAGTTCCACAATCCCTTGAGTTTCAAATTTTCTCCCTTCCCTCCCCACCCGGTCATGGCAGCATGCAATCAAGTATAGGATCTGCAAATACTTTCACATTGTACAATAGTCTGGTTATATAGAAGGGTTGTAACCAATGGAGTGAACAATGGGAAAAAAAGAAACCAAACATGAAAAAGAACGAGAGCATTTTCATAGCTTTCTACTGCACTAATCCACTGATTGGCTCCCTAAGAGCCCCCTCTACTTCCCTCACTGCCAACCTGAGCTGCTCATTCAGTAGCTTCTGCTCACAACATGTCCAAAGAGCCAAGCACACTCAGCTAGCATTTCTTCTTATTACTTACTCTATATGAACCACCTAGAAGCAAAACCAGGCTGTTGCAGATGGAAAGAGATCTCAGTCCTTTGCCAAGAATGTGTTCACCTACTTTCCTATGTTCTAATTTCCCATGTAATTTTCAGGAACCACTATGGTGAAAGCATTAACTCAAGTTCTGAAATTCTTGCCATGATCTGAAGAATAAATCCATGGCAGCAATGCTGGTTTGTAAGGTGAATTTCTACAAATAAAACAAGTTACACATTGTACAGAAACCAACCTCCTTTTTCTGTGGTGGCTGGCACTATAAAGATGCTGTTTACTAGTTTGGAGTTGTGGGTTAGAGGACATTACCTCCACCAAGGGCTTTCTGCTCACCCAGAAGTCATTCCCTGCCCTCTCACAAATTCATTGCCACTCCCAACTCTATCAATGCTGGTCATTTCTAGACCATGACCATACACAGCTACAGATACCACATGCAGACCCAAGAACTGACAGAGAGCTTAAGAATGACCCCACCTGTGGTGAGCTCCAAAGGAAGCCGTTCTGCCCATCTGGAGACAGCTATATGACAGTTATTACAAAACCTACTAACATTATGCTTCCTGATATTTTTTGTTCCTCAGATCCCTTTCAACAGCAGCAACAACAAAAGGGTTGGGAATGATTGTAGCAAAGAATGCCTCTGGTATTAGCTATTGAACTTAGTCACCCTCTAAGTCAGGAGTTCTTAACTCAAAATGTCTGAACTTAGATTTTTTTGTTGTTGTTTTTAATATTCTGATAATTATTTCAATAACATTATTTTCTTTAAAATTCTATGTATTTTATGCATTTAAAACCATGATTCTGAGAAGAGTCTTTACCAGACTTTCAAAGGGCTACATGACACAAAAAAAAGTTGAAGAATTTCCACTCTTAAGAGGTGATCTGCATAACCCTGCTCCTGAGGGAGATCATGCCAGGGAGCTGGTGTTTATACTCATCCCGCTGAGGAACTCTATCCCTTCCATTTCTGGTGGACAGGCCTCCCTTTTCACCATGTTGTGACTGTGCCATTTCCCTCTGACTCGCATCCTGGGCAATGATCCAGAAGAAAAAGCATCTTATTTTTCAAATTCTTAAGAGAATGGACTCCTCTACAGACATCAGCTTGCCTGTGTGAATCTATGTAAGACCGGAGAAATCTAGAGGCAGACATGAGTTTGCTGAATTACCAGGGATCAATAGTCAATGATAAGAAGCAACCTCAGGCTAACTCATAAACTCGCCTTAAAGTGGGTATGTCTTTGAGCTTCTTAACTCCTGTCAGAATCTATTTTTCCTTCCCCATAAAATAGGGATAATAACAGTACTATCTCACAGGGTTACTGTAAGGATTAAATGAAGTAACATATGCTAAACAGTTTATGAACCATAAATCACTATATAAATGTTGGTTATTATTACCATTTTGCCAGTGAGGTGCACCCCTCTTTGCTCAACCATTCTTCTGCTCTGCGCAGGGAGCATGGTTCCAGAGTCAAATAGCCCCACCCAATAGTTTATTTTTCACCTGTGGTTTCATAGGTATAGAGAACTCCTGTGGGGGAATTCCCTAATTAGAAATTGATAGGTGATTTATAGTCTTTTATAGCTGCCTTGGGAACTGAAACAGTAAGTAATTTGTAACAGAGTATGCGTCAGAGATAGGACTGGAACCTAGGACTTCCTGAGACCTAACCACTACACCACACTGCTACTCTGTCCCATAATTAGGGCATAAGGATGTAGGGATAATGCTCTATCCAGGCAAGTTTTCTTGCTGCATTTATTGTTAACAGGTTCTTTTCATTAGAACCCTCTAGGATAGCTGGTACCAATGGATGAGGAGTAGGGCCAAGAAATGAATAGGAGAAAGGGAAGGCATTTGGGATGCTATACAGTGCTTTGAATGATCCCAGGCCACTCACCCAACATAAAATTCCATATTATTTTAGACCTTCATTTTTCTGAAGTCACAGCTCCAAGACCACTATAATCCCTGAAGAATCAGAATTGCAGATGAGCCAAAGGGCAGTGGAAAGAAGCATGGTGTGTGTGTGTGACTACAATGGTCATATATGTGTTGAATAAGCAGTGCAAGACATGTCACCCGAAGAATGTAGGACCAAAAAAGGAGGCAGAGCCAGAGGGGCAGCAAGAGCAAGCAATGGCAGCAGATGGACAGTCTGAGAGTCTGCTCATATCCAAGGAATCTTCAAAACAGAGAGAATATTAAGTGGACGTTGGATGGGGGACATGGACCAGAGTCAGACAGGATAAAAAGGCAAGGACAGGCTATAGAGGCACAGTGCATAGAATGCTGGGCCTAAAGTCAGAAATTGTGAGTTCAAATCTGGCCTCAAACAGTTACTGTGTGACCCTGGGCAAATCACATAATCTGTCTGCCTCAGTTTCCTTAAGTGTAGAACAGGGATCATAACAGTACTTCCCTCCTAGAGGAGTTGTAAAGATTAAATGATATAATATTTGTATTACTACTACCATATGGCCCTACTATGAGCCAGGCACTTGGCACAGTGGCACATAGTAGGGACTTCATGTTTGTTTCCTCTACTGCCCCTCCTTTTTGCAGGAGAAAAGCCCTTACAGAGACCCAAGGATTAAAGGACCTCAAGGATTAACGGGGAATCATGTCATTTATTTCACCCTTTATCTGTCATCAGAGAAGGTGATATGTTGGGTTAGAATACGCAGATTAGTGACAAGACTAGGCGGTACAATTAACAGAGTGCTAGTCTTAGAAAGATCTGAGTGTGAATTTTGCCTCAGACTCTTAATAACTATGTGACCCTGGACAAGTTACTTAACTTTTGTCTACCTCAGTACCCTCACCTTATAAAAAGGGGCTAATAATAATGCACCTGCCTCATAAGGTTGCTGAGATGATCAAATGGAGACTATATATAAAGTCCTTTATAAACAATTATTAACTCTTAACAAATAGCTATGAATGTTCACTTAGATCAGTGGTTCTCAACCTTCCTAATGCCACGACCCTTTAATACAGTTCCTCATGTTGTGGTAACCCCCCCAACCATAAAATTATTTTCATTGCTATTTCATAACTGTAATTTTGCTACTGTTATAAATCATAATGTAAATATCTGACATGCAAAGTGTATTTTCATTGTTACAAAGTGAACATAACCCACAGGTTGAGAACTGCTGACTTAGATTTAGATCTTGCAGACAAGCGCTTGAATAAAAACTCTACTTTTGCCCCCGGTTTGAGCATGTCTATACACTTCTCAGGCGCAGCTAGATGGCACAGCAGACAGAGTGCTGGGCCTGGAGTCAGGAAGACTCATTTTTCTCACTTCAAATATGGCCTCAGACACTTACTAACTGTGTGACCCTGGGCAAGTCACTTAATCCCATTTGCCTCAGTTTCCTCATCTGTAAAATGTGCCAGAGAAGGAAATAGCAAACCACTCCAGTATTTCTGCCGAGAAAACCCCAAACTGGGTCACAGAGAATAAGACACAACTGAAATGACTGAACAACAATTCGCTTCTCCAGCCTCAGTTTCTTCACCTATAAAATGAGGAAGGTTAAACTAACTGCTCTCCAAGGTCTCTTCCAGAACTAAAGCCAACGATCATGTAATTATAGCAAGGATAACCTAGGGATGTGCCATTAACCCTATTCTATTCAACGGTGATCAAAGAAAGGAGGGAATGAAAAAGCATTGCTTCATACAGGCCCTGACCTCACACAGCTTACATTTTAATAGGGAAAGCAACACACAAAGGGGAGTGGTGGCCACGGAGGGACGCTTTGGCTCAGAAAGTTTCAGGGAAGGGAAATTGGAACACAGGATTGATACACTTCTTCCATTTTTATTAATGACACGGCTGAAGGTACATAAAGCAACATTTATCAAAAACATGTTGATTACTAATAAATGTACGTATGTATTTATGTAAAAAAAATGAAAGGCATCAAGAAAATATATTGGAATGCATTGGACA
The DNA here is from genome assembly GCA_028646575.1 of Pseudocheirus occidentalis. Classification (NCBI taxonomy): domain Eukaryota; kingdom Metazoa; phylum Chordata; class Mammalia; order Diprotodontia; family Pseudocheiridae; genus Pseudocheirus; species Pseudocheirus occidentalis. The sequence continues at coordinate 40,290,562 of CM053599.1, read as the reverse complement.
CGATTACTACTGAACATTAAAAAAAAAATGACAGCCCCTCTGTATAGATAGAAATAAAACAATTGCTCATTGCTATGAGAATCATTCTGGAATCAGTCGTCTCTGTGCAATCAGTTCATTAACTGGATAAGATAAAGGTAGCAATCATTACCGAATTCCAAAGAAGAAAACTAAGAAGATACTTCATGCGGTTACAACTCTAGCCTGAACTAGTTAAGCAATCTGTTTACCGAGAGAAGGGAAAACTCTGATTATCACCACTTTAAGAGAAATTTAGCTCAGGTAAAGCAGCCACCACAAAGAAAAGGCCTAAAGAATTCAGAAGCCGCCTCATTCAGCAAACACAATCTCTTTGCCAAGGAGAGAGACCTATCAGACAAAAAGGGCAGCATGAAACAGTCATTTACAATATTACATAGGGAAATGTGGGAAAAGGTTAGGAGCTGTATTTCCCCTACAAAACTGCAAAAAGCAATGAACGCGGAAAAAATGAGCCTACACAGCATGAGACTACAAGCTCACAGGAAACAGGAGGGCTGCTACAAGGCCAAGGAAGGGCAAACGCTGTCCTAGTTTTCAAAAGAAGGAAGAGAATAGAGTCTGAAATCTATAGGCCAGTCACCTTGACTTCAATTTCTGAGAAAATTCTAGAACATATCATTAAAAAGGCAGTTACTGGATATCTCAAAAGGGAAGGGGTGATTACAAAGAGCCAGCTTGGCTTCCACAAGAACAGATTATGCCAAATTGACCTCATTTCCTTTTTTTGGGAAGAGCTAATAGACTGCTGGATCAGAGGGAACCCTGTGGTTAGAGCTTAGATAGATTTTGGCAAATCTGTGGATAAAGTATATTATATTATTCTTGTCTAGAAGATGGAAAGATACTAGTAGATAATAACATAAGATTAATTTGGCATCTGTATGAAGTTCAAAAAGGAGATATAGTGATGTCTGAACCCTCCAACCCAGAGATTCTACTGCTAGCCGGATATGCGATAGGAAGAATAATACCATATATGCTGAAGATGACATGTCCCCATATGTGACAAAACGAAAGTCTCCATATATGCCAAAGTATTTAAAGCAGCACTTTTATGATAGCAAAGAACTGAAACCAAAGTGGACGTCCATTGATTGGGGAGTGGCTAAACATACTGTAGAACATAAATGGAATGGAATGTTATCTGGCTGTAAGAAATAAATGCTGTGATGAATGCTGAAAAGAACAGAAAGATGTGTTGCTTTTCCTGTTAAAATGTAAACAGCATGAGGTCAGGGCCTATACTAGTAATGTTTTTTCATTCCTTCCTTTCTTTGATCGTCATTGGGTTAATGGCACATCCCTAGGTTACCCTTGCTATAATAACATCGTCATTGGTTTTAGCTCTGGAAGGGGCCTTAGGGAGCATCTAGTTTAACTTCCTCATTTTGGAGATGAAAAATAAACCGAGTAAAAAAAAAAAACCAAGGCACACAATGACTACACGGTGAAAATAGAAAGAACAATCCACAAACCAACTGAAAATGAATGCTGCCAAATTATAAAGAACAAGCAGGACCTCAGATAAAACAGATTGAGAAGATACTTCCCCCTATTACTTTGCAGAAGTGGGAGGTCCATGAATGTGGAATATTGAATATATTTTCAGATTTTTTCCATGTATAGATTGATTTTGCTGATTAGGTTTTATCTTCTTTTTTAAAAAAATATTCTTTGTTAATATAGGGGTGGCTCTATATGAGAAGAGAGAAATAATACAGGGGGAAATTTAGTTAATGTAAAAACAAAATATATTAATAACTTTTTTAAAGAATACAGTGGAGGTAGGGAGACCAATTATGAAATAACAAGCAACTAAACTAAGGTGGAGGCTATATAAATGGGGAAAGGAAACACACTTATTCCTGCAGGCACCTAAAATTTTCCATGGAGATGAGCCAATAAATTCTATTCCCATCCTTTGTCTCTCTCCTGAACTGTTGGGCAATAGGATTTGGCTGTCTTATAGACATCTCAAACTTAAGGTATATGAAATAGAACTCATTATAGTTTCCTCAAAATCTATCCCTCTTCCAAAATTTTCTATTTCTGTTGATTATATGTAAGTGGTAAGGGAGAGAAAAAAGTCAAGATGAAATTGAGGTAACTATAATGTTAGAGGTACCCTCAATATAACTAGGGAAGTTTGGAGTGAAGATAAGTGTTAGGAGAAATACAATGAGAAGCATTTTGGACACAACAAGTTTGAGATGCCTACAAATGGACTGTTCCAACAGCAAGGGATGATGGGAGAGTGATTGGGGAAAGGCATCTGGACAGAGGTAGATTTGCAGTGAGATGATCATCCCATACAGGGGACCGACAATGAATCATAAAGCAGGTAGAAAGAGAAGCAGAAAAAAACAGCAGCCAAGGGAAGAAAAAAGAATTCAGGAGAAATCAGTGGTCAGTGTTCAAAGTTGAAGAGACGTCAAATAGAATGAGGAATGGGAAAAGACTGGTAGACTTTGCAGTAATTAGTGCTTTTTCTTTCTATTTTAAAGGCTCTACATTTAACAAAGATCACTTAAAACAAGCACTTCCATGGATACAGTAGAACAGAGAAGATTGCCTATTAACTTCCAAATCTCTATCATATACTGCTTGTTTTCCTTTTAAAGGAAAAGTTCAAAGTTCAAAGCCATCCTGCATGTCTGTGATTCCTTCTGGCCTTCCTTCTGTCCTCTTCTGTGCATTTCAAAAACATATTCAATGATCTTCTTTTCTTTCTTTTCTTAGGACCTCTACCCCCAATTTGCTTCTCTCTCCTTTCTTCCCCCACAATAAAAACAAATCATACTTCATCATCAGTCTTGGAACCATGGTTGGTCACTGCATGTAAAGCCAAGCATGAGCAGCTTTCCAGAAGACTGCTGCTGTGAATAGCTTTCAGGATTCTGATTACATAGTATAGTGAGTTATCTATTTATTCAATAACAATTCAGAGCAAAACATTCACAGAAAATCAAGGTACAACATTCATACAATGTCACAACTTATCACAGAAAGTCAAAATACAGCATTCACCATGTCACAACTCAATAACTTATCACTAAAATGGCCACATAGTTTTCATCAAAGTGGTCACATAGTTTTCAACAAAGTACAATCATTTAAGTAACTCAGTCTTTGAGTAACTCAATCATTCAATCATAATTCAATCAGCCTTAAGGAGGACAGCTTCCTTAATCCTTAACTCACTCATCCTTAAGGAGGATCTACCCCTAGGTCACAAGTAAGATACAATTTTATCAGTCACTACTCAGTATCCATAGAGAGGTTTTCTCATCTTGACTTGAGGAAGGTAGCTCCTACTTGTATCTACCAAACTGTCACCTGGGTTCAAAGGCAGACAGCTCCCAGTTCCTTTTCTAGATGTCCATGTAGTTCCTGTTCCACACTGAAGCTCACAATGTCCAGTCCATCTCAAATCCAATCCATCTCAGTCTCTGTTCCTGAGAAGACAAGGCTTCACAAAGACACAACATATATACACATTGCCAGTGTCCTCATCAATTCACTCTCTGCCTGTGAAATCAATCTAGGCCCAACAAGGTCTGAGGCCTCTATCAACACCAAAGTATACAGACAAAATAACACCAAAGTATACAGACAAAATACTGGCACCACAGTCATGCCTTCTCAGTTCTCAGCAGCTCCAGGTGGCCCTTGGAAGTTCTCAGCACCATAAACTCTGTTCTGAACACTTTATCCAGCCTCCACATGGCTTGCTCTAAGAAATTCTGTCTCAGTTCTCAATTCTCATTCCTCTTCTCAGTGCTTCTCAATTCTCAGTTCAGTCTTCAGTCTAGCTGCAGAATCCCTGGCTTCATGATGCTTACCCCAGGAAATTCTGACTGTCCAGCTTGTCCTCTTCCTTAAATACAGTATAGCTCCTCCTTGTCCAGTCCCTTCCTGTTATGTTAGAAACAGGGGATCTGCTTCTTTAACAGAGGCTTAATATAAAATGAGGTGCTAAGTACCTCTTAGCTTGGCAATACAAAGAGATCTTCAAATTTAATTACTATTACACTGCATTGATTAGAAACTTTCTCAAAGTTGTTTGTCTTCATAATGTTGTTGCTATGGTATAAATGGGCCCTTAGCCCATTTACCAGAAGTATAAATGGTTCTGGTTCGGCTCACTTCACACATTTCTTCCCAGGTTAATTGTTTAGTTATTCCCTAATCAATGGACACCTCCTTATTTTTTAATTCTTTCCCATTAAAAAAAAAAGAACTGCTATAATTATCTCTAACATATCAGTCTGTTCCCTCTTTCCTTGATCTCTCTGAGTCCTCGTAGCGATATCGCAGAGTCAAAGCCGCTCTGTGATGACTGGTTTAGCAGCAGTCAAGAGATTACTGGTGACCTTGGTGAGAGTATTTCCAGTCCAGTCAGTGATGGTGTTAGAAGCCAGATTACAAGAGCCTGAGATGCAAGCAGGAAAGGAGGAAATGAAAGTAATGAGCAGAGATGACCTTTTGGTAATGAAAGGGAGACAAAATATAGGACCAAAGCTGAAGGTCTGACAGGGTCGGCCCTGATTATAAATTGTCTTTAACATTTCCCAAGTTGTTTCATGTAAATCAGTCTTGTCATCCTTGATTCTCTCTAGCAAAAACTCGATTCCTACTTCTTTTGTGATCTCCACAATAAGGGCCTTGCCATGCCACAGGTGCTTGGACGTATCTGTCCAAGTGACAATTTATGGAGCAAGTTTTTGGTCTTTGTTGGCTAATGAAGAAATGAAGCTGTATGTAAGGAATAGTAATGATACTGAGGACCCAAGGTGAATGGAGAATTGGGGAAGAATAATGCTGGAAGAAGACAGCTGATATTTAGAATACATGCCAGGTAATCCAACAGGAGCTAACAATTTCTGGGTAGTCACTGATATTAAATTGCCATGTAACACAAATGTTTTCTTCTGGAGCCTTCACAGAACCTCAGTGTGTAGCAGTGGCAAAAGCAGCCAGCAGCCTCCTTCCTAGTCACTCACTCTAGCTGCAAGAGGTAAAGACCCAGCAACATGACAACATCATCTTTGGGGGGTGATTTCCTTGGGAAACAGGGACTCCTGGCACTGGCTGATGTCCACCCAGGGCAAGAAGGGATGAGAAGAGTTCTTTGTTCCTTTTAAATGAGATCAAATAAGTGGGTCTCAGTCTTCAATTCCATACCATTAGCATGAACCACAACAGGACATGCTCCTGGGATTAATGGCAGTGGAAATGGGTTTGCTTTTCAGTTCTCCTGAACTCATTAAAAGAGGTCACTCAGCAAAGTCCCTACTGCCAACTTGGAAGCAGTTGTCCAAGGCAGGAGTTACTGGGTCCAGCTCAGAGACAGACAGAATCCTCCAGAGTTAGGAGAAACCCCAGTGATCAATTGTCAAGTCCAAACTATTGTTTTACAAATAAAGAAATTGATGCCAATAGAAGTGACTTATCCAAGTTGACATCCAGAGAGTATTCTAGAATGCAGGCTTTCAGGGTTAGTGCTTCTGATATGAGGACCAAGCCCTTTTCAGGGCTGCTCATCCACCTCTGGTGTCTGCCTGTCACCCAGTTCTGGACTTCAATAACTCTGGCTTAAATCCAGTTCATGAACAAGGCATGACATCACCTGGGATATCACTGATCTTCTTAGAAAATGAAGGATGAACAAGAACCCAGGTGTTTCAGGTCCCTAATCAGTATTTTTTCCCATGCATCCCATTTCCTTGCTGGCATCACTCAGACTTGGAAGGGACTTCAGAAGGCATCAAGTCCAACCCATACCCAATTAGGAATCCCTTCTATAATATCCCTAAGAAGTAACCATCCAGCATCTGCTTGAAAACTTCCAGTGATGGAGAAATTGTTACTTTCTAAGGAAATGTTTTACTAGGTGACTCTGATTGTCAGAGGCAGCTGTGGTACAATGGATACAGAGAGTCCCAGACCTGGAGTCAAGAAGATATGAGTTCAAACACAGTCTCAGATACTTCCTAGCTATGTGACCTTGGACAAGTCATTGAATTTGTTTGCCTTCCTTTCCTCAACTGCAAAATGGGGATAATAATGGCACCTCCCTCACAGTATTGTGTGGATCAAATGAGATATCTGTAAACATCACTTAACACAGTAACTGGCATACTATATACTATATCTACATATCTATACACAATATAAATGCTTATTCCCTTCCCTTGGGAAGTTTTTCCTTATGTTAAAAGTTCCAACATCCTATGTTCATTCATTAATTCATTCTTCACTCAATAAACATTTATTAAGTGTCTACAATAAGCCTAGTATTCTCCCCTAAGTTCACAAAGCCTTGGAATAGTTAAAAAAAAAAAAAGGTTTAAGTCAAACATTCAGGCAATTGTCAAAGGGAGCATAGGAAGAAAATCTATGGCATCCATAGGCAAACTGCTAGGCAGATGAGGGGCAAAGCCTGGTGGAAATGGCTAAGAGATTGAGTATCCCCTGATATGAGAGTCCCCTAGTCCCATAGACCAGTGGTTCTCAATCTTCCTGATGCCGCAACACTTTAATACAGCTCCTCATGTTGTGGTGACCCCCAGCCACAAAATTATTTTCGTTGCTACTTCATAACTGTAATTCTGCTACTGTTATGAATTGTAATGTAAATACCTGATATGCAGGATGTATTTTCATTGTTACAAATTGAACATAACCCATAGGTTGAGAACTGCTGCCATAGACCAACCTATTTCTAAGGAGCATAAGATTCAGGGTCATGTATTTGCAAATTTTTGCCTGGAAGCCAAAGCTAAAACACCTACTACTAGCCCCAGCCTCTTCACCACCACCATGTTTGTTTCAGTCTCTTATTACTTCAAGGTAATATCCACCTGTACCAAGCTATTGACGCATCTGTGACTTTGCCCACCCTTTGTGACACTGGAACAAAGTCATGTTGTCCCCATGTCATGCCATGGTACTGTGCTTTAAAGGAAAGACACTACTGCTGTGTGCTGAGGAGCTTATTGCGAGATTAATTAACCACACTGTATATGTGAGGGGAGGGGAGACAGTGAGGAACACACAGCAACACTAGACACAAAGGGGCTTTTCATTATTTGGAAATAATGTTCCTAATAGAGGTCCCCAGGTAAAATCTGGCACAGGTCCTTGAATGCTTTTTCACCCAAACTCTCTAAAGGTACTCTCAACTAAAGGAGATGACTGACTCAAAAATGGGCAGTTTTGTGATGTTTCCTAGTGGATTTCTTTAAGTTTTCTCTGAGGAACAAGCATATTGGATTGTGCCTTTAGCCTCTCCTAATTTACATAGCCCAAACCAGATTCCCTAGAGAAAGACAGGGTATGACAAGAAAAGTGGAACGAGAGTAGGAATGTCTTTCTGATCCCCAAAAGACTCAGTGGAAGGGGACATAAACATGATCTGAGGGTACATCATCCAAGCAGATGCTGGGAGGAGCCAGTGAACACTTATAGATTCATAAATCAACTCAGAAGGAAAAAAGAGATTATGAGTGGTCCAAGAAAGGACTGCCAGCAAAAATGTGTTTTCTTTTCATAAAGAATAGAGTTTCTATCTGGGTAGTAAAGAGATGTAACATAGCAAAAGGCTGAAATAAGATGGCAACAGTAAATACTACGGAGATCGTAGCCATCGGAAGCACTGAGCATGGGCCATACAGGTACGCTGGTACCTCCAAGCACACCTGGCCCATGGCGGACTGCTCCAGGACTATAACCCGGAGAGAAAGAAACACTAGCTACTTGGAGAGAGTCAAAGAAGCAGAGCGCAGCAAAGCAGAGCTGAGCACAGCCCAGACAAGAGGGACCCAAGGAA
>CM053599.1:40261997-40273526 GCA_028646575.1 Pseudocheirus occidentalis | reverse complement strand
GGCAGCTCTGACACTTAATGCTATTTAGTTCAAATGGGTAACAGGGACTCAGAAGCAACTGTTCCTGGAATCCACAGGGCACCTGGGCCATATGACCCAGAGGTCTCATTGGCAGCACTTGAAAAAAAAATCTATCTTCACCTCTTTCCAATCCAAATCTTGAACGGCCACCACATATGACTCTTTTGGTCCATATTTTATTGCTTGTTTTCCCATTAAAAACAAAGTACCACGGATGTTCCCTTTTTTAACCTTCCTGGCTATAACATACAATTCCCACCCCACCCCCAGACATTGCGTTTTTTTCTTAAACAACTCTTTTGAAAAAGGAACTGTTTAGACTAATCCATCTTATATAATCAGTTATTTATCACAGAGTTATTACCCTATGGGGGTCAGACCTGATGATCTCTGAGGTCCCTCCCAAATGTAAATTCTATCCTGTCAGCACATTTTAAGTAGGATTCTGACAAAATGGAACACGAGCAGAATGGTGTTGGCTTGGGTGATGAGATAACTATAAACTGTATGACATATAAGGTCACTTGAAGGAACTAAGGACATTTAACCTGAAGTAACAGATGACTTGGGGAGAGGGGATGAAGCAGGGATCAGTGGTTCTCTTTAAGTATCCCAATTCTGATGCTTTCTACCTTTGGACCCTGAGCATCACTTAGTATCTCCTAGCCTCAGATTCTTCACCCACTAAATGGGGGGGGGGTGCTACCAAGGCCCCTTCTAGCTCTGTATCTATGACCCTATCATCCTATTACCTATCTGAAGGGTATGTGGAATGAAAGTGAGACTAGATTTGCTCTGAATAGGGGACAGATTTAGAAGCAACAGGTACAAGCTGTTGAGAAGATTTAGGTTTGATGTAAGAAAAAAAAAAACCTTACAAACACTTAGGACTGCCTAAAATTAGCCTGGGCTGCATCTGGAGATAGTGGGTCTCTTCTCACTAGAGTACTTCAAGCAGAGGTCCTTTGCTCCATGTTGGTGACACTATAGGAGCCTTCTTCCTTCGGTACAGGTTGGACTACAGCTTCTCTGTGATTCCATCCAACTTTACAGCTTTGTAATGCTGTGAACCCATCAAAGTTGTTCAGACACAATGGCATAATTTCCCCCTTAAGTCACATCTATGTTCAAGGCCTGTTGCTATATATGGCTAAATATTATCCCCTTTAATTCCTGGTTTATACTTCTAAGGCTCTGCCCTGTCCCCTGCACCCACTCTCAGCCCTACCTCCAATTACTCCTTCCAGATCTTGAGCTAGTCACTTATCCCTGAGCCTCAGCTTCCTCATTGGTATATAAATGGCATGCATGAAGGATGTTATTTCCTATAATAGTTGGAGTCAAGAGAGCAACATTCATTATATGAGATTCCCTGGACCATGTCTCCCACAAGGACCGGCCTATGTGTGATCCCACACACAGCCTCACGAGGCAAGGATTCTAAATGGCAGAGAGTATTCTATAAATGAAGAGATTTTTAAAAACAGGTTGCCAGCCCCAAGCCCACATAAGAAAATAAACAGAACAATTAGGCGCACAGAGTCAAGATGGGGGGGGGTTGTAGTCCGGGTGGAGAAACAACATGCAGAAGTACGGTATTATGAACATCTACCTCTGCGACTACTGAGTTCTAGAGCAATTACATCTTTCCTATGCTAAAGAGTCATAAGTATTGAAGGGAAATTATAATATAACTCCTCTGGTGGCTTAAGAGGTTGTACTCATTTGAGCAGAAATACCAAGAAGGTTTAACCATCTATTTATTTACATTATTTTATGTCTTCATTAAATACTTTTGCTGTTGAACTTATGTGTCTCTGTTTGATCTAGCAACAGAAGGTTACAACAGATGGGGGCTCAGGCCATGAGTGAGTTAGTTATTGCTTCATAATAGCCATGCTGAATCTCAGAGTAGTTCAGGGAAACTGCATGTAAAATGAGACAGTAGGACTAGGTCAACTCCTAAGTCTCTTCCAGCTCTAAATTCTCTGATCTATGCTCTCCCATGCAGTCTTCATTTTATTCTCTCACATTCTGTGCTCCTCCTACTCTCTCATTCTCCCTTTCTTTCTTTCCCTCTCCTCTGCCAGGCTCCCCAACCCCTACACAGCTCGATTTCAGTCTCCTCATGTAGTTATAACTCCATATGCTGTCATGTGTTTATTTTTGCAAGAAATTGGAATGTAGAATTGAGTCCTGACCTCCTCTCGAAGCTCCTGCTGCTGGAATATCATATTGCAGAGAAGCAAGCAAGGCTTAGAGAATGGCTCATCATTTGTCCTTGGCAGTGGGCCATCCTGACGCCTACCTCTAAGACTAACAATGGGCTGAGGCAGTCGTTGGGGCTGTTGCCCTCCCTGCCTTGTAATTACGCCAAACATTTTTTCATGGACTATGTTTACTCCTGGAGCCTTCCTTTTCATTTTCAGAAAAAGCTTAAAATAAGCATTCCCCAAGAAAGCAAAAAACAGCTTTTAGATTGGTGTAGACAGGATAGTTCGATATACAGTAACACCCCTATGACTTCAGCTATCTGGAAGAGTCTGGCTAGGAGTTTAAGAATACCTGAAGGAAGCTCTGCAAGTATCTTGAAAAATACTCAACTTTTTTTTGGATAGAACTAATCCATGCCACACTGCACACTTTCCATCCTTAAAGGCAGCATGGTACAGCAGGAACTGCACTGGATTTGGAAGGAGAGGGCCCAGGTATAAACATGAACTCTCGTGCAAATTACCTGGATGGGTTGGAGAAGCCTCCTAACCTTGCTGGATTAAGAACAATTTGGGCCAAATCTTCTCATTGGCTCCAAATCCAATGCAAACAACACATACAGAACAAAATGTAATCTTGATAACTTGAGGTAATCATTGTTGTGCTGTATTATGAAAATTAGGAGGCCGTGTCCAAATGAGAAGACCACTGGACACGAAATCCCAGGAAGTGAGTTCAAATCTTGGCTCTGATACTCACTACATGTAGAACCAAGGAGAGGTAAATGAACCTCTCTAGGCCTTTGTTTTGTCATGTATAAAATAAGGGAATTGGACTAGGTGCCTCTAAGGTCTCTCTGAGCTCTAGAACTCTGATGGGATGATACGCAAGATGAACATGAGGCTAACTTGTAAAGACAACAAGGAATTTGATTTTCAGAATAAGACTTTGATGTCGCCTGGCTTCTTTTAAAAAATTACTCATTTGCCTCACTTGTATGTGCTGAAAGAAGCCTGCTCAAGCTGCACGTCCTCTTCTGCTGTTGCTGTCTTTTGCAAAGTGAATTGCTCAGATGGAGACAGGGACAGCCTTCTACTATGGCTTTTTCTGCTCCTCAATAAAATCTTGCTTGAACGCTTCTCTCCATGCCTATCATGTGTTTGCTGGTCAGATCACTACCTGTTTGCCATTATTTCTATATCACTAACACAATATGCCATGTTAACCTCCTTAGCTTTAACTGTTTGATTTTTTAAAAATCTCACTTGCATCAAATTTGTTGAAGCCACAGGAGCTGACATAACCGTTTCCAATTCACACATTTTCATCACAGCGTTATTCCATAGTCTAAAAGCTCTTCCCCCTCCTCATCAGAAGATGACACTCCTCCTGGCATCACACCCAATCAATCATTCATATATATTAAGCACCTACTATGGGTCAGACACTGTGCTAAGTGCTGGGGATAAAAAAGAAACAGAAACAGTCCCTGCCCTCAAGAAGCTAATACTCAGTCAACAGTGCAAAGAGAAAGAGGAGAAATTTCCCCAGTACAAAGAGGGGTGGGGGTGGGGGTGGTAGTAGTAGTAATGTTACAGCTAACATAGATAATATATGGCATTTATATGTGTACCAGCCACTATGCCAAGGTGCTTTCCAATTATCATCTCATTGGATCCTCAAAACAACCCTGGGAAGCATGTGCCATTATTATCCCCATTTTACAGTTGAGGAAACTGAGGCAGGCAACGGTTATGTGACTTGCCCAAGGTCATATGGCTAGTAAGTTTCTAAGGCTGGATTTGAACCCTCATCTTCCTGGCTCCAGAGCCAAAGCACATCCGCTGTATTACTCAGCTTCCTAGAACTCAGAAAGGTCAGAGGTTGCAGCTGAGAAGCTTCTGTACATGTCATGGACAGTGTAACATGAGTAATCCATGATGGCAGGCCATTGGGATGGGAATGAGGGTCAGAAGTAGATGAAAGGGCAAAATTAGGATCACAACAAAGGCCAAGGGTGGATAACAACAGTCAAGGTCAGGGGTTTGGGATGAAATAAATAGTTGAGCACTAAGGCAAGTCCCAGGGTATTGGACTGGGGTTCTAATTCCCTTTGCTGTGCTCAGGTGGGTGGGCCTAGGCATGTTTCTGTTCCCTCCCATTTGTGTCCAACCCAACTCCCCCAAACCCCTCTTCAGTTCCTGGACAGCTCCCACCACCTTCCTTCCTGTTCTCCAGTGAAAAGTACTCTGGCCAATGACTCTAAGCCAGACATTCACCAGCCAAATGAGAGCCCTGTTCCTTCCTCCCAGTCTGTGAACTGACCAATCACACCATTCCTCTTTAAACTTCTGGTCTTTGTGACTTGTCTCTTCTTTTGTTTCCTTTTGATGGTCTTTCCCATTCTGAGACTCATAGAGTCTGGGTGATTTACAATAGCCAGGGTACCAGGTGATGTAGTTCTGTTGAGATCTAGTGGTGCTGGGAACCCAAAAATGACGCAGGCCCTGCCTCAAATGAATTTAACCCTGGCTTTCTTTCAGTCAGAGACAAGGTTTATTAAAACACCTATTGAGGTGGGTGAGATTTTAAGAATCTGCACTATTGGCCAGGCTCTTAAGGAATAAGAGCCTTTTAATGGAGGCATGATGGACCTTTTATACAGAAGACTGTGGGAAGATCTGGAGTGATCTATTAATGATGGAATTAAGGAGTGGCCCTAGGTCTAGGGTGGAGCCAGATGCAACAAAGAGGGCTACAATGAAAGGATTATTAACTGGGAAGAGCTGTGTGCCCCAGGCAAAAACCAGGGACCTGGGCAACCAGGGAAAATCCAGGGGCTTTTCCTTTTTGGGGTCCAGATCCCATCCCTATCAGCTCCATACAAGAAATGGAATAAGGGAATACTTTATCAATAGCACTACTAACTATTTACTTTTAGAAAGCACTTGTTTCCCCAAAACTCTAGAGTCAGAATCACAAAACCTCAGGGCTGGAAGGACCTCAGAAGCTGCTTAGTCCAATCTATCTCAGAACAATATTCTCCCTTGATAATATCCTACAGTGGAAGCAAAAACCTCACTGACTCTGGAGTCAGGGATTGTGGGGTTAAATCCCATCTCTGGTCTATGAGAGCTGTTCCAACTCTCAGTCTGTGATCCTATGATGGACAACAAGTAGCAGTCCAGCTATTACTTTCAAAGTCTGTAGTGAAAAGGAAGCCACTAGTATTAATCCATTTTTTGAAAGCCCTAATTGCTGGGAAGTTCTTCCTCATAACAAGCCTAAATCAGCTCTTCACAACTTTCACACTTTGCTCCTGCTTTTGCCCTACAGGATCAAGCACAAAAGCCCTTCAAATACCTGAAGAAAGCTTTCCTGAAAGAGCCAAGCCCTCTACTTTAGGTAATATCGAGCATCAGACCCCATCTCCCATGAAATAGTGACACTTGGCCCAACACAAATTCATACTAAAATCTCTGTTCAAAAATCCCTTTGTTTATCTCCACCTGACTCCTCAGCCTAGGGAAAGTGTTTGAAGTCTTTTCATTTTAGCTGATAACCTTACCTCCAACTTTACTGAGAATATGGAATACATTAGCGCCCTCAACCTCTGTTCTCCACATCCCTCAACAAGCTCCTTGAATGTTCAATTCAATAATATGATCTCTCTTTCTCTCTCTCTCTCTCTCTCTCTCTCTCTCTCTCTCTCTCTCTCTCTCTCTCTCTCTCTCTCTCTCTCTCTCTTTTCCTCCCTCCCTCTTTCTTTCCTGGGGAACTGACTTTTTACTTACTACCCATGAGCCTGGGAAAGTTACTTCATCTTTGTTTGCCTCATCTGTAAAATGGGGGTAGTAATGGCACTTACCTCCCAAAGTTGCTCTGAGAACAAAATATTTGTATAGTGCTTTGCAAACCTTAAAATGCTAGATAAATGTTATTGTTGTTATTTTATTTTAAATATTGTTTATTTACTTATTTATACTAGCCTTGGATCCAGGGTATACAAGGGTGGGGCAAAAATGGGCCCTAATCTCAGTCTGTTTGCCAGCAGGTAATGCTCTACCAATGAAACCAAGGTTTATACTCAAGACTAAAAACTAGATTGCTTACAAGTAGAATCCCAATTCATACATTTTCAATATCATTTCTCACAAGTCTTTTCTTTCCAACTTCTAGTTAAAAGAAATTAATCCACCCAGATAGACTTTCCTTCCACACCTCCACCTCTTATAATCTCTAGCTTCAAGTTCAATTAAGATGTTACTTCTTCCAAGAGGCCCTTCCTAATCTTCCCTTTCCCCTGTCCCCCTGTTCCCATCTTGCCCCTACTTTCCCCTCTCCTAAAATTATTTTGTATTTGCTTTGCATGCACACTGATATTATTTTTCTGTGTGTACACTGTAGACCCCAGTAGAACATAAGCTCCTTGAAGGCAAGGACTACGTCTTTGTCTTTGTTTGCCTGGCAGAATATCTGCCTAATGAAATGAACTTAATGCAAACTGTCCATTCTGTTGCTAAGATTAATGCTTCAGAAATCATTTCAGATTTATCATCTCCTCTGTTCTAATCAAATCTCATTCTACCTCGGTTCCCATGACTTCTCAAGAGCCATCACATTTATAACAGACATTCTTTCGGATGTGCTAAGAGGGTGCAGAAGTGTGTGGAAGTTAGAATGTACAAGCTTACAAAAAGGAAATGAATTCAAGAGAATTCTGGGAGAGGCTAGAAAAGAATCAGGAGACTGATATTCCTTCCAAAATAAGACTTCTACTCTATGGAGGGCTTATGGAGGAAAAGCCCCTGAATCCTCAATCAGAAGAAGTAGGCTTACCTTCCAATTTATTTCCTTTCAACTTCTAATCTTTTCCCTGGATAATTGCAATAGCTAATTGTTCCCCCTGCCCCCAGCTTCTCCCCAATCCATCTTCTACACACAGTGGACAAATTAATAGTCCTAAAATATACATCTGACCCCTATTCAAAATTCTTCAGTCCCTATGTCTCTAGGGTAAAATGCAAAGTCCTCAGCCTGGTACTTAAGACCCTTCACAATCTGGTTCCCATCTATCTTTCAAGTTTTATTTCATATTATCTGCCCCCCTAAACCCACCCCACCTCCATTTTCCAGCTTTCTTTTCCCCATTAGATTATAAGTTACTTGAGGATAGCAAGGGCCATCTTTCTTATTTCTGCCTAGCACAGTGCCTGGAACATAGTGGGCACTTAAATAAATGTTTATTGATTGGCTGGCTTCATATAATCTGCATCCCCATCAAAGTGGCCTGTTGGCTAATTCTGTCTCTCCATTGGGTCGTTGCAGAAATGTACAGCCCTCCCTCCCTCCCTCCTTATCTCTGCCTAGTAGAATCCATGCCTTCCTTCAAAGCCCCACTGAAGCACCACAAACTCCTGGAGACCATTCCTAATACTCCCAGTTGTTAATGCTCTTTCCTACTCAAATTACCTTATTAATTATACTTTGAATTTAATTATCTGTGTACATGTTTTATCCTTTGGTAGAACTAAGTTCCTGAGGGCAGAGACTGATTCATTTCCATCTTCATATCCTCAGCACCCAGCATACTGCCTAGCACCTTGTAGGTGATTAATAAAATGTTTGTTGAATTAAATTTCATTCTATCATCTCTAAAATTACAACTCATATTTTTGGTTTTCTACCAAGAGATAACAGGGAACAGACAAAAGTTTTTGTTTGTTTCTGTCTATCACCCTCTGGGTTCATTTAGTCCTTGTCTCTTGGGTCGCACCTTAACTCTAAAGGCCAAATGTCCCCATTCACCCATACGGCTGAACTTGCCAGCATGTAAACTCTCCCTCTTCCCGTAAAAAACAAACCTGGCCTCAAATTCAAAGTCACCAATGCTTTTGATCTGGGCTACAAAGCAAGGCAATTACTGGACAGAAAAGCATCAATTCAGTTCAAGATGGGCTCTGAACATCTCCAAGGCAGGAAAGACAAACTCAGCAGAGAAGGAGCCTCCACTGCCACACACTAAATGGTTATTGTTTAAACCCCAACCTCCCAAAAGGCCCTTTCTTCTCAGTGAGAGTCTTTGCCCATTAGTGCTCCCGCCAGAACCTAGCGACGCCAACAATCACTTCGCTGCCAGGACGAGTAATTAAATTCCATAGTCACCAGAGCAGAGAATAATGGATCACGATTGTTAGAGCGGGGCTAGGGGAAGAGAACATAACTAAGGACAAGAACGAAAGGGGTCTAAATGCCCCGCCTTGGACTCGGTCAAGGTGGGAGCAGAATTTCACTGGATGTTTTTACTGCTGTTCTTTGGGCTGGCATCATATGCTTAGTGACAGGTAGCAAGCGGGCAATGAGCTGGCGGCCATTGGGTGAAGCGACAGCCTTCAATTGTAAGTTTTATTGAGGTCTTTTGTTTTCAGTACTGCAAACATCTTCCAACTACTCCGCCACCACAGAATCCTCTAAAGAAAAAAGATAAATAAAACAAACCAACATATTGGTCACATCTGAGAATCTGTGCAATCGTCGGCACCCACAGGCCTCTTCTTCCTAAGGAGAAGGAGGAGGAACCCTGAACTCAAAAGAGCCACTACCCCCAATCTCCTTAGAATCAGGGGTTCCAGGTATGCACAACCAAGCCTGGCCTTGTAAAGGGCTTCTTGATTTGACACATATGAATTTGATTTTTATTCGTATCTTGATTAGTATAGATTGATATAATTAGTTTCCTTTATAATATGTATTTTATTTTATTCATTTAAAAACACCGTTCTGAGAAGAGGTCCATAGGCTTCAGTAGACTGCCAAAGCCTTCCATGACTCAGAAAGGGTTAGGAGCCCTTGATAAGTAGAATGGAAGCTACCTGAAGACAAAGACTGTAAGTAGTACGATGGATAAGGTGCTGAATTTGGAAGCAGGAAGACGTCCATTCAAATTCTGCCTCGCACACAAGCTGAACTGGGCAAGTCACTTAACCTATGGCTGCCTCAGTTTCCTCATCTATAAAATTATATCAAATGAGATTTGTAAAATGCGATGACTTCAAGTGCTACATAAAGGCTAACTATAATTAATAATATAGTTATTAATAAAACATGTATTAATTATACTACTATAGTGACACCATTATTATTACATATAATTAGACTTAATTATATAATTAGCATGATGTATTGTTATATTAATATATTTATATACTACATTCTTCGTTATATATTAATTATATGTTATATTGATCATGTTTATTAATAAATGTTGTATAAAATTATAAATATAATGACATTGTATCCTCACAACAATCCTGGAAAACAGGTACCATTATTACCTCCATTTTACAGAAAAGAAGCCCAGGATGAGATTTAAGAATATGAGAAAATTACATATTTGTAAAGTAATATAATAAGATTAATATAATAATAATAATAATAATAACACTATCTAGCATTTCTATAGCACTTGAAGCTTTGGATAGTGTTTTACAAATATTAGTTCATTTGATCTTCAAACCCTGGCAGATAAGTGCTATTATCAATCCCATTTTACAGATAAGAACTCAGAGGCAGATTAAAGTTAAAGTGACTTAACCAGGATCACAAAACAGTTAAGTATCTGAGGCAGGATTTGTAGGCCCTCTTGACTCTAGGACTAGCACCTCCTCTGCTGCACCAACAAGCATTAGCATTATTATACTTTTTATAATATATATAAATATAAATATCTATAACATATAATACATAATATATTATCATATTTTTTTTACCCTGCCTAGGACGGCATCTTTGCACATTTCAGTTGTTGCTCTACCAGTTTTCAGTCGTGTCCAACTCACTATGTCCCCATTTGAGGTTTTCTTGGCAAAGATACTGGAGTGGTTTGCCATTCCCTTCTCTAGTTCATTTTACAGATGTGGAAACTGAGGCAAATAGGGTTAAGTGACTTGCCCAGGGTCACACAGCTAGTGTCTGAGGCCAGATTTGAACTCAGGAAGATGTCTTCCTGACTTCAGGCTCTTATCTACTGTGGCACCCAGCTGCCCTTGCTTTGCACACAGTAAAAATTTAATGAATGAATAAATGAAGTGATGTAATACAAGCGGAAACTTTCCAACAGAGCTACACAAAAGTAGGATTGATTTTGGTGACTTTTTTTTAATCAGTTCTTCTCATCCCACATCCAGGGACTAGCTTCCTCCTAGGCACACAGTAGGCAGTCTGTAGATGGTTGACTGAAATCCTTGCTGAGGTGTGTCTGGACAACATACAAGAACAACATATTAAAAGAAAATCAATTTCAGGTTGACTCTTTTACCAGAGGAATCTTGGCTTTAGCAAACAATTCACCCTGAAGCTTCCTTCCAAAGCAAACTCCCCAAGTGCATTTAAAATTTGATTCAATTTATGATTTGCTTTTTATTAAAAGGAATCAGAAAAATGCCTCCAGCACCAGCGGTAGATCCCATATGGAAGATGTAAAGAAAGGCCATCCAAACAGGACGAGAAGATATACAGGGCTGGTGGTCTGCACCAGAGGGAGGGGTATCAACAGCGGATGAGATGTGGATCCACCCAGACATAAAATATATAAAAATAAGTTTGATTTTGTTTTGTTTAAGGTTGGTTGGTTTTTTTAAGTCAACTGACACACAAGTTCTTAGGAACACATCTGTTGTGTAAAGAGAAGATTCCCATTTATGGACAAGAACATTTGTCCTGACTAATCTAGGAAACGTTTCTGTAATATCTGGCCCTGTGAACAATATCCATTAGAAATGGGAAGAATATGGAGGAAACAACTCAAATTTAAGCTGCATTAGTATGAGGATAAACTGAAAAGAAGGTCAGCTGGGAGAAGACCCAGCTCTCTGATTGTGACTTAATTCATTTCAACAAATATTGATTATGTGCAAGCTATTGTGCTAGGCACTAGGTATACCAAGATGAAAACAAAACAGACCTGCCCTCAAGGAGCTTACATTCTGCTGGGAAGACATTACTGGAAGAGAATAACTTTGCCACCAACTAGTTCTCTGATCTGGGGTAAGTTTTCAGCTCTCTGGCAGCAGCTGCCTCCAGGGCAAAAGAAGCATCTGGGTTAGGGGGCTCCAAGACCTCCACCCACTCTAAAATCAATGATTAGGTGCAAAAGCAGAAAGTGAGTGAGCCTCAGGCACAGGCCAGAATGGGAGCAGTCACTAATGTCCAGGCTCCAGGAGTCACACCCTCCAGACACTTCATCTGGTTCTAACTCAGTGGCAAAGGGAGATACAACCAAAGCCAGTATAGGTG
>CM053599.1:40237715-40261497 GCA_028646575.1 Pseudocheirus occidentalis | reverse complement strand
CTATGATGAAATTCTTTACACTAAGACAAAACCTGCTTCTTTCTAATTTCTATCCACTGTAATTAGTTCTGCCATCTGAAGACCACGATTCTCTTTTAAGTCTTCTCCAGGTTAGGCAGCCATAGTTACTTCAACCAATCCTCATACTGCACAGCAAAATGTAAGCTCCCTGAGGGCAGGGACTATTTGTTTTATCATTTTGTTTCTATCCTGCACATGGCAGTCACTTATTAAATGCTCAAAAGGTTGGTTTGGATAGTGGGCCTTTGCCCAGACTAAGAACAGAATTATAGAATCTCATACCTGGAAGGCAACTTTTATCTTGTATATACATAGTAGTTCCATGTGGTCTCCCCCATTAGAATGGGAACTCCTTGAGGACAGGGACTGTTTTTACCTTTCTTTACATCTCCATAGCTTAGCATATAGTAAATGCATAACAAATGTTTGTTGACTTACTGACTTAGAAAGCATTTCAGAGCCTAGAGAAGTCAACAGGGGATCAGTTTATGCCCAGTTCAAATTTAGGTAAATCATTTAACTTTTCAGGGTCTTCATTGCTTCATCTGTAAAATGGGGATAATAGTTTTTTTTACCTGCCTGAAGGAGAATAGGTCAGGCAAACAAGAGAGGTCCTTTCTTACTCTAAGATTGATGGTTCTAAAATTTTGGCTTTGGTCTCCTTGCAAAGAGGGAATCCCCAAGTCATTTATAGGGACAAAGATGCTGAAAAGCTTGGAAGAGGAGTACTCATGAGAAGGCCAAAAACTGTGTTTATTTAACCTGAAGAAGAGAAAGTTTGTGGGAAAGTTGGGAGGGAGGCTGTAAATAATAGCCTGAAAGTCCACGAGTGATTAGTATATAGAGGATATGGGTCAGCTGTTCTCTATAGAAGACAGGCCAAGAGCAATCAGATCCGAACTTTTCTATACAGGCAGATGGTATCACTGAACGGGATCTTACCAATATTCTTCCCCTCCGGCCATGCACTTCTCATATACTGGCCCTTCCAGTTCCCTGTGGCTGGGGAAGATGGCCTCATGATTGACAATGATGGTTTTGATGACTTCATTGACATGAGCTTGGCATGACACAGGGTCCTGTCCATCTGGGATATGCATAAGTGTCGGCCCAAAGCAGATGGCCAGGTTGTAGGGATCCATCATGTTCTCATCGCTGTACTGGGACAGGCTGAAACAGAAGCCCCCATGAGATAAGATTAGAGCAGTGACTACTTTGATGGGGTACTTGGGGCTTTGTGGAGATGATAGCCATAAGCCCCTACACTCAATGGAATTTGAAAGCTGTTGAAGGTGGTACTTTCCTTACAACTACATGGTAGGGATAGGGAAATCAAAAGTAGCAGAAGAAAAATACAGGGTTCTACTATCTCCAGCAGAATTGTCTGTGGACATTACCACCTTGGTTGGCTTTATATTGAAGTAGATGTCTATTATGTGTTGCATATTTTGAGGAGTTCTGGGAAGGCTTCTCCTAGCCAATATCTTTCCCAACCAAGCGATGACAGTCACTGACATTCTACTAGTAGAGATTCATCCCTTTGGGTCATTCTTTCCCCACGTATTTTTCAAATAGACATACATTTGGGCACAGGTATCAGGTGCAAGAGGTGGGGAGACAGAGACAACAAACCAATTTCCACTGAATTATTAACGACAACACATTCCTCCTTTCTCCTCACAGGAACTGCAGAGGAAGCAGGATAATAGAACATAGAATATGAACGTGGAAGAAGAGGGTTATGATGAGAAGAAGAAAACGGTTCACCAAAGAGGGGTGGGGAGCACAGAAGACAATCTGTCCCTACCTATTTCCTTAGCGGGCCTGCTCTAGTGTAGACTTCCACTATTCTGTAGGGTCAGGCCACTGACCTCAGGGAGGAGTAATGAAAAATATACTGATCCCCATCCCATCCCTCCCCATAGTGGTGAGAGTCTGAGCAGGTGGCTCTTGGATTTCAGAAGGGTTGAGTCTCAAAAACATTAATGGCTCACTCAGCTTTACATACATCTCAAGCATTTTGTCATTAGGGCAGCTCCTACTCCCACTTTCCATTTTGTGACTCTCTAAGAACTCAAGAAATAAATCTCAGGGAGTGGGTCCCCACGGCTTTAACCATAAACATATCAGGGTACAAGAACTTCTTTCTCAAGGATGGCACATGGCTCCAAACAGCATCTGGGCAGATCATTCCACTTCTGAGGAGGGAGAAAGCGGGCATTTTAGGGAGAGAGGGAAGAAAAATTCACTCACTGGTTAAGAAAAGCGAAGAGGTATCTCATGACCACAATGACCACTCGGGGCAAGGTGACAAGAATCTGCTGGATCAGGTGCACTCTCTCTGCAGGGCTCTCCATTTCTATAATACAAGCCCCCCAGGAACCCCACTAAGTTGAGATGCAGCTCAGCTGACCCGGTGGTAGGACCCCTTCAGGACTCTGACCTGTTCTTCCCCAGCCCACCCTCAACTTTAGCTCATATTCTGAGTGGCTCTGTTAAAGTAAATTGCTGAGTAGAGGAAATACCTCACTTCATTCATTTTACCCCAGTTTTCATGACTTTTTCTCATTCTGAACTAAAACATTTATAATCTCTATCTTGTCTCCCCAGAAAGACTATTAACCCCAAGAGGACAAGAGCCATGCCTTAAGCTCCTGAGATTCTCCTAGCACAAATTCTCCTAGGTACTTCATTAAAGTTCCTCATTAATTCACTGGTGCTGGAATTCCACTACATAAAATGATGCACACCATCTTTTTCATGCTGAAGGAAAATGCTGATAAATTCAATCCAAGAGCTAATGTTCACATAAATGTGACTGGAGTAATATAATATAATATATAATATATTCATAATAAAAAGTCATGAACTTAGAGTGCTAAATTTGGAATCATTAGACCTAAATTTGAATTCCAGTTCTGTGGCTTACCACTGGTATAACCCTGGTCAAGTTACTTAACTTCTCTGTGCCTCAGTGTCCTCTCCCATAAAATGAGTGAGGGTGAACTGGATGACCTCTAAAGGGACCCTAGCTCTGAGTCTATGACCTTTCAGTTCCAGGTCAATGATAGGATCATCTTATGATATAAAGACAAATTGAAAAATAGTCTTTGACCACAAAGAGCTTACATTCCAACAGGTAGCTAAGTCAGAAGGGAACCTAGAAATATCCCTCCTCTCCTCCTCTTAGAAAGCCCAGTTTCCATCAAAACTTAGCTCAAGCACACCCTTCTTTCTACCTTAGGTTTCTTTTGATGCTCCCAGATAGCAGAGCCTCCTCCCTTCCTCCAAATTTTCTGGATTTTATTTTGAACATACCTATTTCCAGACACTGTTTCTCCTAATAGAATGTAAGCTTCTTGAGGGCAAGGACTCTTTCATTTGTGTCTTCTTATCACCAGAGCCTAATATAATGCTTGGCACAAACAAATGCTTGCTGACTAATTGATTGCTTCATTTTGTTTAGACCAGTTTACAAGAACTACCCTCATGGTCTATATGTTCCTAGAATAGTTAAAACTTGGTTTGAGGCCAGTTCAAAACTTAATTATCAATAGTTTCTTTCCCCACAGTAGGTGACTGCTGTTTTTTCTCTTTGTTTTTTTTTAATTACCCCTTGCTCTGGGAAACCCCCCTTCCCACTCCCATCCGTGGGTACTTACTGATCGTGGATATCAAATCTTGAAACCTTTCCTTGGGAAAGAGTGGGTTTTCCAGTCCTCGGAAATACAGCTTTAAGACGCCAGCTACTGAATTAATATCCCTTTCATTCTGGTCATCTGCCAGGGGATCTTCACCTGAATGGATATAGAAGACTTTTCAGCCTGATTAGATAGCAAGAATTGTTCAATTGGCTAGAACAGATGACCCCCGGCCCAGGCCTGATCAGGAAAACAGTGCCTGGGATGGGAACTTTCTCTGTATTTTCCCAGCATGTCCTAACTTAAAAGACTCTTCCACTGGCATCATCATGCTGGAATGTACCACTCCTAAAGTCATTATGGAGTAGGGGGAGGGGATGAAGTGAGGTTTCCAACTGCTTCTTGAAGGGCTTCTCAGTTAAAGCAAAAAGAACAATAATAACCAGCATCTACGCAGGCCTTTGAGATTTGCAGTGTGTTTTACATATTTTGCCTCATTTTAACCTCACAACAACCTAGTAGGCAGGTGCTGTCATTATCCCCATTTTACAGATGAAGGACTCAAAGCAGACCAAGGCTAAGTGACTTAGGATCACGCGGCCAGGAAGCATCCGAGGCCACTTATCCAAGTATACTGCCCATTCCATTAGGCCATTGTTCCAGGAAAACACAATTATTCCTAAATGTAGGAAGGTAGGCTAGGGATGGTTCTTCTAAAGCCCTCCTCATAACTTTAGAATCATTACTATCCAATGAGATTAATAATGCCTAAGATCTGCATAATATTTTAAGGTTTACAAGGTACTTTACAAATGCTATTGCATTTGAATCTTACAGCAGCCCTCTGAGGCTGGTACTACAAGAATTATAACCTCCATATTTTATAGATGAGAAAACAGAGACATCTCAGAGACGTCAAGTGATTTGTGCAGGGATACCCAGTTAATAAGAGTCAAAGGCGGGATTCAAATCCAAACTTTCCTAACTCTAAATTCAGCGGTCTAGCCTCTATGCTTTGCTATTAATCAGAAAGCTGCAGCCTTAAAGAACAAAGCATATGAAGTATTTCCCACCCATTATCCCTAATCACTATACCCATGAGTGATAAGGAAATTGACTCAATACTCATCTCTTAGAAATATTTACTTATTTTCTTTAAATTCCTGCCCCATATACCTAGGGGCATCAACAGGCAGTAAAGGAAATAAATTCAGTTTTCTTTCCTACATTCCTCGGCTTCGTGGTTTTCACAAAGCTGCCTTAGCTTTGAGATGACAAAGCTGTGCAATTCCCCTGTGAGAGAGGCATTTGCCAGGGGGACGCTCCAAGGATGAGGTGTCAGGAATCATCAGCGTTTTCCAACAAGTTCACCCAAGCACTGGCTTTTAAGTTCAAGTTTAAAAAGTCCCATCCAGCCAAGCTCCAGTCAAGGAAGAAGAGCAGAACTAAGGGAGAGCAGCGTGGGCAACGGACTCAGGCCCTGCTGCTGATGTGTGGAGACAATGTTTGGGAAGCTGCCTGAGGGAGAGGCCACACTCAGCAAGTTCCTCTTGCCCTTATGACTCATCCTTGCTCCTCCCTGGTCCCACAGTGCCTTGGCCATGCCATTGCATGAAGACTTTTTGGAGGGAGAAAGGTGGGGCAATTGGAGTTAAGTGACTTGCCCAATGTCACACAGCTAGTTTTTGAGGCCGAATTTGAACTCAGGTCCTCCTAACTCCAGGGCTGGTGTTCTATTCACTGCGCCCCCAGCCTCCCCATTTACAGATGATTTCTGCATGCACATGGAACCATCTGGCAACAGCTCAGATGCCCACTAGGCAGAAGACATTCCTTAAGCCATTAGATCAGTGGTTCTCAACCTTCCTAATGCCACAACCCTTTAATACAGTTCCTCATGTTGTATTGACCCCAACCATAAAATTATTGTCATTGCTACTTCATAACTGTAATTTTGCTACTGTTATGAATTATAATGTAAATGTCTGATATGCAGGATGTATTTTCATTGTTACAAATTGAACATAATCCACAGTTTGAGAACCACTGCATTAGATGGAGGAGGCCAAGTTCATGTTTATTATCCCTCCCTCTTTTGATTCCTCCAACCTCTGTGGTCTCCTCTGCCCCTGTCCAGAGTAGCCAATTCCTCTTATTGAAACCTGCAGCAAGAAACTCATTCACAGCAGGGCACAAGTAACTGAGAAAGCCCTCCCTGATCACCTGGGGTTTGGGGAGGTACATAGGCAGGGGGCTGGGTTTTTCTTCCTCTTGCATTCCTACTGAAGCGTGATGAGTTGGCATCTCTCTGAGTATTTAGCATATCCTGCCTGGTGCTATAATCAATAAATATTTATTAAGCACCTACTATGTGCCAGCTAAGCATTAGAATCACTGTTCTATGTGTCCTATTTCTCATCAATACTGTAAGCTATAGTTTGATATGTTAAAAGTACTAAAAATGTCAAGTATTTCTTTAAACTATGCTATGATGGGGAGAAGGGAATAAACATCTATATAGCACCTACTATGAGCCAAGTACCTACTACATACCATTGTCTCACTTCCACATCCCTTTATCTCCCAAACCATGGAATGTCCTCCCCTCTTTCTGCCTAGACAGAAAGACAGCTCCGTGTCTCTTTATTCCTGCAGGACTCCATAATCTGGCATCTGAGTATACAACCTTCTCACATTGTTCTTTAATTGATTCAAGCATGTGATTCTTCTATGCAACCAGGTTGCAATCTCCCTATGGAAGAGGGCTGGATCCCAAATTTCTTCCCCAGGCCCCACTGGACCTAGTTCATTACAGAGTACCCACCCACCCCCACCTCTATGGCAAATTCTATGTACATAGCTATTTGCATGTTGGCTCTCCCATTAGAAGGGGAGCCCCTTGAGGATGTGAACCTCGTTTCCACTTTCCTTTGTGTTCCTGAGGCTTACCACTCTAGACTGGCACAAACTAAAAGTTAAATAACTACCTGGACTGACTGATGAGCTATGTAAGAAGATGATGGATATAAAGAACTTTAGAAATCTGAAAGAGATGACAGACAGATATCTATGTGTACTGAGAGAGAGAGAGAGAGAGAGAGAGAGAGAGAGAGAGAGAGAGAGAGAGAGAGAGAGAGAGAGAGAAGGGAGAGAGAGAGAGAGAGAGAGGAGGGGGAGAGAGAAGAGTGAGAGAAAAGTGAGAGAGAAGAGTGTGAGAGAGAGGAGAGAGAGAGAGAGGAGAGAGGAGAGAGAGAGAGAGAGAGAGAGAGAGAGAGAGGAGACAGAGGAGAGAAAGAGAGAGAGAAGAGTGAGAACGAGAGAGAGAGAAGAGAGAAGAGTGAGAACGAGAGAGAGAGAGAGACGAGTGAGAGGGGGAAGAGAAAAGAAAGGAGAGAGAGAGAGGAGACAGAGGAGAGAAAGAGAGAGAGAAGAGTGAGAATGAGAGAGAGAGAAGAGAAAGAACGAGAGAGAGAGAAGAGAGAAGAGTGAGAATGAGAGAGAGAGAGAAGAGTGAGAGGGGGAAGAGAAAAGAAAGGAGAGAGAGAGAGAGAGGAGACAGAGGAGAGAAAGAGAGAGAGAGAAGAGTCAGAACAAGAGAGAAGAGAGAAGAGTGAGAACGAGAGAGAGAGAGAAGAGTGAGAGAGAAGAGTGAGAGAGAGAGGAGAGAGAAGAGTGAGAGAGAAGAGTGTGTGTGAGAGAGAGAGGGAGGGAGGGAGGGGAGAGAGAGAGACACAGAGAGAGACAGAGAGAGAGAGAGAAAGAGAAAGAGAGAAAGAGAGAGAGAGAGAAATACATCAGTTTTTATTTGTATGAACCTTGGAGGTAGCCTTATCTGTAAATATGAAGGATAATAATGTATATGGACATATGGGACTCAGAGATGGTTGAAATGTGAAAACAAAACCAGTGATCTCTTCCATGGCAGATTGGGAAGCAAATTACCACTCAAGCATCAATTCACCTCTTTCTAATCATTTACCTATTTTAGGTTCCTTCTTAACTCTGGTAGTAGGTTGTATGGTGATTTTCTAAAAACATTTTTTTAAGTTTTAGACTGATGGTAGCAGTAAATTAACCATTGTAAAACTAAATATTGTGAGCATCAAAGACTTAAAGAGAAGATTAGAGATTATCTCATTCAGAATCCTTTTAATGAAGGAGAAGCTGAGATCCAGACACAGTAAGTACTCTATTGTCTTATCTGCCTGTAATTTAGCTAAGTTTCTTTCTTAATACTACTAGAACATAATGGTTTCCTAGAATTGTTTTAAGTTCAAGGTTGATGGAAGAGATAAAGTAATCAATGTATATAAGGAGAATAAAAGACATACTGAGAGGAAGGGGACCTTAGAGATCATTTCATTCAACTTCCTCTTACAGAAGAGGAAACTGAGTCTCCGAGATGCTCATAATCTGCCTGAGCTTACAGAATGAGTTAGTAGCAGAGCAGGGGCTAAATGCAGATCATCTAATCTCCTTTGCAGAGAAACCAACCAGAATGAAAAACAATAAACCTCTCACTTGAAGTGGAATCTGCGCACTTTGAAAAGTACTGGGAAGAAGGGGAAACAGTGCTTCTTGCCAATGGCTTCATCCACAAAATTGGAAGGAACCACTTCTGGATTGAAGGAAAAAAGGAGTGAGATCATAATTTCTTCTAAAAAGGGTTGAACAGTTAGCATCCTTAAGAGATTCAAGTGGAGGATTTAAACATCAAACAATTACCAGGGAAACACACAGCGTGCTAGTTTGGGGAGAATTTAGTCACAAGCTAGAATGTGTGGGATGTGAAGAAGGGTGGGTGGGAAAAGAGATCCAGAGACATGTTCAGACCATCTGGTTGCCAGGGAGATGGTACCATGAAAGGTGGCCCAAAATAGGAAATCTGGAATCAGAAAGAAGATGAAAGCTGGAGAAGAGATGGAATGATTGTGTCCTGGAGGGTTAGAGAGGATAATGGGCAAAACTTACCAGACTATTAGGTGGTGAAAGCGCAGTGCTGAAGAACAGAAAGTAGTAAGAGTGGAGATTGGGACTTGATGATTCCCCACAGGGAAAGCAGACACGGTTTCCTAAAAGAGAAATTCTGGGAGGTGGCTCATGACAAGCAAGAAAGGGACCGGTCAGCATAAGGACTGGTCAAGGCTGGGCAGCAATGACTTGAGGAGGATGAGGTATATTTAAGGTGGCAAGGAATAGCTGAGGAAAGGGAGGGAAGGTAACAGACATTTATTAAGTACCGACTACATGCTGGCTGCGGTGCTAAGTGCTTTACAAATATATCATTTGATCCTCATTACAGCTCTGTGAGGTAGGCGTTATTACTATCCCCACTCTGGTTCAGGAAAGGAAGGCAGAGGAGCCTAAGTGATTTGCCTGGAGTCATATAGTTAATAAGCGTCTGGGGCCTGATTTGAACTCAGGTCTTCCTGACTCCGAGCCCAGCGCTCTACCTAATAGGCCACCTAACTTGGAAGGCAAAAATGCAGAAATGATACATGGGACGGGGCTAGTCCCGGAAAGAATGCCACAGTAGAACGGGTTGTGCCTGAGCCTTGCTTTGCTATTACAAACAGGAGGACTGTTTCAGCAGCCCTACAGGGAAGCCAGGCACACGATGGGCAGGCTCTGGCTTTGGGAAATGATGCTTCCCAAGGAAAGAGCTTCTCGGCATAGGGGAGGACAAAGGATACCTGTCAGCAGAAGAAACGAAATGACCGGCTCTCTGGACCGGGCTGTCTAGGGGGCTCCCCATCACTGGGAGTGTTCAAACAGCGCTCAGACAACATGACCTACTAGGGGCTGTTACACGGGGTGAGAGGTCACTGGTGGCTCTCAAAGTATGACCTGGGAACCCCTGGGAGGCCCCAAGACCCTTTCAGAGGGTCCTCGAGAACAAAACTATCTTTAAAACAAAAATAAGACGTTTCCATTTCTTTGTTGTTGCTGTCAGTCATTTTTTATTCACATCCAACTCTTCATGACCCCATTTGGGGTTTTCATGGCAAAGATACTAGAGTGATTTGTCATTTCCTTCTCCAGCTCATTTTAGAGATGAGGAAACTGAGGCAAACAGGGTTAAGGGGCTTTCCCAGGGTCACACAACTAGTAAGTGTCTGAGGCCAAATTTGAACTCGGGACTGGCATTCTACCCACTGTACCACCTAGGCGTCCATTTAATTTCTACCACATTAAATATTGACAGATACAATCCACATGAACAAAAGCTCTTTCTCAGAGGGGATCCTGAATAAATTTTAAGAATATCAAAGGTCCCTGAGACCAAAACAATTAAAGAACCTCTGAATCAGATGACCTGTAAATTCTTCGTAACTCTAAGAACCTGTGTCTCAAGCACCTGATTTGGGAGGCATCTTACATCCTTGAGGCTTATCTGTCTGTTACAAGCTAGATGCCCACGACTTAGAGCAGCAGTTCTCAACCTGTGGGTTGTGACCCCTTTGGGGGTTGAACGACCCTTTCACAGGGGTCACCTAAGAGCATCAGGGGATCTATGAACTTGAGAAGTCACACCTTTATTTTTACTAACCTCTGGCTAAAATGGATCACTTCCTTCAATTATTTCAATTGAGAAGGGATCTGCAGACTTCCAAAGGGGTCTGCCCATAGCACACCCAGCTTATGAAGTCCTTCTTTAGAGGCAGCGTGTTCCACTTGAGACTCAATATGTATTAACCTATCCGATCCTCTGTGTCCTCATGTATGAAATGAAGAGGTTGTATTACATTGTCCCTGAGGACCCTCCCAGCCCTAAATTCTGTGACTCCTGTGAACTGATGTGGGAAGAACAGAAGAGAGATGATAAGAAAGCAGGGTAGATCTGGTTGAGGATAGGCTGAGTCTCGACGTGTTATTTCAGGATCCTTGAGGTTATCTGAGGATGGATGTTATGGAAGCCTCCATATGTTCCACAATTTAAAAGACCTGACTAAAATTTTTTTTAAAATGAGGACTCTAGAAGACCCTGTAAGAAACTCACAACTTGATCAAAAATTTTAAAAAAATATTCCCTTTCATGCTTCAAAGTCATCAACTTACCACACAATTAACAATGAAAACTGGACATGCCTGAATACTTTAGTGTTTTCATCAAATAAAACTTATAACAAAGTTGATCCGACATACTGAATGATATGCATAATTACTATTGCACTGCATGGTAATTAGACATCAATAATTAGCAGCTCACACAAATAACTTCAATTAGTATTACTTTTATGCAGTCAAACCAAATGTTTATAGTTCTTTTATTCTCTGTTCTCCATGATCTGTAATCAGCAAGTGATGACAGTTTCCTTAATGCCATGTTCAGCTAAATCCCCCCAGATATCCACACTTATTCGCGCACATAATGAGAGAGGAAGATCTGGGATCCAAGTCCAAGGCTCAAGCTCCTTGTTCTCTAGACTGTGCTGTTCCTTACCCTGACTCTCCTCCTGTGCTGCCAGCACCACATGAAGGGTAAGGCTTCAACAGTCTATGCAGGTGTTTCCTACTCCTGGCCCCAGCCCTAGGCATCCTATCTACTTAGGGTGGCATAATTCTGGGCCACATGGACAGTCAAGCAGCGGTGACTGAATGAGCACCACATAGTAGGGAAGAAGGATGAGGCCAGGCTAAGGAGAAAGATTTCAGAAAGAGAACATATAGAAGAAACACAGAATCCTGTAAACCAAAAATCTTAAAGGGTAGCAGGGACCTCAGAGATCATTGAGTTGAAATAGAAGAAACTGCTTCTATAACACCATCCCTCTCCCCAAAATGGTCATTCAGCCTCCAGATGGAGATCTCTAATGATGGTGATGTCACTGTCCCCCAAGGCTAACTATTCTACTTTAAGGGACTTTTAATTGTCAGGAAGTTATTTACATCTAACTAAAATCTGCCCTTCTAAGGTCAAGCCAAATTTTAATCTCTTAAATGAGAAGTTTTAATTTGTTTGTGTGATAGACCTTTAATACCGAAGACAGCTACCACTACAAGTCTTCTCTCTTCTGCAGATTAAATATTTGTAGTTCCTTCACTTGATTCTCATATGGTACGCCCTCAAGGCCCTTCTCTACCTTTTTCACCCTTCTCTAAATTATCCAGATCCTTCTTGAAATATGGCACTTAGATGTGATCTGGCCCAGGCAGAATACAAGGACCATCACCTCCTTTGTTCTGAAAGTCTGCCTCTCAATGTAGTCAAAGATCATTTAGTTTTCTGGCCATCTCACCACATTGTGTTGACAAGCAAACCACTAAGAAGAAATACTATTCCATCATGCCTCTGCCATCTTTGTACTTGTAAGTTCATGTTCAGAACCCAGGTGTAGAGTTTGCATCTGTTCCTATCATATTTCTTCCTATTACATATGAACCATTAATCTAACTTTATTTAAATCTTTCAACTCTCGACTCCATCATCCAGTGTCTAGGCTAGCCCTCCCTTTGCAGTATCAAAAAATTTAATAAGCATGCTCTCCATATTTTTACTAAAATCGTTAAAACTATTAAATAACAGAGAATAAAAATACTACCTGTGCCCCTAAAAGCTCCAGTTTCAGTTTAATGCCCATGGCTATATAATCCAGTTCATAGAAATGCTTTCTAGGTTCCTCCTGACAATATTATTTAACCCACACAAGAGTCACTAGGAATGGGTAGTGTTTTGAGGGGTTGATACTACTTGAGGTTCTCTGTCAGGCCCTGGATACATATTTTAGAAAGAGAGTTGGTCTCTCTTGTTTTTCAAATAATGTTGACAAATAACCATCTCTAAATCCCGTAGCAGGAGTCACCAACCACCACTGTTTCCCAGCTTACACTGATTATTACCAGTTGATCTCTCTGAGACCTACATCAACCTTTGTGGAGTACAAGAAGAGAGTTCTTTAATCCTCAGAGTTCCAGGGCTCCCTCCCATGGAAAGAACCTCAGACCAATCTCAAGAGCTCCAAATGTTTAGTGGTCCTTTATGCTCTTCTCCACACCCCACCCTTCCATCTCTCAACCTCCTGACTCACATTAGGCTTCTCCTCTGCCTTGTCAAGTCCTATCTTTTATTCTTTCAAAGACCTATATGCTTCCCTGATAAGCCTAGAGAGGAGAGATGTGCTCTTCCAGCCTTTTCACCTTCTCCTCTAGGAGGAAGACCAATTCACATTCCTACACAGCAGCTGTTCCATGTCATTGGCAGAACAAATATAGTACACTCTCTACAGGTGACTGAAAGAGAAGAGATTTGTCCTGTGCTCAAGCAGAGAGGGGGAATGGGGATGATTTGGGGAGAAAGAGAGAGAAAACAAGAGATGAATCTTTGGGAATTCTTGTTTGTGGTTAGGGTCCTGGAATGGGGGCTAGAAGAAACAGATGATTCAGACCCAACTGTCCTTTGGCCCTCAGCAACCCATGCTCTCTAGGGAAGGAAGGGAGCTGAGAAGAGATTAAAAGCTGTCCCTTCTGATCCTACCCCATGCTACCTTCTATCCCTCTAAGAAACCAAAATGACTAAAGCAAGTTTTCTCATATGATTGGGGTCAGGTTTGGTATGACTGGGGGGTGGGAGGTGGGAAGGGAAGGAAGCAATGATAAGATTCCTCTTTGTGCTCCAAACTCTCCTCTCCCAGCTCAATGATTCCAGAAATTCTGGTGAAAGGAAAAACAAAGCCTTTTGATCCCATAATTAGAGATAAAAGGCTTATTATAATGCAAATAGTATGGAAGAGGATGGATGTGTCATCTAAGTGCTTTCAAGGTTTACCAAAATGGATTTCTGTTTCAGACAGAATTCAGCGTCTCAGAGCCTGGCCAAAGGCCCTTGTCATAGAAGCACAGAACGGCAGACTCACCTGGGAAAGTGCAAATCCTTTGCAAAGTCATACACACCCTGTCCTGACCTCCTCATATCCCACACCTCACCCCACTCTGCCACCTTCAAAGGGTTCAGAACCTCTACAGCAGAATTCCATGGGCATTCATACCTCTCTCGAAGGAATTTTTAATGTCGTTGACTTCGACCTGCGACCCAGGCACTCTAAAGATACCTTGCTGCTGGAGACCTGGGAAAGCAGAAAATAGGAGATCATCAGAACATTGAGCATGCTAATGATTCCCTTCCCCCTTTGCTTCTTCCCTATCCACATCCCTAACCTTGCATTGCCTCATTCATAACAAAGGACAGGGGATCAGTTAGGAACTTTATAAAAATCAGGCCTGACTAGCAAGCAACTAGCAAAGAAAATGCCTTTCCAGAGCCAAAGTGGCCATGAGCCAGAAGTCTTAAAACTCAGTTTCTGTGATGAGAAGGGGTGGGGAATAAAAATGGATTTTTTTTGGCTATTGTTTCCATATCTTCTCAGATACATAATTAGGAATCCTCATACCCAGGCAAATGCCACAAGCAACACTGGGGGAAGGAAATCTGAAGTCACAGCTCTGGCTGATCAACATGGAAGGCGGCAGCGTCCTCACAGCACCCTAGCTCAAGACACTTGCTAGGGAAGCTTGTGGGTAGGAGACGGGTGAGTTTACCTTAGTTTGCCATTTTAATTATTCCTGCTAAGTAGGTGCTAGACTCTACTGTTTCTAGGCTGCAGAAGGACTGGAAGTCAATACCTTCTAAATGCAGTACCTGGAGCAAAGCCCTCAACACCTGGCCTTAGTTACTTACTACCTTACCTCCAGGCATCTGAACTTGAATCCAAGTCTATGGAAATGCAGCTGGGGGAAAAAGACCTACACAAAATCTGTATCTACCTAAGGTCAGTTTTTAAAATTAGTTAAAATAGGAAGCTATCCTTTGACAAGATAGGGTCATTATAAGATTTATGCCTTATTTTATCTACTGCACTATAATTCTCTGGGGGAGCAGAGAGGTCTTTGTATTCGCTTTTGCATTTCCGACAGTTTTTGAGTATAGAGTAGCGTCCAATAAAAATTTATTGAATGAATTAACAGAAGAAAAGTCCAATCAAATGGAGAATAGCACCAATGACTGGTCAACTGATCTGAACAGTAAACAAGTTAGAGCTTAAAACGTATAGAGGGGGGAAATATGTATACCCCATCCCTTTTTCCTCCATCCTTCCCTTCTCACTTTCCTTGGTTTTTCTCCCCTTGCCTAAAAAGCACCCACACAGAGTTTGTATAGAACTAAAGCAGATATCAGACCACTCAGGAGGAAGCCAGGGAAGATGAAATCTTCCCACCACCCACCTGCCCGCCCCACCCAGATGGAGGCGATGGTGTTGCTAAGGGCTTACCGTATAAATTGATATAGCGGATGCAGCTTTCCACCACCAGGGGTATAGCCTGCCCTGAGTCCTTAAGAAAGAATTAAGACCTTTTTCACTTGGTTTGATTTGTAAAACATTTGGATGTAATCTTAAGCACGCATGTGAGCTCCAGATGAAAGACAAGCACCGCCCCCAAGTTAGTGAGAAGCTAAGCAAGGAGCTGCCCCACCTTGTCGTCTTCATGAGCAGGTTGGAAATGATGAGGAGTGATCAATTATGCAGGAAAAGGCGTGGCTACTCTGGTGTAGGAGAAATGCTCTGTCTTGTTACCCAGTTGAGAGAGAAGCTGTGGGTCTTGCAGCTAGAGCCATCTCTTCAGAGAATGTGCTCAGGGCACTCCTGTTGGTTAGCCCTCTCTCTTTGTGGGAGTGAGCAGATAGTGTAGATTTGGTTCCCACTGCTTTAGTGACCCCCAGCTCCTCTGAAAAGCTAGGGGAGAGAGATGGGAGACTCCCAACACTCCAGAGACATAGCAGGCTTGTAAACCAAAGATGTTCTGGAGTAGAGGGGATTCACAGTCTCTCACTCCCAAATTGCCCCAGCCCAGCTCTAGGCTCCAGGTGCTCTGAAGTAAAAGGGTAGGAACCCAGCCCCTCTTCTGGGACCTTGCTATTGGACCATTAGCTCAGAAAGAGAAGAGGTTGGGGATAAAGGCCACTTAAAGCTGGTCCATCAGGCACAGAGAGCCTGGGGCACTGAAGCTTATTTTTAAATAATCTAAGCACTCTGACATTCTCTTGAAAGGAATAAATGCTACAGCTAATGTTCATTGCCTGAGTAATGTTCAATGAATGTTCAGGGTGAACCACGTGGCCCCAAAATGTCCTTCCGAGGTATGACTGTCTTCAATTTCCTCTTTCCAGATTGACCTTTTATGTAAAAATTTTCATTCCCCAGGATCTGGGTAAAAGATGGATTTTTTTCATGGTTCAGTTGACATCCAACATTAACCACCCCCTCAGGCTAATGAGGGACATTAGCTTGTTGTTGACCATGAGTTGTTACATTACTAAAGGATTTGGAGGAAAAAAAAAGCTTTCCAAATCCTTTCAGTTATAGAATTATATAATATTAGAATCAAAAGGGCCAACTGAGGCCTTGAGAGGGGAAGCGGCTTGCTCAAAGTCACATAAACATGTTAAACCAGTAATGAAATACTCACTAGTTACCTTAAAAAATAAGGAAATACATGGCATGCCTCACAACAGGGAGAGTGGGATTCTTTACTTTCCTCCTAAACCTCTGGGTAACACTTTTCTCGCTGATTCTCAGTGAGGAAGTGGAGAGGAAGAAACAATCGGCCAATTGGTAAAGGAAATGTAGTTTTTGTTCTGGAAGCCATTATCTGGGACAGAGGGAAACATCAACCATTCCCCTCAAACCAAGAGGAATGAAAGGCCTGTCTAGTAAATACCTGGTTCCTGGCTCGAGCATTTCTTCTTCCTCTGATAACCAAAAACAAAAGCAGCAGAGCAGGAGAAAAAGAAAAGATTACGCAAGAATGGGATCAGTTAGAGTAAGCATATCCTTCAGAGAACGTGAGAGCTCAGACGCAATGGCAGCCAAGGAAGGTCCAAGTCAGACCCAAAGAGACTGGCCAGGCTGGGTCCCACCCCGGCCCTGAGGCTTGGGGACCAGTGGGGCTCCTATCACTTGCCACATGGCTCAGACCAGAATTCTAACACAGCTCCTTCTCTCACCTAACCTGGTGCTTCAGGCCAAGGGGATTCTCAGAAACTTTGTTTCATCCAAAGGCAGGACTAGAGTCCTTCTGAAGGTGAAACTCATACCTCTATGTTGTTCTTCCCCAGAGATTCCTTCATGCATTAATCTTACTCCTGATAAAATGGATTACCCTTCCTATGTCACTTTGAATAAAATATGCCTTGATGCAGGTTGAAGTGGGGCGGGGAGAGTAGACTGGAAGTCTTTGGAGTCACAAGATCATTGATTTAGCGATCAAAGGACCTTAAGTGTCATCTGGCCTAACCTACTCATTGTACACATGAGGAAACTGAGACCCAAGAGGCAAAATGGTTTTTTACAAGGTAAGGCAGCAGAGCTAGAATTCAAACCCACGTTTTCTGATTTTGAGGATGGTGTTTTTTTTCCCATGATAGCAAAATTGAAGCCAACTTACTACAAGGAGTTTTCGTATTTCAATAACCACCCAGGGATTACATTCCATCTAGTCTGTATATTATATTTTCATGTTTACTTTCTCCTTTAGAATGTGATCTCCTGAAGGACAGGGACTGCTCTGATTTTCCCTTTTATTCTACTCATTTCAGTGCTTAGCACACTGTCTAGCATGTAATAAGCACTTAAATATTTACTGACTAACATTAAGCCAACTGGACAGATTTTTCATTTCCTTCATCCAGTTGTTCTGTATGCATTTTGAACCATAAGAGGAAAAGAAGCATAGCTTTTGTTTTTATTATTGCTGTCTGATGATACGTGTTTTATAGATGCTAGGGTACTGCATGCTTAGAGATTCACCTTGGGCCCTGGAGATTAGTGGGCACAAAACTATCTTATTGAAGCTTTTCAAGAAGATGGGGCTAGTGCACTGGAAAACTATATGACAAACTATAGGAAACTTTCACCAAGTGTTTCACCCACTAAAATTCTCCACTAAGTGGCACCACTTTTATATGCATGCTTGCTTAGTTACAAAAACACAGCATGGCAAAGAAAAAAAAGGACTTTTGTAGCAGTATCTTAAAATCTCAAAATATTGAGGTTTTCTCACAAAGCAAGATTTCCTGTTATAAATTTAGATTCTATTCTAACATTAGAACTGAGAACCACATTTGTCTTGGTGTGAAATAACGAACGAGATTCTGAAAACACCTGTGCTTGCAACTACAAGGTAGAGTTTTATTACTTGACGTGACAAATTCTGTTGTTGTTTACTCAATGCTTATTATTTACTCAATTAGTTTTTTTGTAGATGATCCTCAGGGAATTACTTTTCCTTCATACCAGCAGGATCATTAGTTACCTGTGGTGATGCTACGCTAAATAATCTTTCATGGATGTGACGTTTCAAAATTAATGAAACTTTTTTATTTCTATAAAGTCCTACAGGAAGATTTCTGAATCATTATAGAATGATTAGATTATGTTAGAATAGTTTTAGGGTTAAGTGCATTTTATTATATTTTAATCTTTTGAAACATAATAAAAATAAACTACAACTATTAAGCAATGAAACTGATTACTGAACAAACATTTTATAGTGAACTGCTACCCTATAAGCTGTTATCTGGGGACTCTATATAGTTATTCTAATGATGATGCCATTGCTCAAAACACTAAATGAACTCCTTTTTGGAAAATGTCTTTAGAGACACTTTATTAGCCAAACAAGAAAACCAAGCTAGAATGTTAATATCACATCTCATCTTGGACCCCAAATGGTATCACAATTTGGTCGCTCACCTTAGTCACCAGATTTGGCCCTAAATGTTGGATTATTTCCAAAAAATTAAATATACCTTCAAAGAAGAAATATTTGTCACCATTGATATATTAGAAAAAGCATGTAATAGGCTAAAAAAGAATTACCAACAAGAAACTCCATAAATATGTGGAACAATGACAGTATCACTGGAATAAGCCTGGAGCTTCCTCAGTTAATGAATTTCAAGAGGTCACATTATTTTATATAAGCCACATTTTGTGATGCAGGCTTAATTTCTATATCCCTCAACCTCCTGAATGTGGATGTGGGGCTGGGGGGATGAGGAGGTACATTAAAGAAATGCCTGCTCTTCAAATGTCGTACACCTCTATTAACCAGATTATTCAATTAACAAGAATCTATCATTATCATGAGGTAACAGAGTCTACTGTTTATGGGTGATAACTGATGAGCCATTTTAAAAGAACTCAACAGATGCTGAGACTTAGATCCAATCTCCGCACTTTTGTCTAGGCCATTTTGTTTTTCTTTTCAGTCTGCAATGCCTTCCCTACGCTTCTCTATCTCCAACTGTCACTAAACTCTCTGCTTGCTGTAACATAAAATGCCTTGTATTATTATCTTTTTATGTGTATATGGTCTATCTCCCAGTTAGGCTATAAACTTCTTGAGAGTACGGATCTTATCATATTTCCTTTCAGCCTTTATATACCTAGCAGAATTTTCTACACATAGTGGAAACT
The DNA here is from genome assembly GCA_028646575.1 of Pseudocheirus occidentalis. NCBI lineage: Eukaryota > Metazoa > Chordata > Mammalia > Diprotodontia > Pseudocheiridae > Pseudocheirus > Pseudocheirus occidentalis. The sequence goes on along the minus strand of CM053599.1, from coordinate 40,242,362 downwards.
CAAAAAATGTTCATTAACTGATTTATTGATTCATACAAAGATCCAGGATGGGAGATACTGGAGTAGACCTTTTAAAGAGGGAGCAAATAAAAGAAAGAAGGTGGAGGAAAAAGGGATTAAATCTAGAACAGGGTTCTATCTTTTCCAGGAATGATACATCCTTCACCATGGGGCTCCTCTCAAATAGAACTCTCTCCTTAATCCGGAAGGATGAACACTTAATTTCTAGGAAAATCTTCCATAGTAATATATTACCTCTTGGACATTAAATTCCATATGGTAGAACAGTCCTTCCCATCCTCTGCCAGTTCTGGTCACTCTCAAACATCAATTTCACCTGAAAATACTCTCACCTACCTCTTCTTTCCCTATAACACTAAGCACACAAAGGTTACCACCCAAAGACTTCTTGGGATCCTGGTTTGTTGGTGGGATCTTCCTCATAACCTTGGGCCATTATCTTAACTTCAGCCCAAGGCCACACCCTGTTGACCAACCCCACAGAGTACCACCTCCCCCTCTTCAGAAAAGGCAGCTGAAGTTGGCGACATCTGCTCCTTACAGCAGATGCCCACTCCTCCCTCCTTCAAAATCCCTGCTAAGAGAAATCCCTGCAGCCGTGGAGGAGGCAGGATTTTACTGAGGCAGGACTGAGAGCTCTTACGGGAAACAGCAACTTCTCCAGACACCGAAGTGTTTCATTTTCTGTAGATGGTATCTGTCAACTAGACAGCATTTGGCTCTCAAACCAACCAGCTGGATGAATTTTTTTTCTTCTTAAGTAATGCCGAGAATAACGATTTTCTTCCTCAGCTACTCTCTCCTCTCTCATTCTTCCCCCACCTGCTAAACATCAGTGAGTCTTCCCAAAAGGGCTTTGCCATCCACCTCAAGGTGTTACAACTAGGACAGCTTTCTGTTACTCCAGCCAGGAAAAGAGAGTGAATTCAGGGGAGATACGTGGGATTTATTTTTTCATTTAGGTATTTTAAGTGGGTGTTACATGAGATGATATATGTAAAATGTTTTATGTGGCATGCAATAGAGTTGTTATTATTCTCCTAACTAGTAATAAAAATCATCATAACCTGTGACTCCAAAGAGTGTACTCCCGATTCTAATTCTTCTGCTGGGGGAAAAGAACAAGACAAGAGGAATAAATTCTAAGAGGGAGGTTGCTTAGAGGAGAAACTAATAAATATAGATTATGCTTTCTTCCTCTGGTATCATGCCAAGTTTTTTTTTTAATTAGTTTTTTTGTAGATGATCCTCAGGGATTTCTTTCTGTTTCTCTCAGTAAGTCAATTCTCTTAGTCTTGGGGAAGTAGGAGAGAAGGTACCATCAGGGTGTTCCCTTAACGACATCCCCCACACCCGGGGCTGCTGTCTGCTGTGATAAGATATGGCTGACTGAGATTCATGTGCCAGCATTTCATTTCCACTTAAGTTCCACTGGGGGTTGTCACTCACTTTCTGCCTTTATGAGTTCTTCCCTTTTTCACCATCTCATTCCTGCCCCACCCTTAATAGTGCACAGGATTGTGGGAAAGAACTCAGAGGAGACATGGCTTGGATTGGAAACCTTCATCGAGACCCAGAGCAGACCAAAGCCCAGGCCCCCACACAGAGAAGGCATGGCCGAGGCAATGAATTAAGTCTGTAGCAGGAAAAGTTTTGGCCATTAGGATGAATGAGTAGCAGGAAAGAGAAAGGAGGCTGCCATTACATCTGGAGCATTCACAAACTCTTCAGGTTCCCCAGCAAGTACCTTAATGAACGTTTCCATACGGCCGTTAAAGAGTTTATGATTATACACTGAGAGAGGCCTAGGTCTCCTCATTTTCTGTGGTTTAGGGGGAAGACATGGGGGCCTAGGGGAAAATGGAACAAAAAAAATCAACAAAACAACCAACGTAAACAGGCAACTGGAAAAGCTCTGATAACTCATGGACAGTGAGGTGCCTGGGGATGGGGGTGGAGACGGTACAGAAACACACCACCACAGTCCTTGAGTCCCAGGGCTTCTGTTTACAGCACTCCATCTGTAAGCCTTCAGAAGTGTACGACTATACTTCAATGGATCTTGGTTACCCACCATGTTAAGCAGTTTTTAGGATTAAACTGTTAAAGAAACATAAGCATGTAACAGAAATACATGCGAAATCACTGCTATTCAATAGGAAGAAAATAACAAGGCCGTGTCAATCAGGAGGTTGCCATCCTGAAAAGCTGACAAGATGGAGAAGAAATAAGGAGAGAGATGTAATCTGACAGCCTGGGAAAGCAAGAGACTTTCAAAGATGACCATAAAGGGCAATTTCCATTGTTTTGGGTGAAATTCAATGTTCAGTTCCAGCAAAATTGTCTTCCTAATGCCTCCTGGCATTTCAGATGCACTGGATTAATCTTATCACCCTGGTCCACTATGAACCAGGTGATTATTATCCCCATTTTACACATGAAGAAGCTAAGGTCTAGGAAGGGACTCTCACTTGAATGAAATTTTTTAGAAAGTGAATTAGTAGTTGAACCAGAAACAACCAGATCTAATGCCAGTCCATTAGCCACTAGCCCAAGGTGTGCCAGCTGGGCTGAAAGTGTCTTGCTTTGGTTGAAACTGCCTATTCCTGAGCTTTACTCTACCACAGACGGGGAGTGGCCAAATAAGAAAAATATCAGCACGATTCACCAGAGACAGTGAAACAGCCACAGACACTGGACATGTTTCCAAGGTTGCTTAACATGCATATACCTGTGGGTTTCTATTTGCTCATCTTTTTATTACCCAGGGTGGCTTGACTTAACATGGCCATTTTCCTGGAATAATCTATTTGAGATTAGGAAAAATTCCCACCAACCAAGAAAAAGGGTCATAGCCTTAGAGGTAGAAGCTAGTCCTGTGGTATCAAACTCAAATAGAAAAGAATCCCTGCAAGCCACAGACTGACTTAGAAAACCACAAATTAACATTATCTATGTTGTATTTTATTAAACATTCTCAAATTATTACATTTTAATCTGGCTCAGACCTCGCTAAGAGGTTTTACCTGAACCAGACCATTGGCCACAAGCTCAGATTTCATTTTACAGATGATGAAACGGAGACCTAGAGTGATCTAGACCAAAGTCACACAGGTAGCATATGGCAGAAATAAGATCTGAATCCAGGTATTCAAAGTCCAAAGCCAGTCTATGGGCTTAAATAAAAATTAAGAAGCAATATTGGGGCTCCTCTCTGGGGGTGAAGTATAGAATTACAGAACTGGAAGGAATACCACCCCCCCTTTCCATTTTATAGGTGAGGAGACTAATACTCAGAAAGAGAAGTGACTTGCCCAAGGTCACACAGTTAGAGCTGGCAGAGCTTGTCAAACATGCAAACGAGAGTTTCTGCTAGGTCAGTCATGGGGTAGGCCTGTAGACAAGCACTTGTTGGCTTACTGAACCAATATGCCCAGCAGACCTAAGAAACCCACCTAATCCTCTCCCAGATACCAAAGAGCAAATGTTGCTGGTCCCAGGCAGGACATGCATGGGAAGACACAAATGCCACCCAAAACAACTAGCTACAACCATTATGAAAACAAGGACTGAAAGGGTCAGTTTTACAAGGGAAAAGTCTAAAGAAATCACTAAAAAACCATTGAGAAGAACACAAGAGGCAAGATTCTTCCAAGCCCAACACCAATCTGCAGTCTCTTGGTGAGATAAGTCCATCCGTATTATTTTTTTAAGTGGCCTTTTGGGGGCTTCCCGTAATCTGTCTGCCTTGGTGTTTCTGAGTACAATGACCAAAAGAAAAATACCCAAAATTCAGCATAAGGTCACAGGTTTCCAAACTCTGGAAGAGGGTGAGACTTAAAGAAAACAAATATTTTGTTTACTTTGTTTGAAGCAGTGGATTGGCGGGAGTGGGGGAGAGAGCAATGGAGAGAAGGGTGCTCTAACTTGTTAAAGGGATTTACACATCCAAAATTTAGTCTTATCCTCACAACAACCCTGTGAGGTAGGCAGAGATGATTGTGCCCATTCTACAGATGGGAAAGTAGCAAAGGCTCCAAACAGTGCCCTCATTCACATAAGTTAGGTAGTGGTAATGGTAAGTGGTGATGGATTCAGGTCTTTGAAACTTGAATCTGGGAGGGGGCAGGAATCTGGTTTTGTCAAGCTCTATTCCAGTGAAATGGAGGAGACTTCCGTGAAAGCTCGGGGCCAGTATTACCAGATCCCCTTTGATACACAGGCTGGATATATAAGGATAAAAAAAATCTAGGGTGTTGGCCTGAAGGCCTCCTCTCAAAAAAACAAAAACAAAAAAACCTTCTCAATCCTTTGGCAAAGGAAAGAAGTAGGAGATAATTCCACTTGTGTTGTCTGCCCCTGGAAAGAGAGCTAAGGAGCAGTTAAAAGCAAACAGATTGATTTCTTGTCGAGGTGCTTTGGAAGGAGGCCTCTGAGGTGGGATTTCCAACAAGGAAACGCAGGGGTCCCAACTTTGTAAAACATCAAATTGGTGCAGACTTACTGAAGTGCTGGATGGGACACAAGGTGGGGAGCAGAGGAAGGACTCAGCCAGGGAAAGTGAGGCAACCTAAGTCTTCCATCTCTTCTGCAGGTCAGTGGCAGAGAGAGAGAGAGAGAGAGAGA
>CM053599.1:40218643-40237215 GCA_028646575.1 Pseudocheirus occidentalis | reverse complement strand
GGGTAGCCTGTATTTAAGTCCTTTCTCCAGGGCCCCTTAGGGCCCCTCCCCTGGCCTTGCCCTCGCCACAGAGAGTCAATCATGCATCACCCCAAAGGCAGAGAGATAATCCTGCTTATCGCAAACAGGTGCAACATTCTCATTCTGTCCCCAGGTGATCACGGGCCTCCTTTTAGCTGAGGACCAATTCAACCCATTACCAACAGGAGCCCCAACAATGGGGTGTGGATTAAAGGTCATTGAAGTCAGCATGTGGGCCATAGAGTGGTTGAGTTAGGAAAGGGAGGTCGGAAGGGGGTGGTGGTGGAGAAAACCTAAATTTGAAGGAGAGACTTGGGTTAAAGTCTTGGATCTTCCTCTTACTAGCTGGGTAACTGCATAGGTTATTATCCCTCTGACACTCTTTCATGAGGAAGAAGGAACTGAGTTATGGTTTAGGGCTGAAAGGGACATTGGAGGTCATCAAAGTCCCACACCCTCATTTCACAGATAAGGAAAGTGAGAAGTGAAACAGGTCCCATGAGTCTCACCCTGGAACCCATTCTTTCTAACTCCCAGTCTGCTGTACCACGGGTCAGATGAATGCAGGCTACCACTATTCCACATTCTTTGCAGTTGCTGTCAAAGCTGACTGTGATGTCAACTCAACAATGGGGAACACCATCAACCAATTAACAGAAAACAATTATTAAAAGCCTTTTGACCTTGATATTCAGATGAACTCCATGAAATGCTTTGTAAGCCATAAGATGCTAAGCAGAAGTAAGATATCATTACTACAAAGTAGGTGATTATACTGTTCTGCCCCCTTCATTTTACAGATGAGAAACCTGAAACCAGTAATGAGGAAATGACTTGCCCAAGGTCACAGAGGTAGCTTCTGGGAGAAGTAGGCCAGGAACCCAGTTGTCCCTGCCTTCAGCCAAGTATTCTTTCATCTACACTAAGGATTCTGAACTCAGGGTTCTGTGGACTTCAAAATTTTTTTTCTCATTATTGTGTTTTAAAAGAATTGATTTCTTCTATAATCCTGTGAAATTTATTTTATGCATTTAAAAACATGATGCTGAAAAAAAGGCTTTACCAGACTGCCAGAGGAGTGTATGAAACACACTGAAGTTTAAATGCCCTTATTTTATGCTGCAGTGCCCCTTTGAGGCTGCCACCCACTGGCTCTGTGACCTTGGATAGAACATTTCAGGCCTCACTTCTGTCATCAATGAGGTTTTAGATTAAATGGTCTCTGAGCTCCTTCTCAGCTCTAAATTTCTCTGATTTTAAATTTGAAGGAGATTGTGCTTTTCATTCCAGGGAATACATTTGTGATTGGCTGCCTCAAGCATTGAGAAAGGTTGAAAATATAAATTGATTCAAGAAAATTTTACCTAAAGTAACGTATAAGAGATCATTGCTTGTAAACTTTCTCTAATAATATGTATGACGTGTGTTAATATCATAATAGCAACATTATAAGTAATAATGTAATAATAGCAATAACAGGCATGTATGTAACTTTAAAGTTTGCAGAATCCTTTATATCATTTGAGTCTGACAATAGCCCTGTAGAGTGGATATTGAGCCATGAAAGGGGGTGGGGAGTTCACACTATTTAAGGGAAGATCTCTCAGCTCTGGGGGTTCTGATAAATCAGAATGATCACCCTGCTCTGCTGGAGGAATGAATCACGGTCAACCAACATGCTCTTCCTGCCCTGTCAGGGTTAGAGTATCAGACCAGAGGAACTATGGCACGGTCTTGTTGGTTTATGTTTGTGATTTTACTGGTAGAGGGTTCCAAGGGGAGAATTTCCTTCTCCCAGCACAGATCAGCATGAGCTTTGCAATGTGCAGTTTGAGCGAATGTTGAAAACTACCTTTACATGTAATTGGAAAAAATAAAATACTATTAAGTGGGAAAGCATAAAATAAGGAGTTGCCTGCGGATGCTGGGAGGTTGTAACTTGAATAGGGGGACATAACCAGTAGGTGTCAGAATCAGGATTTGAACCCTGGAGATGGAAATGCCAAACCACTGCAGTGTCTTTACCAAGAAAACTGCCAGTGGGATCATGAAGAGTCAGACCTTACTGAAAAGACTGAATAACTGAACAACAATTTGCAGACTCCTAAGGCCAGCTTTCCCTCCACTGTGCCAGACTGTGGCATGGTTTTTGTTCTCCTGATCCATGAAGAGGGGAAGGAGGGCAGCACTGGGGATGGAAGAGGAGAACCGTGATCCATTTCTTGACTTGGTTTTTCTCTTGCAGGTGTGCCAAGTGAGTGCCCAGCAGCCAGTCCAGACAGAGCTGCTTATGCGCTACCACCAGCTCCAATCACGGCTAGCGACCCTCAAGATAGAGAATGAAGAGGTGAGAAGCCCCTTCCCCTTCCCTGAGGTTATTTTGGACCAGGTGGGTCTATATGCCATGTAGGCAGGAGCAGGAATGTAGGGTTACCCCTAGGAGTTTCCATTTCTCTTCTGGGTTTTCTCCTGCTTATGACACATGCTCCTTCCCCTCCAGTCATGAAGTTCAATCTTCCCCCAAATCTCTGGGACTCTGAAAAAAAAAGCCAAAAAACAAACCTGAGGCAGCAGCTTTGTTTGGTTTCCTAATTCTTGTCCTTGCTCAGATTCAATGGCCTTCAAGCCTAATTCTCCTGAGGCTCTAGGTTGTGTCTTTTTATTCTCATCTCTCTTATGAGAGGCACTGTGGCATCCTATCATAGAACAGTGTGGCGTCATGTCACAGAGCAATGTAACATCATTGATAGAGCAGTGTGACCTCATAGAGCAGTATCATGTCATAGAACAGTATGGCATTGTGTCATAGAGCAGTGTGATGTCATATAGTAGATCCAGAGCTGGAGGGGACCTCGGAGGCTGTGTAGTCCAACTTAGACCCTCAAAAAAAAAAAGGCTAAATAATTTGTCCTAATGGGTTCTTTCCCCAGTAACTCTTGTGTTCTTCACATTTCAGGCTATGCCTCGATCTAAGTTATGCTTAGAAATTATTCCAGGTGAGGAGATCCAGGTTCTACCACTAGCCAACTGGGTGACTTTGGGCAAGTTACTTGGCTTTTCTGTGCCTTAGTTTCCTCACCTGGAAGATGGGGATAATATGACCTTGGGCAACCACTTAATATCTTTGGGCCTAATTTAATGAACCTGGGTTCAAGTCAGAGATCTGTCTCTTACCAGTTGTGTGACTTTGGGCAAGTTGCATAAACACTTTCGGTCCCTGTGTCCTCATCTGTAAAATGAGATGGTTGGACATAGATTCTGTCTTAGGCCCCTTCCAGCCCTAAATCTCTGGTTCTGTGTTTCCTTATGGGGACATTGTGAGAATGAAATTAAATAACAGCGGGAGGAAAAGCACTGGAGAAATCCATGGAATTACTGTTACTGTGCTTCCTCCCTCCTCCTCCTCCCAGGTCCGGAAAACACTGGATGCCACCATGCAGACCCTCCAGGACATGTTGACAGTGGAGGACTTTGATGTCTCTGACGCCTTCCAACACAGTCGATCCACAGAATCAATCAAATCTGCTGCGTCTGAGACTTATATGAGCAAAATCAACATTGCCAAGAGGCGAGCCAACCAGCAGGAAACTGAAATGTTTTATTTTACGGTAAGTTGGACTCTGAGCCTGAAGGAATGGACCAATTCTGAAGGAGGGATGTTGGGGAAAGGAGGAGAAAAGGAGCAGCCTGAGCCAGTAGGAATGCTGTACGTGCCCTTGGCTTGTGGTATGAAGAGGGAACTCCTGATTTTCTGAAAGGAGAGAAGAAAATAAGCATGGAAATTTTAGTAAAGGCTAGTAGTGGAGGTAATCTTGCCACTTGGTAAATTCATTACAACTCACGAGTTATTCTATAAAGACCTCAGAGTATTTTGTTGAGCAGGCTGGAATGAGAATGCGTCATCCTGGCAAATGCCAGGCTTCATGAGAGAACTCTCAGGTTATGTTTGTGGAACAGTAGAATTGGACTGTGTGCTTTGAGAACAGTCTATGTGTTCATCCAAAGGGATTGACAGTCAGATCATATAAACACATATGAAAACCCAGAATATATTTATCCCATTGGTTTGGGTATTTGGAGATGTCTCCTAAAGGTTCATTTCCTTGGGTAATGAGAGTCGGCATGGGACAGTGGAAAGAATGCTGAATTGGGGTCATTTGTTTGAATCCTGGCCGAGGGTGATTTGGAGCAAGTCACTTTAACCTTTTTGGGCCTCTGTTCCTTATCCATGAAATGAAGGGGTTGGACCAGATGACTTCAGAAATCCTTTCCAGAGTTAACTCTGTGACCCTAGCATAGATCACCAATAAGAATGAGCTGTCCTGGGAGGAAGGCAGAATGAGCCAATGTTGTTGACAAAGGGCACCTAGATGCTGCTGCCTAATTCATTCCCCCTAATTTAGCTGTTTAGCTGTTTCCAAGGGCATCATAGCACTTCTAAATGTGTTAGCACTTGGGAATCTGCAGTGGCATCTTGTTTTTTCATACTTGCTTCATGGATCCTACATTGGGTGATTCCTTTTGACTTCCCTGAGTTTTGGTTCCTCCAACTGAAAAAAAAAGCCCTGGAATAGCAGGGTTCTGAAGTTGTTGTGAGCTCTGAGATTCTACATAATTCATGATTCCTTGATCCTGGGAAGGTGGGAAAAGCCATGTGCAGCCTTGGGTGGGGGGTGATGGGTAGATGGGGGAGAGTGTCACAGATTGATTGATAGCCCAGGTATAGAAAAACACGGCCTCCAGGATTATTTACATTCTCTAATGAGCCAGCTCCTGTGATGATAGATAAATAAGCTATCAGTCTAATACAGACTGGGCCTTCAGAGCATAGACTAGCATCTCTCAGAGACAATGGGGTTAGTGGGTGAAAGGAGCAAGCTGGGAGGTAGCACCCTAGCTTCTGAGCTCAGCTTGGCCTCTCCCTAATCATGTTTCCTTAGGCAAATTGTTTAATCTCTTAGAGTCAGGATTCCTTTATCTGGAAAATGTGGAATAATATTTAACACCTGCCCTGCCTATCACACAGGTTTATTGTGGGAAAAACACCTTGCTCACCTTAAAACATTTTATGAATGTTAGCTGCTGATTAGTAATAACAATACGAATTATTTTTATTTCAGTATCTTTGTGAACCATGGGCAAGTGACTTAGCTTTTTAGTGCCACAGATACTTCTATAAGACTAGAAGTTATAGAGGAAGAGGGCGGAGGCAGAGACACTCTGATGGGGGAAGTGGCCTGTCTGCCCAGGAGTTACTCAGTGTTAGAGGCTACAGTTGAACCCAGGTGTTCTAAACTCCAAGACTGTCTTTATGTTATATGTTGAAGGAGCCTTTCTCCTCAAGAGGACAGGGCCTAGGGATGGAATTTTATTGGTAAAAGGATCTCCTGTGTTGACTCTACCAATACAGGTTGCACCTTTTTTCTTCCTTTGGAACTTATAGACTTGGAGCTGGGGTGCTGAACCATTTTGTGTCAGGAACCTACACCTTCGTAGTCTGGTGAAATCAATGGGTCCCTTCTTAGGGTCATGATCTAAGATGTATACACTGAAATATATAGGAACTCAAAGGAACCCAGTTATATGGAAATGTTATCAGGATTTTAAAAAATCAACACAAGTTTCTGGAAACCCAGGTTAAAAATTCCCCTCTTAGAGAGATGCTGAGAGATTGAGAAGTTAAATAACTTACCCAAGTTCAGCTAGCCAATATGTATCAGTCTTAAACCCAGGCCATCCTGTCTTCGAGGCTGGTTTTCTGCTCACTGTTCCGCATACCCTCTCCTGTTCTTGAGCCACCGCAATGATAGTAAGTAAGATAATGCCTAAAAGTACTTTGAAAAGCAAGAATTTATACACAAATGTAAGAAATCATTATTAGATGCTCCAGAATCAAAGCTTGCCTGCTGAGCGTGTTTTTAGAAGAGTGGGCACCATCTCCCCTTGCCCCTTCTCTGCTCCCCACCCATGACCCAAATAAATAAAGCTTGTTTGGAAGCTGCTGTCTGCAAGATCTGATAAAGCCCTCCTTTTCCCTCCCCCGAAAGTCTTCTGTCTTTATTGCTGTTGGCACAAAGGGATCCCGAGGTCCTGTGACAGAAGGAACCCTGCTTAGCTGAGCTCCAGCTGACAAAAGAGGGCTTTCACTGGATTGTTTTCTCTGGGATTCCTTGTGTTCCCAAACCCTGACCTGAAATGCATGCCCAGGGACAAAGGATCAGAGGCTAATAAGATCAACAGATCAATATTTGAATATCATGGACGGAGAGAACAAACAGAAATCCCTCTTGGGGTCCCTTCCACCCCAGTCCTTAAGTAGGGTTCCTTGGAGAGCAGCACATTCTTCTTTTGCTTTTTGCATACCCCCACCAGCACCAGCCTGAACACCGGAGTGGGGAGCCAGCCTTAACTTTCTCCTGCCTTGTGTTTTCCAGAAATTTAAAGAATATGTGAATGGCAGTAATCTTATCACCAAGCTTCAGGCTAAGCACGACTTGCTGAAGCAGACCCTTGGAGAAGGTGAGTTTTGTGCTCCACACCAGGGAGAAGCCCTGTTTACTGAGTTGCTTTTAAAGCCCCACAGGGAGAAAGGAATTCCCTGCCTGGTCTTGGCTTTTTGTGTGTGTGACCAGCCAAGTGTTCTTCCCTGAGCTGACCCTGTCTGTCTAGGTAGACTTTTTGCAAGGATTCCTCTGGGAGTGGTTTACCAGGGATGGGCATTTCTCCTTTCCCTCCATTCCCTGGGCTGTACCCAGCTGTACCTCTGGCTTCAGGGCTAGGGTAGCATGTAGGGATCCCACACTAAGATGAGGGAATGGGAGGAAGGGCAGGGGAAGGAAGGAGGGGATAGTGGAGAGGAAAGAGGAGACACCGGCTGAGGGCTTGGGGTGGGGAGTGGCAGTGGGACTACATTTAGTGCTTAATAAATGCTTGTTTCCTTCATTAGGTATTTATAAATCACCTACTATGTGCAAGGTGCTGTGTAGGGCTGCAGTGAGGACCTCATTGGGCTTACAGTCCAGTGAGAGGGCTAAAACATGTGTCAGAGTATGAAGCAGAATGTGACAGATACACAAAATGTACTCAGCTCTGTGATACCAGCAGGACCGGTGAAGAGACCAGGATGTTTTAGGAGCAGTGTGACCACTGGCACTTCTTAGGGCTTCATTTTCTGGATTTGTAAAAGGGAAGGCGTTGGAGCAGATCTCTAAGGCCCCTTGGTATTCTGAATCATATGGTTTGGGAAGCTTAGGGACAGCTCTTTCGAGGAAGTAACATTTGAACTGGGCTTTGAACAGCGAATTGGGTTTTGTTGGGTAGTTTCAGGGGCAAGAGGAAGTCCAGGCGAAGGGAAGGTACTGAGTAAAGGTATGCAGGCAGGAAAGCCCAAGGCGAATTCAGGGAATGGTGAAGGCTGAAGCCCAGTGTCCAAAAGGAGACTGGAAAGGCATAGGAGGACAGGAGATCCTTTCTGGCTTATTTCTGTCCTTTCTTACGCCAAACGCCTTTTGCGATCCCCTTCTCATACTTCCTACCTTTTCCAGGACAAGAGATACTGTCCTTCCTTCCACATTCATTCATTCAACAAACATTCATTAAGTGCCTACTGTGCGCAAAGCCCTGCCACTGTCTTATTCCTTCTTAGAGCCCATGGAAATCTAGCCACTTGGAAGCTCTGTTGGAGCAGGGAGAGCCTTCCAACACACCAGCTTCTGGGAGACATGGAGATGCCTAATGAACTTTATCTTTGTCTCTCAGGTTTTACCTTTAAAACCAGGGCACTGGCTAGAGGCTTTCTGCTAAAGCAGAACCAAGGAAGTTTGCTAGTAGCAGCTTTAGCATTGTTTTCCTAAGTGAGCTTTCTCCTCTTTGGAAGACGGGATGCTTTATAGGTTTTTGGATGACTCTTACTTGGAGGACAGACTATTTCTTTCCTGCTCAACCATTAGCCATAGCAAATACAATCTTTTGTTAAATCTTTGCATGGATGCTCTTAATGCAATAAAAAATTAATTAGTTTTAGTTGGCTTAGATCCTGACCCATGTAGTCTTCCAAGTTTATTTAGCCTTCAGCCCCACCTTACTCCAAAATGTGATTTAACAGTCTTTTGTTGGAGCTTTGAGCTGACTAACTGCTGATGATCCCAGGAAATGTAGCTTTAGAAGTGTAGGGATGAACATGTAGGTTCTTTCCAGTTTTCCCTTTTTATTTCTGAAAACAGATCTAATCGTGGTATTGTTGGGTCAAAGGGTGTAGACAATCTAATAACTCTTTTGGCGTATTTCCGGATTGCTCTCCAAAATGGTTGGATAGGTTCACAATTCTGCCAGCAATAATAGATTTAGAGTTTCATGTGTAATTATATTTTTTATTATATGATGTTATTGAAATGTTTATTTTATTCCATAAATTAAAAATAAAACAAATAAATGTGGGGAGAAAAAGAAAAGTAGGGATGGTGAGAGAAGAACCCAGCAGGAAAATCTCAGGGCACTGAAGTTTTAGGAAGCATGGCTTTTTTGTGGGTATCTCCTCTTCCTGCAAGCCCCAAGCTGAGCATAGCCCATCACAACAAGGGCTGGACTCTCTTTGAACCAGTGCTTTCCACATTTTGCTTTTGTCCCTTTTGTGCCTTTAGCTAAAGGTGAGTACAAAGGATGAGGGGGTGTGTCAACACACACAAACACCATTGGGTCTTGCCCATCATTTGGGGGATCTTTGGGCACTTGTTCCATTTTATGTTGTTGAAAGAGCTTTTAGCTAAGAGGAGGAGATTTAGATTCGAGTCCCCTATCTGCTAGTAGCCTGCTGTGTGATCCTGGGAAAATTACTTTACCTCTCAGAATCTCAGTTTTCTCCTTTGTAAAATGGAGTGGAGTGAGATGATTGCTTAGGCTCCTTCTCTCTCTAATGATCTATGATTCTGGGTGAGATTTCTTTCTCAACAATGAAACTAACTGGTTGAACATTTGTAGATGCCCCAAACTTTGGAAACCCTATGCTTACAGGGGTGTCGGAGATCAGGTAAATCTTGCAACCTAAGCTTTATGTGTTATAGGAAGAAACTCCTGCCTTAGCTCTCAGATAACAAATCCCTAGTATTGTAAGTCAACCCTATAATAGGAGGTTTTTACTCTGTGTCATGGCTTTCACCCATAGTCTGAGTGTTTACTCTAGGACTCTTAGGGCAAGTGGGAAATGAACTCAGTTTGGCATGGGGCTATGTGTGTGATTGGTTAGCTCCCCTGTGAGTCCCGTAGTCATATTGGGCAACAGTAAGACACCTGCTCACCAACATCATGATAGTCCCTCAGTTTACATCCTTAGAAACATTTTTGTTTCTTCCATCATGAAAGGCTGCATGGCATAGCGGACCAGGTGCTGGACTGGGAGTCAGGAGGATCTGAATTCAAATCCTACCTTAGGCACTTACTAGTTGTATGACACTGGGCAAGTGTCTTAAACACTCCATGCCTCAGTTTCCTCATCTGCAAAATAGGGCATTGGACTCAATAGTCTCCAAAAATCTGTGATCTCCATCACCCGAGAACATACAGCATATTATTGCTTCTACCTCCACATCTGTCTCCTTCTTTCCATGAAAACTCTATCCTATTCTAATTCAGTCCTGCATCCCCTTTTTCCTGGACTCTCATAATAACGAGGATGCCTGCTTCTAGTCTCTTCCATTTCCAACCCATCCTCCACACTGTCAAATGTATGTTATTATGACACAGATGCCTGCTTTAAAATCTTCAGTGGCTCCCTCTTCCCTTTAGGATAAACTTCAAAGCTCTGAGGAGCCTGGCATTTCCATCCCTCCCCATCTGACTCCTCAATGACTCCCCTTTACCTACATCATGTTCTAGCCACACTGGTCTGATGATTGTCCCCTGAACCTGCCGTCCGCATGAGCTATCCCCTGTGTCAGGACTGTGTGCCTTCCTCACCTTTGCCTCTGAGAGTCTCTGGCTTCTCAAATGCATTGCTCAGGGCAGGTTCTACCTGCAACGAGCAGCCGTTTCTGCTTTGCTTCTGGCTTCCTGCAAGACTCTGTTCCAAGCACACCTTCTTCAGGAGGCCTTTCCTAGCCTCCTCCTCCACTGCCGTTGCTAGACCTTTCCCTGTGAGATGACTTTTGGTTTACCCGGTTTATTTATATCTTTTAAATACAAAATGACTGTAATCTTGTTTTTCCCATTAGAATGTGAGCTGCTTGAAGGCAAGCAATGCGTTCTTGCCTTTCTTTGTCTTACCAGGCCTTGGCACAGGGCCTGGCACATAGTAATACTTAATAAATGCTTAGGGGGCAGCTAAGTGGTGCAGTGGATAAAGTGTCAATCCTGGAGTCAGAAATTAATCTTTCTAAATTTTTTCCTAAATTCAAATCTCAAGTTTCTAGCTGTGTGACCCTGGGTAAGTCATTTAACCCTGCCTGCCTCAGTTCCCTCATTTGTAAAATGAGCTAGAGAAGGAAATGGCAAACCACTCTAGTATCTTTGCCAAGAAAACCCTGTATGTGTCATAAACAGCTGGACACAACTAAAAATGACCGAACAGTAACAGCCACTATAGGGCTGGAGATGGGAGTGCCTTTTGTCCCCTCAGACTCCATTTCTTTATCTTCTTTGCTGTGTAGAAGGTTCTCCGTCCACCTCCCCACTGCTCATCACTTTATTTCCATACCCTATCATAGCCACCCAGTTTTGATAGAGAAAGTAAAGAACTTATTTCTTATGCTACACTTTTGGAATTTCTATACCTAACATCTTGGACTTGGACCATACATAGGGCTTATGGTTTCCCTAGCAGGAACTCCTGGGATGTCACTATCAAAGAGACTTATTTAGTAATGACCTTCTAGCTGCCACTAAAGTCTGTCATCTTCCACCCTTTCACCCGTTTTCCCCCTCATTCATTCCCTTTCCATGAGAACATTCCACAGTTTCCCAAAGTCCCAGACACTCTGACATCTCCTGGCTCTTTTCTCCTCTGCCTGATCCGCACTCCCTGTTATTTCAGGGTCCTGGTTAGCTATTTAGGATTTGAGCTTGGGCATGGTTGGCGAGGTTCATTGTGATATTTCCCAAAGTCTTTGCCGCATTCTAGGAGACAGGCAGCTAACTTCTAGCTCCTCTCCCCATATGGCCCTAGATATGTCATTCTAACTTTTATGGGCCTCGTTTGCAAAGTGAAGGAGACTGATCCTGCTCCCTCCTAATGCCCATGAGTTAGATGAGATAATCTCCCCGGCAGATGGATTCTGAATTCTTAGGGGAAGATGCTGTAGAAAGCCAGGAAATTGGACAAACCTCTGACTCATCTCCTTTTTCCTCTGGTCAGGGCTCCAGTTAATTCAAATGCTCTGCTGACTATCTCCAGTTTATCTTGTGTATGTCTTGTTTCTATAAAGTTGTTAGCATGCTTTGTCCTCAGTCATGTTAGACTGAGCTCTTCAAGGACTAGACTGTCTTTTGCCTTTCTTTGAAATCCTCGAGCTTGGTATGATACGTGGCACTTTGCTGGTCCTTAGTAAATGCTTGTTGACTGACTCTCCTTGGGATGTGGGTCCCCAGTGCTGTGGTATTTATCCTCCTTTTTGGTTGACTTTTTTTGTCTCTGCCGGACACCCTTGGTGGGCTTCTGGAAGTATGCTGGGATTCTGGCTGTTTAAAAATGTTGTAGGAAGAAAAAAGGGAAGGAAGAATGCAGCGGTGAATGAAAAACCATTTATTAAGGGCTTGCTAAGTACTGTATACAGTGCTAAGCCCAGGTGACAGAAATACAGAGCAAAGAGAACTCTTCTCCTCAAGGAGCTTACATTTTAATGAGAGAGACTACACAGGGAGGGGAGTGGTAGCCAGGTAGGGACATTTCGGTCCAGGTAGTGAGAGGGTGAGTAAAACCATAGGGGAGTGATTGCATGAACACACCCCATCGAGGAATAATTCTGAATTTAAATCTGGTTTCAGATACTTACTAGTTGTGAGACCCTGGGCAAGTCACTTAACCCTGTTTGCCTCAGTTTCCTCACCTGTAAAATGAGATGGAGAAGAAAATGGCAAACTCTTCCAGCATCTCTGCCAAGAAAACCCTAAATGGGGTACAGAGCATCGGACACGTCTGAAAAATGACTGACCGACAAGTCCAGGAAGAACAACAGATATTATTTGACCCTGTTTCATAGTTTGAGGACCAGAGGGGAAAGGGTAGAGAGCAGTGGGCAGATGGTTGGCTTCTTGGGAAAGGAGGCTGTATAGAAGTTGGCCAGACTTGGGGAGTGGAGTGAAGTAAGGCTTCAGCTTTCCGGAAATAGTGCTGTGGGAGAGGCTGTCACCAGTCAGGAGTGGGGCAGGACTGAGGGTGAGGGGGATGGGGAAAGGGTTAGGGGTAGAGTGGAAATTCCTCCAGGGGATGGACTCTGAAGCAGAAGGCTAGAAGAGACCATAGGGGAGGTGGCCAGAGAGAAGGGAGCCCCTTAGAGAGCCATCCAGGAGGTTCTTGCATATGCCAGAGCAGGATTGGATGTTTATTTGTCATGGCAACCAGCACCTTCCTTCCAGTGCTTCAGGAAGGAGGAAATCCCACTGTGGCTTTTGCAAATGGTAGGGTAAGAAAAGATGTCGTTTTGTTTTCATTAAAGTCCTAATCCTTAGCCTGGCATTCAGGGTCCTCCACAGATGGGCTTCAGGTTACCTTTTCCAGCCTTCTCACGTTATTCCTCCTCCTACACCCAATCTTTAAAACAAGTTGGGCTGTTTACTATTCACCAGGCACATTCTTAACATCTTCCATCCCCGTGCGGTGGTCATCATTCAATCAATTGATTGATCAGCAAATATTTATTAAGCCCCTACTATGTGTCATGAACCATGCTGGAAACCGGGCATATAAGGACAAGCAACGAGACAATCTGTACTTAGTAGAATCTTGCATCTAATGGAGGAGACAGTAAATATATATACACCATATAATGCATATGTCTAAAGCCAGTGAATAAAATAAGTCAGTCCTTAAGCGTTTGTGAAGCACTTAGCACAGTGCCTAGCCCCTGGTAAGTGCTATGTAGATGTTAGCTGTCATTATTTATTATTATTATCATCTGCCATAGGCTAGGCACTGTGCTAAGTGCTGGAAATACAAAGAGAGGCAAAAACCCAGTTCCTGCCCTCAAGGAGCTCACAGTCCATAACTGAGGCCTTGCCAAGAGGTTGGGGTTGTTGGGGTGCCACCCAGGTACCACCTGGGTGGGTGATCTGTGAGAGCTGCTGATAGCTGGGCTAGGGCTCACTTCTCTCCAGTTTTCCTTACTTAGCCTAAAAGGTCATTTCTATGCCAGCACACAGTTCTTTTATTTGCACTGGGGTTGGTGAGTTTCACTTAGATCTTCAGTCAAGGACTGAGAGCTGCCCCTTCCCACCTTACATGGTTTGATCTGCCATTGATACTTCTGCCCTTGTTGGGCCTTTAGGACTCTTAGGACAAATGGGTCAGTGTTGGTTTTCATTCCAGAACCCCAAACAAAACTTTACAAAAACCCTTTGTGAATAGAAGCCCCTCCCCAGGACTGCCCCTCAAGTAGAATGGAGACTGTCCCTGAGCTTGGCACCGCTCTCTGCAGAGTTTCTTCTCCTTTTGGGTAGGGTCCCGTTCTAGATCTGCTGACCTTTGGGTCCCTTTGACATCACTAACTTCAACCTCTCATTGACCTCTAGGACAGATGTGTCACACATGAACCCCTTGACCACATGCGGCCTGAAACACTCTTGAGTGCACCGTAACCAGACTGAGATGTAGCTGGGAAACATTTAACCAAATAAATACAAATACAAAAATACGTTTCAAAACTAAGTCAATGTGTGACCCACAGGAATCCTTCCATATGAATTATTGGCTCCTGTTTCTGTTTGAGTGTGACAGCACTGCTCTGGGATACCCAGGATCTTTGTTGTTCTGGTGACCCATCCGTGGACACAATCTTTTCTTGTATGACCTTGGCCAAGTCACTTAACCCCCTTGTGCCTCAGTTTCCACAGCCGTAAAATAAGGAGGTTGGACTAGATAGCCTCTAGGGTCTATTCCAGCTCAGAGTCCAGGATCTCATCTTGGCCTCATAAATATGGGTATTCTCCCATGGGGCAGATTGTAGCCCATCCACCCCTTCTTGTTCTGTTTAATTCTCATCTCTGATTTACCGTGCATCCTCATTAAAGAACCTGCCCAATGCCCTAGACATCCTGTGCTGGTTCTTTGAACCTTTTGTGGATGCTACTTTAGCACTTGGTTGGCCATTATCTCCTGTTATAAACTGAATCAAAATGCTGGAAGGAAGGTACCAATCAGTCAATCAATCAATCACCATACATTTACCAAGCACTTACAGTATACCAGGCAATGTGATTTGCCTTATCCAGAAACCCATTAGGGCTGGCCTTGAACTATCCATCTCCTAGTGCTATTCTTTCTTATCAGTAGCGGGAGCAGTTGTACTGTTGAGACCCCCTGGATTCTAAAATGCCCAGACCTTTTAATGCCTGTCTGTGGGCCAACTATCAGTAATGGGTAGCAAAGCAACAAGCCTATCCCTTGAAACAAAAGCAGGTGCCTTCAGGTCATTCATTTTCCTGTTTGTCACAATCACTTGACTTCTGGTGTAAAAACCTGGATTTGGGGTTTTTTTGGTCTTGTTTTTAAAAGATAAATGTGCTGTCTCTGGATGGGAAAGCCACCTGAAAATTTACATGTCTTTTTCTTCCTAGGTGAAAGAGCAGAATGTGGCACCACAAGGTAAGAGCCCCAAGGCTTTGTTTTTTAACCTACTTGGTTGGGGGGAGGGAGAAGAGGGCTGACTGTTTCTTTCCTGTCCCCATTGGGATCTAAGGTAGGCTGTGGTCCCTGGCTTCAGTGCGTGCTTCCTATTGGATGGGGCTATGTTGAGTTGGGTACCAGAACAGGGCATATGATGGGGCGTAGATTAAATTCTCTGTGATATTCCTGATGCCCCCTTACTCAGGGGGCAATGATAGGAGAAGATTCATAAGATCCGACAAACCCTTTGTTTTAGCTACCGTATCATTTCTAGCCAACTGATTCCTAAATACCTGACAGCATTATGACTACAGGCCTGAGATGCAGATACTGAGATGGCTTATATTTGTGCAGCATTTTACTATATTGTATGAGATAATGATTTATTTGTGTCACTGAGGTCCTGATTCTCATCTACACTACTGGGGATCAAACCACATGCCGGGATTCTAGGAGACCTTCAGGTAGTTGAGTCCCTGTTGGCCAATCAGGGCCAATTATGACACAGACATGATTTGACTGCGTCAGAACACTAAACAATATGCCCATGCCCAGGATAGGCACTAAGTGTTTGCTACTGATTACAGAGACTTTACATTTTTGACCCTTGCCCCATAAGCCTTCATGTCCCCAGCCCTCATGTTCCAGCCTATTATCTCAAGAGAAACAGCTGACTTTAACTGAGCAAGCAGGCAATTTCAGGTAGTGCCCCTCCCTTTTTTTGCTTGTTCTTTGGGGAAAAAAAGGCAAATGCTGACCTTTAAATCTCCCCACCCATATAAAACTTTCTATTTTAGGGCTCTTTCTGAAGTGCCCACCTTCCCTATGATTTGCTGGCCAATCATGGACCACTATGGACAGGTGGTCATCCTTTAGAGTGGTCAGTGGTCCTGGGCTCCTGGGTTTTTTGTTGTCTTCTCTTTGATAGAGAGGACTTTTTATTGTATGTGTTTATAGGCTAGAGAGGAATCCACAGGAGCTCAAACCAATAAAAGAGCTAGTACTTTTGACGTGGGGCTAACCAGTGAACAAAGAACAGAAGCAGGTGGGGTGCCTGGGAATGCAAGGGCATCATACAGCTAAGATCATTGTCAGCCTTCAATAGTGTGCCACCATGAGATGTCTCCAAATTAAACAGATGTTTCAAAGCTGTCAGACATTTAGGGGGGAGAAGCATTTTGAGAATCCAAAAAATACACTACCCAAGACTAGGACATCAAGATGGATTTTCTCCAGGCCCCATTGGCCTTTGGACTCCTCCAAGTTTCTCCAGGTGCTCTTTCTGTGGCAGCTATACCCATGCTTGGAAGGCACTGGAAGCATTTGCCTCCATGGCCCACCCGCATGTGAGAGGGAAGCAAAGGTTTTCACTTCCAGGCTTCCTTTCTGCCCCCACTTACTGCCCTCCATGTCTCCTCAGAGATATGAGTATGTCAGTGGAAGATTCTGTCTCCAGAAGCTTCACAAAGTGGTCTTACATTCTGTGAATTCAAACATGTCCCATGGAGAGAAATGGAAGTCATCTAAACAGCTTGATAAATATGGGCCTGGAAAGGGATGTGGAACATGGGGAAGGTGGAGCTGAACAATTTTCCTTTTGCTGGGGAATCTGGGCAGGAAAATCAGGAGTCCTCTTTAGGCCTAGCTCAGGCAGCTTCTGTCTCTGGTCCCAGTAGTGTAGAATCATTAGAATGACTTTTAGATCAAGACTGTGGGCCTCTTAGCAAATATAGGTCAGTGGGTATGCAGAACAGCTTTTTAAGAACACTTTAAAGCCCATTAAATGTTTCTTGACAATCCAACGTTGGCAGAAGAGTGTATTCCCCCTCTCAGCAGCACTAAAGACCACATTTCCCAGCAAAGGTTTCAAAGAGTGGAGAAGATGAAAGCTTCTACCACCCCGCAGTTCCCGGAGCTCACTGGGCATATGACTTTGTTCCACACAGCCAAGTTCAGAAAAGGGTATCTGCTGCTAGACCTGTGAATTAGTCCGGAGGGGGTTTGCCTTATAACCATATAAATTGTTGATTTTGCTGTTAGTTTTTAGTTGGTGGTCCAAGAAGCTTCATCTCCAAAATCATTTCCAGGATAGGTCTGGTAGCCATTTTAACCCATGTGGAGAAAGTAGTCGGTTTACAAAGACACTAGACTAGTTACAGTTGGCAATCTCTACACCAATTAATAAACATTTATTAAGCTCCTTTTATGGGGGAGGCATTGAAGCACTGGGGTTACCAAAAGAGGCACAAGATAGTCCCTGTTCTTTAGGAGCTCACCATCTAATGGTAGATGGGAAGTTGCTAAAATGGAAAAAATAAAAGAAAACAAAATTAAGTTTCATTTGAGTTTTCAGAAAGTTAATTTAAAATCCCTTTTAGAAGCCTTGAGTTTGAAACTAGTAAATAATAGGAAAGAAATCCTACCTTTAGTGAGTCAGCAGTAACTTAAAGTATAGACAACGAATGAATTATCACTTTCCAGCCCAAAATCCAGGTTTAACTTGTTTTTATCTCATTATTTTTTTCTTTTCTGTCTTTAAAAAACAGCAACAACAAAAACCAAATGATCCTCCTGAGGTCTTACAACAGGGACTGTGACCTTGATCTTTAAATTCTAAGGCTTATTCTGTTACACAGTGCAGCTTCCCAATATAGATGAAGGACCCTGTGGAGACAGGTTACTTTGCCTGGTGCACAGGGTTTGGAGACAATGGGGAGTGGGAGGTGAGACGGGAAGAGATGGTTATTGACCTCACTGTTTTTCAACTCCATGTATGTGTTTAAAAATTCACTTTAAAAAATGTCCAGAATCCAACTTTTCTCTAAGCTTAGACCTGTTTCCTCTGTGCCTAGTGTACTTATGCTATGGGTAACCAACAAGCTTGAATAATGGTTGCTATTTAAGAGACTCTGGAAAGGTCTCAACTGCTCTTTTGCAAGTAGATTGATGTCTTTGCAAAGAGACCAACCTCTGTACAGAGACCATGGCATATACAGAATTGCCACCAAAATCTTGATTTTGGTTGCCCAATGCACGAACTTCTATCATTGTGCTGGAGTCAGATTTTGCTCTCCAAACTAAAATCTGGCAACTGTTGTCCACGCTGATTTTCCTGGATACTTTTACTGGCAAAATCATGTGAGAATTCTTGCCCAGTCAGAGGCATTCTTGGAGACTATGCCTAACATGCTCACCTCCATGAATCATTGTGTCTCTCCAGTGGTACTGGATCAGTGTTTCCATTTTTAAAGGGGGTGCAGGTTTTTTCTGTAGGGTTCTGGTGTCATCCCCTGGAGAAACTGCAGGCCAGGTCTTACAATTCATGTTAATTTGATCCAACTTGAGACTGAAAGGGGACATTACTTCCTGGTTTCTCTTTTTTCTTCTCTGTGTCTGTGGTGCTCTCCCTCTCCCCCACCTCTCTCTCTCTTTCTCTCTCTCTCTTTCTCTCTTTCTCTCTCTGTTCCTCTCCCTCCTTCCCTTCCTCCCTGCTCCCCTCTTCCTCTCCTCTCCTCTTTTTCTCTTCTCTTTCTCTCCTTCTTTTTCTCATCCTTACCTTCTTCTTTTCTCCCTTCTCTCTTCCTCTGCTGTCTCTCTCCTTTTTGTCCTCCCTCCTCCTCTTCTTCCTCTGTGAGTGTCTCTCTCTTCCCTCTCTTCCTCCTCCTTATATCTCTCTGTCTTTTGCCACCACTCTTTCTCTGTCTCTCTTCTCTCTCTTTCCCCCCTCTGTCTCTCTGTCTCT
>CM053599.1:40197408-40218143 GCA_028646575.1 Pseudocheirus occidentalis | reverse complement strand
CGCTGCCTGTAGTGCTTTCTGTCTTGTGGAGAGTTTTGGAGCTTGAAAATCTGTTTAGCGTCCCATTTTATGAGTTTTTTAGCGTGTTTGTGTGGGAGCTGCGGTGCTTTGCTGCTTCTAAGCCGCCATCTTGGCTCCGCCCCCCGAGACTGCTTTTTCAATCACAAAATATGACAAAAGCAAGAGGATCTCTTACAAGCCTCTGAAGTGAAAGGCACCTAAATATATTACATTTGGCATATTTCAATCTTGCTCTCATATCATAATAACAAGCCTTACTTTTTAACTACACAGATTTTCCATTAATAGTATATACAAGGTACAATTTCATTCTCTGCTGAGATAGTTAACCAAACCTTTAAAACTGGTTCTAAAAAGAACCACTCTCTGAAATGCCTGCTCAACCAGCTCTGCTTATTGCACCTGAGAAGTCCTTTCCAGGACATGATTTGAAATTGAATATGCCTCTTTTTTCTCCTTTGGCTCTCAGAAGCCATAGTTTCCTTCAAAGGTGAACTCAAGTGCCACTTTGTGAAGCCTTTCTTGATTACTTCTCACATTCAGTGCTTTCTCCTTCCTCATGTTTAAGCTTACTTATTTACATGATAAGTAGAATGTAATATAATCCCCTTCAGAATGGGAAATATTAAGTTGTTTTTGTATCCCAGGACTCCTCAATGTGTCTTGTATATGACATGACTCAGTGTGTGTTGAATTGAACTGAATTATTCTCCTGTAGTGTGCAATGTCTTTTGATGCTTCAGAAGTCCTTACTTTATCAGGCTTTCAGATTGTTTTGTTTATTATTATTATTATATGATATTCTGCATTTCCATGTCCAGTGATATTCCTTTAATATATTCCATATTGATCAGATTCTTGCTGATTACATTTCAGTCTTTAAGAAGACTAGATGATCTGAAAACTAAAGCAACAGGAAAGGGAGTGAGTTCTCTTACTGGTATGATTGGTTATATTGTCTGTATTTTCTATCTCATTTACTCTCTCAGAAACTTTGAAGTACCTTTTGAGATTCTTTTTTTTTTCAAGCTCTGGCAAGAAAATATGTACTTTAAAAATATGAAACAAATATATAAACTGCTTAGTTTGATTCTTTCCTATAAATAAAGCACAATCCTAGTTCCAAGTCCAAAACTGTCCTCAGGCTTCATTCCTACCCCCTGGCTTCTCAGGGCTCCCCTCAGGGTTAGTTGTCTGCAATGTTTTGTTTGGCATCCTGGTTTCAGGCTTACTATGACTCCAATTTTCGTGTTGGTCACCTAGTAAAGGAGACCTGATAGGAGATTCAGGGGAGCAGGTGCTTCCATGTTAGGCCATTTGGGCATGTTCCAAAGTCCTCATTGCATATTTCCCCTACTTCATAGTTGGTGTCCTTAGCAAATACACATTAATGCATTTTTAGTTAACCCAGTCTTTGACCCAAATTAAGAACAGTCCTCTTGTGATTTCTGGGTAAGCATAAGCAGTCTCCATTCACTTGCTTCCCCAGTGTCATATACTTAAGTTTCAAAATGGACAATGTTGTATGATCATCTAATTAACTCTACGTGTACAAAATAGAAATCATAATTATCCCCCAATGCAGAGTTTTACAGATTCATATAACAAGGAATATTTCACAAAGTTTGCATAGCCTTAGCTATGCAGTAGCTTTCTTAATCTACAAGTTGAAAAAGCAAAAACAGGTGAAGAAAACTGATTTCCCATCTTTCAGGGATACCTGGTTCACATTGAGCTTTCCAGATTACTTGGAGCTCTACCCCTAGGGATTTGGGACCTGCAGTCAGCAAAGGACTTATTTCTTTCTCAGATGAGAAAATTGTCCTAGGTGGAAACTCTTTCATGATTCAGTGTATAATATCATTTAACTGGAATCTAGATTAAAAAAAACAAACAAACGTACCTTTATATACAAAGTACACACCCAAATTCTCTAGGGATCCCTCTGTACCCTTGGAGGTCCAGGCAGTTTGCTTTGGGTCATTGTTCCAAAGGGCGCCCTAAATTCTTCCCTTATCTCCTACCCCTTCTCCCCATGGATCCATACCACTACTAGGGGTAAGCAAAATGGAATTGCAAAGTCATCCATCAGGACAAGAAGACAAGTAGAATTGGCTAGGGAAGAAGCAAAGAAAGGCAGCTTCTTATGGATTTTAGACACAGATATCTCATCCTAAGAGATTGTAGGGCGGTTTGCTTTCACAAAAGGCAAGTAGTCTAGGTTGGTTTAAATGCCAGAGAACAAGATGATCGTTTCTTACTAGACAGTAGCAACTTTGTGGTATTCACATAAAATTTAATGTGAATACTTACATACAGGACACAGTAATAGAGAATGTTTTAGTATATCAATATTTATATAAAGAATTCAATAATACGAAAAGTTTCAGTACATAAATGATCAACACACGAAAGTTTGCACAATTACACTAATGCACCTCACTTGTGGTGTTCCCTCAAGTGTAACAGGGGCTTACCAGCATCCCACTTCCATTTAACCACTAGCTTTTAAGGATTAAGGATTTAAAGGATTAGCTTTTAAAAAGAAATATTTACTTCCAAGGTATAAAACAAATATACAAACAGCTTAGCTTGGTTCCTATAGAGTGCAGTCCCAATTCTAAATCTAAAACCTCCCTCGGGCTCAAGTCCCTGGACACCCTGGTTTCTCAGGACTTCTTTGTTGTGTTGGCTGCAACATTCTACCTGGAATCCTGGCTGGAAGGTCACTGTGATTCCAACTCTCTTGTAAGGTTGGGATCACCACTAGCATCTGAAATCGAGAAGGACAAAATGAAACAGAACAAGACAAACACCCAGACCTATGTAGTGAGGAGAGGGAAGGTGCTTTCTTTCTCCTCCCTTCCTGTCATTCCCTACCCCCACCCCCCTGTCCCAATTCTTCTCCAGTTCATTTCATGGTTCTCATGTAGTGGCTGAACTGAAATCTTCACTCCCT
Organism: Pseudocheirus occidentalis; assembly: GCA_028646575.1. Classification (NCBI taxonomy): domain Eukaryota; kingdom Metazoa; phylum Chordata; class Mammalia; order Diprotodontia; family Pseudocheiridae; genus Pseudocheirus; species Pseudocheirus occidentalis. The sequence goes on along the minus strand of CM053599.1, from coordinate 40,215,163 downwards.
AGACACAGCAGGAAAGAGCCCTTTTGAGATACTTAAGTTAAAATCCTGCTAAAATGATGTTTTAACATCCAAGATAATCTTCACTAACCTCTCTTTTTTATCTTTTTTAGTTCTGTTAATAAAAGAAAGACAATGCCCAAAGTTGTTTACAACTTACTCTCTGAACGGGACTTAAGGAAGAAGCTCAAGGAGCATGGACTCTCCAGTCATGGGAGCAAGCAGCAGCTTATTAGACGGCATCAAGAATTTGTGCACATGTACAATGCCCAGTGTGATTCTTTACATCCCAAGTCAGGTACGAATATGTTGCTTTCAGATTGAAGTTGTGTTGGCTGGAGGTGGAGAAACACAACTTAAGTCTATCAAGTTTCCAACAGGTTTTTCAAAATAGTTTATTTACTGCCCCTTGTTTCCTCAAGACCAGTCAGTTCATTTGGTTGTGTGTTAAAAGGTTCCTGAAAAGCAGTGTTGAGATTGAGATGACAGGACAGAATAGAGCAATTTCACTTTCAGTCTGTCTGTCTTTTTCATGTCTTTTATTCATTGCTTGCTTGTTCTGGGGCCCCAGGGAAAAGTTTGTTAAAATGATAGATCCCAAAATAATACAAAAATAGCTTTAAAATAGGTTTAGGCCAAAACTGAGAGTTGTTAAAAATTCAGATTTGTATTTCTAAACATAGAGCATCAGTCATGCGTTAAGGCATCATTTGACAGAAAGTATCCGCCTGTCTCTTTGAACTCAGCATTGTAGGAAAGATGGGCTAAATTAATTGGTCCATCTTTTAAGAGGTTAACTTGAGTCCTATCCCAAAACATAACGTTTTAGTTACCATACAGATAAATTTTTTGTGATAGACCAAAAGAGATATGATGTAATTAAAATATGGCTGCATTATTGTTTTCTCATATAATTTTTATGCATATAATATATACATAATTATACATATAACATAATATATCAGGTGCACTTATTGTACAACTTATTGTGGTTCTCTTCCAGAAAACTCACTAAAACCAACCGTGAGATCTCAATTAGTGTGAATAAACCATCCCATGGAGTAGTAACATTATTCAGATTTGCCCTGCATGTTTCTATTGGGCTGGAAGCAGTGATCATATTTTATATAACTTCAAATAGTGCCAGTTAGAATATAGTTCTCTTCCTGGGATTTATTCTTCATACTCTTCAGGATCTAACTATTTTGCTTTAGTTAAATAAAAAAACACTGAAATGGAATCTGTACTCATTTATTTCCACTTACAATTATCCACAAAGTATAATGTGGGACCTCCTTTATTTGTGGGCTGGATTGCTGAGATTATTCTTGTTTTTCATATCTATTCACTGATATGGTAGTCAAAGAATTCAGGGACAACTGCCAACCAATTGATAAGATTCTTTACAAAGAATTAGAAACTATTTTCAGTCTTACTTAAAACTGTCTATAGATTGTAGTTATAATTTAGCTTGAAGACTGCCTTTGAAAATTGTTCTGTTTGAAAACTCTTACAAAACTAAAGAATATGTTGGGATAGATGTATATTCTATGCGTGTAAAAGAAGTAACATTTAGAGTAAAGATTCTTCCCTACAAACTTTGGCCTTCCAAATTTGCTGAAGTTTAATGACAAATAACTTGGTTTTATTTTGAACTTTTTAAACTTGATATTGAGTGATAGTAAACCACATTTTATATGCTTTCCAAAGTCCTAGAATTAAATTTTTCAGAGTTTCTGAAGTGAGGGAGGCAGGTTGCTGCACCACTCTGATAATTTTTGATTTGTCTCATGTTGTTATCCACTTCAAAAAACAACTTAACTGTCTTTTGCCTGGAGAATACAGTACAGACTCCTTACGTAGTTGCTCATTTTCCTTTACAGTCAGTTTCTGTCATACTTTTCTGGACCTTATCTTCAATTATTTCCTGTCATCTATTTTCTAGTTTAACCAAACTGGTCTACTTTCTCTTCCAAATATTTCTTGTCTGTTTCTGTCTACATTGTTTCCTCATGATTTTACCCTTTCCTGGAATACTTCTATCTTCACCTAAGCTCTACCTGTTCTTACAGCCTCATTCAGATCTCAAGATCTCCATGAAGCCTTCCCTGGTCAGTCTAACTCACAATTCTCTCTCCATGACTGAACTCTTAAAGAGCTTATTGCCTCCTATTATCTTTTTCTGTATATATACTTTTCTTATCTCCCCAGGTAGAGTGTAAGGTCCTTGAGAGTAGGAACTTGTTCTGATGCTCCCTTGTCTCCTCCACAAAGCCTAGCACAAGGCCTTGCCTGTGATTAGTGCTTAATAAGTATCTGTGGATAGATATGGCATTTCAATTCTGCGAATATCCTCATTTCTACTCCTGGAATCAGAATGCTGAGGAGGTTGGGGTGGCAGACAAATGAGGAATGGTGAAGAACATAGTGGGTTGGCTGTCAACTCAATATGGAAGATTAATGCAGGATAAAATATGATGAGGAGTTGACCTTTCCAGAGTCTGTCCTGTCTAGCCTTGTGGGGTATAGATCCCAGTCATGTGTTGAGTTAAAATAAATCATTATAGTCATATCTTCAAGTTAACAAAAAGGATAAATTTACAATTCTATGCTTTCCTCATGGAATAGTTGGGTTCAAACTGTGATTGACATTAAATCTGATATTAACTGTTTTGAAGATCTTAGTTTACTTTTCGGGGATTGTCTGATCATCTTAGTTTAGTTCTCAGGGACTGTCTGTTCATCTTCTAAGACTCCTAACAATTCAGAGGGAAGGCTTTCAGGAGAGGTTAGGAATATGACTTCTTATATGTAGATTATACATGTCAACAAAATCACTATTGTCACAACTTTATGTATTTATTTTAACAGTTGCTGAAATAGTTAAAGAAATTGAAAATATGGAGAAGACTCGACTACATCTTGAATCAAATAAACTGAATGAAAATGTAAGTTTAGAATGTCTGTTTCAGTAGCTTTTGGGAAGAAAGTGAAGCCTAAAATTGTTACGAAAACAATAGAAAAACATCATGAAATCATTTCAACAGGAAACATACTGGGACACATTTCAGCATAATGTATTGTATTCTTGTGTTGTGGAGATTAACTGGGGATGAAATCCAAAGCAGAGCCACTTATTAACTTTTGTGTATAGCATATCATCAACGTCAAGTATGGTGGAAAGAGCACTGGATTGGGAGTTAGAAGTCATGGAGTCTGGTGCTGGCTATGTTAACCAGGTTTTGGTTAGATGCTCTGGGCCTCAGTTTCCCCATCTCTCAGATGGGGTTGCAACATTGAATTTTTCAGGTTTCGTTTAGCTCTAAAACTCTTTAAGATTTTATGACCTTTAAAAAGGCGGTGTGTTAAAGAAGAAGGAGCGCCATCTTGTATTGAGGCCCTGGCCCTGTCACTTTCTAGTCTTGTGACCTTGATCAAGTCATTCAACCTCTCTGTGTCTTAGTTTCCTCGTTTGTAAAAGGGGGATAATAACACCTAGGGTCCAGCTCACAAGATTGTTGTGAGGATCAAGTAAGATGATACATGTCACGTACTTCGTAAACCTTAAAACAACATATAAAAGTAACTGCAATTTTCTTATCATTAGGAGAAACGAGTTAGCATTAAAAATCAATTTTAATTTTGTGTTTCAGTGAGATTATAAGGAAAGATGAGACATAAAGCTTCTCACTGTTGTCTATATCTAACTTACTTGGAAGGAAAGAAACATTGAAAAAAAATCATGAACCTATTGCCCCACCACCTAGGTTTGCTTTTTTTCTTGCAAATCATACTCCAGGGCAAGTTTTCATGTCTTCCCAAATAGCCTTTGCTTTCTAGACTCTTCATTATCTGATAAGCCGCTGCTGGAGGTGAGTAGTTGACTGAAAAGGAAATAGTCAGTTTCATTTTTTTAAAAACCTGTTTACTGTAGAGATGGCTAGGAGTGCCACAGTGCATAGAGCTCTGGGCCTAGAGTCAGGAAGACCTGAGTTCAAATCTGGTCTCAAACACTTAACTAGCTGTGTGACCCTGGACAAGTCACTTAACCTCTATCTCAATTTTTTTCTGCAAAATGGGGATGATAATACTAGTACCTCTACCTCCCATTGTTCTTCTGAGGAGGAAAATGAGATAATATTGTAAAAAGTTTAGCATAGTGCCTGGCACATAGGTTCTTCATAAATGCTAGCTATTAGTAGTTGGTCTGTTGGCTATCCTCAGCCTGATTTGGCCCATCTGCTGACAGTTTTACCAGAGTGTGACTGTGCATTCTACAGTTTTTTGGAGCCACAGGTGAGATTTCACTGACTGGATGATACAAAAGATATGTGAGCAATCCTGAAAGGGCTTATTCAGCCCTCTTTCCAGATGTATTGTCGTCCTCCCTGAACACCCAGGAGATGCCTGTCTAAGCATGTGAAGACTTCTGACAGACTGGGTGGATGAGAACAGTTTTGTTCCGGTGGCCATGAAGGTGGAGTGTCAGGGTTTGGTAAAACATAGAAGATTCCATGGTCATCCATTGCATCCTGAGCCATTGCCAGTCATCTTGACTTCCACTGGACTTTGATGACTCTGGAAGAGACAGTGAGGCTTGCAACTCTATGCAGCTCTGCCTCACTTAAATCCAGTTCACGTGCAAATGAAGACCTCACTCATCATCCACTACTTCATCCTTCCAAACTTGTATTGGACTGATCATCTATAGCTGTTGGTCTTCAAAGATGAAGGACAAACAACGTTCATAGCAGTAGGAGTATTATTTCTTCCTACTTTCATTAGTAACTAAAATGACCCAATTCTTTTTTCATCTTTCCTAAAGGAAAGCCTACCTTGAAGTCTAGTTTCTTCATTGAGGCCTGGAGGTGACCTTATTTTCTCTCTTTTTTTCTTTTCCCTTTTCTCTTTTTAAAATTACATGAATACATATTTAAGGAATAAAACAAGCATTTTCATAACATAGGACAGTAAAATAGATATTTGTATATGAAACTGCAAATCTACTATGCACAACTTGCTATTCCTTTCAAATATATAACAAAATTATCATGTAAATTTTTTTTCTCCTTTTTTTTCTACCCTCTTTTTTTTCTGCTCACACTAATGAAATCATAGGTATTTGAAGTTGTTCAAGGAATGGAAAATGAAAGAATTATTTGTTTTGTGTTAGTAGCATGCTTTAAGAAGGTACCCAGTATTATACTTTTTAAGAGGAAGAATCAGTGTTGTTTTACAATGGCCCTGATTTGGTGAAAGGGTTGGAAGTGGGGGATAAAGAAGAACAGGTTATCTTTCTTAAGAAAATAAAGTTTATTAACTTTCTAGGTGTAAATGTTTCTTAAGTGTCTATGGTTATAGAACAGAAAAGTACCATTCCACAGAACAAAAAATTTGGTATATTTAAGAATATTCATTTGTAAAGGACTGTTATAAGAGAATATATCCAAAATGAAATCCATTAGTAGTGTGGTCTTTAGTAATAAGAACGAACCTTCTATCAGTATGGCATTGTATTTTGGTCACTAAAACTTTATTTTGATGGAATTACTTTCCCTAAGTCTATATGATAGAAAGAATTTATTACTTTGTTGTTGTTTTAAAACATTGCATATGAGATTTTATAATATATGGCACTCATTTTGGCTTTCTGTCGTTCTGTTTGCCTTTGCTAAGTTTTACTTAATGGTTTCAGGTGATGGTATTTACAAAGAACCAGACAGAAAAAGAAATAGATGATATTCACAGTAAATATCGTAAGTAATATAATTTTATTTTTTTACAGTATGAACTTCTTGGTGTATTTTAGCATAACTTCAAAATGAGCATTTAACTATAGACCTTCAATTTTTAAAAAATGATATTATATAGCTTTTTGTGAATCTTAGTGTTATGCTGAAGTGGATTTGATTTATTGAAAGCATTTACTTAGTTAAAGTTATCCCACTTCTCTTTGACTTTCTGCTCTATTAATATGATAGCACTTTCCACTTTGTGCTTTTCCCAAAGTACGTTGTGAATAATAATGTTCAAAGAATCTCTGTGAGAGAGAATTGGGTTGTTCTCATTTTGTTAAATAGTAAGAGATGAGGTGCCAAGAGACTTATATAGAGCATGAACCTGAGATAGTATCTATTACAATATAATGAACATTTATTAGGGGTAAGGCCACTGAACTGTCTGTCTGTCGGGAATACTGAGCCAAAAATGGAATAGCCCCTTCCCCAAAGAAGCTTATCTGTTTTCCCTGAGGGTTGGAGAAGTATGGGGGGGGGGAGCCTATAAAAGACACAAAAATCACGTAGATAAGTAAATACAAGTAGGTAACAAGTTAGTAAAAGAATTTGAGGAGAAGAGAGCAGCAAGGGAACAGGGTGGAAGTCGGAGGAAGGAAGGGAGTACAGAGATTTCCAAGGGGTGGAAGTTAGGAGGAAGCACCTTGTAGGACTGTGAGGAGAGAATGTCTGCCAGGGCACGGAGGCAGCAAGCAGAGGCTGTACAGGAGATAGTTACGGGCCGTTTTGATGGGAACAGAGAACACTTGGAAACTTTGGATTTTGTTCTTAGGCTGTTTGATGGTGTTGTTTCTTAGGCTCATTTCACTGCTACTATGTAATGCTCTCAGATATATTTTAAAAATACTTCTCATTTTAATCATCAGGCTCATTTTTATTTTAGTTTTTCAACTTCAGTATTTCTTTTTCCTTAATGGTCTTTGTTGGTATGTAGCCTTACCAGGGCTACCTCCTCAATTATTCTGTTAACAACAGTCTATCCCGTCTTATTTTATGTTTTAGCTTCATTTTAATTTCAGATTTCTGTCTTCTAACTTGTAAACTGATTTTAATATTGCTTGCTTGCTAAAAGATATTTTGGGTTTTTTTCCCCTAGTTCTTGAAATTCAGTAGGGATAAATATTAAAAAGGTCTCTTTGAGAGAGAAAACAAGATGCACAAATACTGAGGCAGGGGGTGAGTATGGCATTGGCATCCGGACAGTTATGTGCCTTTGCTAAATATAGCTGAAAAGAGTTTCAGTGAATTACAGGTTGAACAAGAGTGAGTAATGCTGCACAGTTGCTAAGAAGCTGAGTACAGTGTATTATTCTGGGGTGTCTAAAGGCTTATATTAACCACAAGGTTATCTAGGCATTTATTAGAATACTGTGTCCTATTTTCTTCTTTCATTGCTTATACCAGTGGTTCTCAACCTTTCTAATACTGCGACCCTTTAATACAGTTGTGTTGTGGTGATCCCCAACCATAAAATGATTTTTGTTGCTACTTCATAACTGTAATTTTGTTATTGTTATGAATTGTAATGTAAATATCTGATATGCAGGATGTATTTTCATTGTTACAAATTGAACGTAACCCACAGGTTGAGAACTGCTGACTTAGAAGAAATGAGGAGGCCTTAATCACTGGGTTAAAAGATAATGTTTATAAGGAATTTAAAAGAACTAGAATCTTTTCTTTAAATCTAGGGAACAGATGAAATTGGAAACATCAGAAATGACTTAAGGAACTGCAAATAGTTGATTTTAGAGAATAATACTCAATTTCATCAAGGAAGTTCACATTTTGCTGTGCTCCTATGCCTTGGAACCCAGTTAGGCTCTATGGCTGCCCTGGACTTAGGGAGTAAATCAATCTCTGCCCCATATTTGGAGGGACCTTTGTAAAGAGGGCTGTGGTCTCCTTGCTGCGGCTTTGAGGCCAAACTTAATCCCTTTTCCAGAGTTGAGCATCATGTGTTTTTCTCAGGAGACTTTAATCTTAGTCATCATTTAGAAATATATAGTCTTTTAGTAAATAACTTCATCAGGGGGTTGACTTAAAAAAGTTTAACATACTTACATTCTCCGTGACCTATAATCCTTATCCTTATGGTTTATGATAGCAATGACAGAAAACAGAGATTTGACTTGTGAGTTGGCCCTATGTTGGAACAAAGGAAAGAGGATAGGTTTGACTTTTTACCTTTTTTTCTTTTGGCTAACTTTGGGGAGTTCTTAGAGAAATCTGAACTCAACCCAATTAATGTTATTTTAAAATTCTTTCCATATCAAAGTCATTTTTAAAAAATTGAGTCATTTTAGAATTGGAAAGAATGTTTTGTCATTGATAGGAAATTGGTTTAGAGATCCCTCTTATGTCTAGGATAAAATACAGATTCTTATGCTTTACTTTTAAAGCCCTTCACAATCTTAGGAATAGCCACGAAAATAAAGGATAAATTGTATATTTTATAAGCCATAGTAAAATAGTATGTAAAAAAAAAAGAATCTGTGATTTAGATTGGTGGAAGGAAATTCCCTACTATGCATTATTAGGTGATATGGCCTACGAAGTTGCCTAACGTACATAGAGGGTAAATGACTTGTCTATATCACACAGCTAGTAAACCCAAGTCTTATTGACTCCAAACTCAGCACTTTGTTCCCTATTTCATACCGTTTTGGTCAGATAATTCTTTGTCAGATCAGCATTATAAAATGTGATTAGAGAGAAATTAATACAGTAAAGTGTCTTCATCCACTGAAAGAGGAGAACCAAAGGGTAGGGGCTTAAACTCATCTTAGATCAACACCTTCATTTTACAGATGGGTACACAGAGATTCAGGAGCTTCCCAACAGTCACACTATTAGTGAGCATTGTGTATAGGGAAATAGGGTATCTTGCCTTCTGATGTGTTTCTAGCAGCTGGGATTGTTTATTGGCAAGAGCTGGCTTTTGAGCCAGGGAATCTAGCTTCAAATTCTCACCCAGCATTCTCCATGTGACCTTTGGCACATCACTTAACCTCTCTGGGTCTCAGTTTCTTAATTTGTAGATGAGATGATCTCTAAGTCACATTTCAGTCTAGAGTTACGAGTCTCTGAAATTCTCTTCAGCTTGAGTCTTCATGCCCCACACTTCAGAGACATTCTGGTCTTTTGGAACTCTCATCTCCTTTTCACTTCTAATTCAAAGTCTATGCCTTATAGAAATAAGAAGAAAGGAAATGAAGAAATAAGACATAGATCCTGCAAAGTACCATTGCCCAGATGTTCTATATCCTTTTAAAATTTGTTGGAAGTGATTCTTAAATCACTGATCAGATTGTCCCATCAGCCTGCTGTGGTTTGAAGCAGCAGAGTATAGTAGAGAAAGAACATTATTGTTCTTGGTTAGTAGGCCTGGGTTTAAATACTGGCTTTAGCACTTAGCAACTTTGTGACTGGTGGGGGGGGGGGGAATTCATTTTACCTCTCCACACCTATTTGTCAAGTGGGCAAAATAATGCTTGTAACTTTCTAGCTTAGAGAGAATGGAGCACGGTGGGTAGAGTACTGGACTTCATTTCATGGAAACTGGGTGCCATTGTCACATCTTGACACTTCCAAGCCACACATTGGAACCTGGACCAGCCCTTTCAGCTCACTGGGCCTCAGCCAACTCAGGCACTAAGATGTTTATATTAAGTTGTAAGTGGTTGCTCTGTGGTAGTAGAGGTAATTTCCAGTTACAATCACAGATCCTTGACTACTGACAGCCTAAATTATGAGGTCGTTCTTGTGAGAAAAGTGCTTTGCAGACCATAATGTACTATAAAATTTGTTAACATAATGAATGTGCTTTTGGATACATAATGTGTGAATAGTTGGTAGTTGATTTTTTTTTTTTACTTTTTGCTCTAAAAAGATCCTTATCTTTCAGGTAAAGAACATCAAAATGAATTTAAACTTCTAGTGGATGAAGTAAAAAAACGGTACAAGAAAACTGGCATACTACTCACCAAAGAAGTAAAGCAGGAGGTAGAGGAATCCATGGAAGAATTATTGCCAGTAACTATGGGTAAGAGACTGTCAAGAAAAAAAAAACAAGCAAAAATAAATACTACTTTGCCATTTATATGTAGCATAAAAAAAGCTTAATTTGTAGGGCATATGATTTATTGCTAAAGGTACTAGTATAGCTGGCATTGAAAAGAAATTATTTTATTCTTATAAGATAATGATGTAATTATTGTGGGGATGGAATATACTGCTGAAAAATCTCAAACTTCTACTATTTAATGTGCTGACAAGAAACACATTCTTTCATTTTTAAAAATGTACTCATTTTATAGTTTCAGATTAATAATCTTCATTCTATTACCATGGCTTTGGCTAATGAACCAGACCAGATCATAAGATGATTTTATCTGAGAGTATTAAACTTGGAGAATAATAAACTTGACCTTTTTTCAAATCTTGTCTCTGCCAATACCTCTATGACCTTGTGTAAGACACTTCTCTCCATACAAATGTCCTTATTTCTAAAATGAAGGAATTGGATCAGAGCCTTTGAGGTCCCTTCCAGATATAATAATGGGGTTCTGTGACCTTTCCAGCAAGTTAAAAATGTTTGTTTTCTTGCATGTTTGTTAAGTTTCTTTGTAGTCCAGAACTGGACTTAGGAAGAGTTTGGGAGTGTGTAAAACCATGTATGACATGATTTAAGTATAGGCACACTTTTAGTTCCTATGACTCTGTGACCATTCTTTTGTCCCCAAGAAGTTTATGAAAGTTCACTTGAGGGTCACAAGGCTTCGTCATTGAAGTCCTCAAATTCTCTTATGCTATAATGTTTAAAGTTGAATTTCTGTGTGTTTGGCTGTTGTTTGCATTTACTTGTCTAATTAACTTCTGAGATTCAAGCTTATTTGTAGATTTTTCCATTGCCTTTACAAAAAAACCAAACAAGCAAGCCCCAAAACAAATCATTGGGATTGGTAATCTTTTAAATGCTGGATTTAGAGTCAGGAGGATCTGAGTTCTAATATGGCCTCAGACACTTATTAGCTGTGAGACCCAGGGCAGGTCACTTAACCTCTGCCTTAATTTACTTGTCTGTAAAATGAAGATAATAGCACCTATGTCCCAGAGTTGTTATGCCAGTAAAATGAATAATATTGTAAAGTGCTTTATAAACCTTAAAGCACTAGATAAATATTATTATTAGCTATTATTTTATTTCATAAAACATCAGACTAGATAAGACCTTAGAAATCATCTAGTCAGTTACCATTATTTTATAGAGCAAGGAACTGAGACTGAGACAGCTAAACTGACATAATTCAGAACACAGAACTAAGGACTAAAAGACTTCTGCTAAAACCAGAACTAATGTTTGGCATCCTGACTCCAGGTTGATTGCTTTTGTCATTGCCCAATACAGCTCCCCACTTTGACGCCTTTTTACAGGGTGAATGCATTATAATGTGCTTCACTTGATATGCTGGGTATACCTGATAAATTTCTCTTTTAGAATAGAGCACTACTGGGGCAGCAAGGTGGCGAAGTGAATAGAGCACTGGCCCTGGGGTCTGGAGACCAGAGTTCAATCCAGCCTTAGACACTTGATACTTACTAGCTGTGTGACCTTGGGCAAGTCACTTAATTGGCTTTAGCATTTATTCACTTTACCAGTATACATTAAGAGACTCACTTAATTTTATATTAGTGCCTCAATGGTTTTGAACCATCACTACTATCAGTTAGTGCTTTTCTTAGTTGAAATTGTAGAGGTTTTTGGTATTTGATGTTCTCCCAGTAAAATAAGCTTTCGTTATTTCTTAAAAAAAAAAAAAAAAAAGCCCTGAGTTTGTGGACTCTGGCTGGAGTCTTTAGGAGTGATTTTTCTTGACAGATCAATAATTACTTTCTTTCATAAGCTTTCCCACCTCAACAAATCCTTGAAAATCTATGTCATGGTGCTCCTGCTCTTTATTAAAAGTATGTCACAACTTATTTATTTTTTTGTGATGAAAATTTCCCTAGAGATGAGTTTCATGCCTTATTAGCACATGTGGCAATTTCAGAAAGCACTATATAAACTTGCATATATAGTATGTAAACTTTCTGTTAGCTGATAAGAAATCTCATGTTGAGATTGTGCCTGAGCTGCCACTTTGTTTAAGGTTCTTTTAATTAACTTCATTGGAGGAACTATAGCTGTTGGACACATACAGGTTATCCTTAGACCTCTAGGCCTACCACTCTTGGCTTCTTTCTTTTCCATTCTTTCTCTTCAGTTAATTCCTGCCTTGATTTTTGCACAGTTTTTATTAAGTTTTTATTTTGAATCATATGACAACTTCTTTCCTTTTGTGGAGACTTCCTCACTAAATACTTAGCAGTGGGACTTAGGGTTATTTTTTTAAACCCTTTTTGAGTGGAGGAATCCTCCAAAGTTTCTGTTTCTGCAGTCTTCACTCTGTATAATTGAAAGTATATCTCAGGGGCGGCTAGGTGGCACAGTGAATAGAGCACCGGCCCTAGAGTCAGGAGAACCTGAGTTCAAAGCCGGCCTCAGACACTTAACACAAAAACTAGCCGTGTGACTTTGGGCAGGTCACTTAACCCCAACTGCCCTCCAAAAAGAAAAAAAAAAAAAAGAAAGTATAACTCAGAGTTGGTTACGAGGATGCCAACTGAATTCTGAGTTATATTCTTAGAGAACCTCCAAGAGATGTAAAGAAGAATCTTACCTGGATACTTTTCTTTATTCATATTTTCAGACTTTCTTCCACACTGTTAACTGTTAGTTAATATGGTGGCTGTATCTGCTATTTATGAGATCTAGAAAACTTGGGATGTGGCAAAAGTTATGGGGAGTTGGACCCAATTATTAGGTGTGTGTATTAGCAAGCACCCTAGCATACCCAGGGTCGCTGCTAGCACAGGTTCTTAAATCTGCTTTTCTGAAGGAAAGCAACTCAAAATGGGTTAACAGTCTCACTTTAATCAGTCAAACACATATCATTTACCTAGTTCAGGGGAAAAAGTCAGCACCTTGAACTCCAGAGAATACAAAGCCAAGTTACAAGCACAAGTTACAAACATAAGTTACAAGCAGACCAAGAAACAGATCAGCAGATGGGCTTCCAACCATCTGACCATCACATCCATTACCTATTCAAGTTACCAGAGAGGGAAGCATCAACATCTGGGTTTTTCGAAGCCGGGGGGCTCAACAGCTTCCCAGAATCTCATCTGGTCAAATCACACAACTCTTCTCAAAGTGATCCCTAAAGCAAAGCCTCACGTCAGGGCATGTATATATAGCCTTCACCTAGGTCAGAGAATGTCACAGCCCTCTTGACCTACTGTCTAATTACAAAGTAACAAGGTGTGACCATCCCCCCAAAAAAAGCCTCCCCACCACAGGCTCCACATGACCACATTCAGCCTATTAGGGGACAGAGTATACTTTCAAATCAGGGAGCATTCTCGGCCACGTAAGCCTATCAAAGGGGTCTAGGGTCAGGAAAGAGCTTCAGATTCTCATTACAGTGTACCATACTGTTAGTCAAGTTTTCATTGATGACAGCTATCATGGTTTTTTAGCTAAGGGGTTTGGATCCTTTCCCATTTGATCTGTTTATTAATTATATTTTTTCTCTTGTCTGTTGAATGTATTTTTAAAAGAGCGATTCTCAAGATATGTAAGAATTCTTTAGGAATGTTGTTATTCCATAAGAATGTTATTATCCCAGAAGAATAAGATCTTTTTGATGGTTTGTAATTCATTTTTCAGTGATTCATCTTATACTAAGAGTCAGGCATTATAAATGATAACACTATAGTACCTTCTTTTTTTCTGTGTAGTAAACAAAGAAAAGATTGGAGTGGAGGTGAAAAAATGACATCTAGTTTACATCTATCTAGTTCAGGAGGCCCCTGAAACGTGAGAGAGGCAGTGTGGCACGATGGGGAAAAGTGCCAGGCATAGCCCGGGTTCAAATTCTCCCTCTTATACTTAATTATGGGAAAGTCCTATAAGGTTTCAGGGCAGATGAAACAGATCATACCTTGTAGTACCTTCCTCCAAGGCTTCATTTATAAGGTTCCACTGGAGATCTGTCTGAGGTGAGGTCTGGAAAACACTTTCCACACTTTATATAAAATGTTAGTATATGTAAATATAAAGTTAGGGTTGACTTCACCTCTTCAGAACAGCTACCTTTGTCATGTGAGAATACATCTTAATTGGTCAAGCAGAGACTTTAGACTAAATGCAAAATATCCTTGAAAATCATTGGAGGAGTGCCTAGGAAGTCTGGGGTTTTGTTTGTTTGTTTTTTGGAATGGGGCGGGCAGGGCATTTGGGGTTAAGTGACTTATCCAAGGTCACACGGCTAGTAAATGTGTCGAGTGTCTGAGGCTGGATTTGAACTCAGGCCCTCTTGACTCCAGGGCCCGAGCTCTGTTCACTGTGCCACCTAGCTGCCCCTGGAAGTCTGTTCTGACTTTGTGAGGGATGTAGTAATGTCCTGTGGGGCCTGGAGAGAGCTTGCTCTTTTAAGTTCAGTTGATTTTTTACTGTTTTGGAAACAGTATTAGAGACAATGGAGACCTGTGCTGGAAAGAGGGAACAGCAGAGGGACAGCTGTCAAAACCAGAGAGTAGAATTGAGCAGTGACAGGGATGGAGAGACCGAGAAGCGCCCTGGGCTCTGCATTCATCTCACAGCAGAGGAGCTGAACGGAGGCTGCCTGTTTTATCTGCCTGTTCAGGGACTGGTGGCCATTTTGGAAAAAGATCTACTTATTACCGGTGTCCCCTGCTGGTTCCCGGCAGTCCTTGAACACTGGAATGTGTTTTATTTCTTCTTTGCCCAGGTATTTCTGATTACCTGCATTTTGCCTCAGTCATAAAGAGGCTAGTTGTTAGAGAGAAATATACATGTAAATTAAGTCAGAGAGCCAAACCTCTGCCTAAATATCAGTAATTTTCCCAACTGGAAGCTCAAGCATCTGTGATTGTACCTTTCACTTTTTGTTTAATATGAACTCCCTAAAGGAGTAGAGGAGAGAACCATGTGAACTCCAAGGGCCATTATATTACTTCTAAGCTTAAAAGGAGCTAATTGTTTTTTCAGGATATTTCATTAAGAGTTTAATTTTTCTTTTTAAAAAATGTAGTATTCATGGTTTTTAACTTTTCTTTTTAGGAGAAGAGGATAGTAAACCAATACTCACAGATCCAAGCTCACCTACAGTCCTGTTACCCCAGTCAGAGGTGGAATCCCAGGTAGAGATGGAACAAGATACAGTAGATGACCCTTCTAATTTATCTGAAGTTAAGGAAATGCCTCTACTCACTACATCAGATTCAGGAAGCAGGTAATTAGAGTATATATTTGGATTTTCTTGTAAATTTCTGTCTTCATTTCTATTCATAGGATAGCTGTTTAGGAAAGGATTTGAGATAAAATCCAACTCTCTGATATTAGTAGTTCCTCGATAACTTACTGTTTTTGATGACTTTCAAGTTCCCTTCATTTCCATATGTGACATTTAATATTAAGGCAGAAATTGGATGGTTGCAGTCAGTGATTCCAGAGAATGATCTTGGTTTCCTCCCTAACTCCTGAGACTAGAGGAAGGCAAGGGGAGAGTGATGTTAGACATTATTGGCCTCAAGGAGGGTTTGTAAAGAAGTAAAAATTTACCTTATACAACGGTTTATGTTTTCTTTTGATAGGTACTTTATTTTATCATGTGGGTGGTCTCTTCAGCAAATAGTCAGTCAACAAACATTGAGATCAGTCCTGCACAACCTGCAGCCCATAGACCACAGAGGATTTTGGACAACTTGGAAAAAATGTTGTTTTCTTTTACGTTTTTTGTGGTCTGTCCATGGGCTGTAAGTTACCTATAGGCCACAGGTTGTGCTGGTCTGATTTAGAGGTTCCGAGACCTTTAAAAAGGATTGTGCCTTCTCAACTTGTGTGATTTTTCTCCATGTCTTTCCTGTAATCATCCATGGAAGAACCATCTACTGTTGTGGAGGCCGATTCTGTTTCTTTTATTATCTTGAAACTACTAGAAGACTATTTGGACTCTCCATATGTGTCTGAGAGTGAACAGCTTTGGTAATTTTCCCTTTAGACATTTCCGTGATAATGTTTTCATGCCATTTCTTTTTTTTTTTTTTTTAATTATTTTTTCCCTCAATTACATATCAAAACAGTTTTTAACAGTTTTTTTTTTTTTTGAGTTTTGATTTCCAGATTCTGTTCTTCCCTCCCCACTCCCTGAGATGGTAAGCAAGCAAATATAGGTCATACATATTCAATCATGAAAAACATTTTCTGATTAGTTGCTTTATAAGTCAAATAACAGAAAAGCTATAAAAGAACGTGAAAAATAGCATGCTTCTCATGGTATTTCTTCCACCGAGGTCATTGCTGGTGACATACTAGTGCCTCCTTACCCTTTGTAATTTTGATTCTTTATTAGTATTAGTATTCCATGCTTCTCACCCATGTATCAACGTTAGGAGGGAATATTAATACTGTAAAGATAGGCTTTGTGGAAAGAAGCTGACGAGATCCATGACAGTTCCGCACAATTTCCCAAATGAAATCTAGCCTAATCTCTTACTTCCTAATTAATTCTCTGATTACCTTATTGTTCATCTGCAGTGCCTGTCTAGGATTTATATTGATGGGACAACTCATCTAACTACATGTCATTTTCTTGACGCTGTATATTTTGCATTTGACTTGTTTTTTCACTATGGTTGGCTAAGCCAGTGTCTTTCACATTCCTATGGGTTTCATTGGAAAGGATTTGTAGTGCTCCAAGACTTAGTTCACAGTTGTCAGCCTGTTAATAGGAACATTTAGAGAGTCTCACCATCAGTAGGGAATGCTTTTATTTGGATTCTACGTAAGCTGTCTCTGATGGGCAAACACCTTAAATGAGTATATGTGACCTTTTATATGTTGCTATTAATCACTAGATTGTTGACCAAAGTTACCTCTTTATTTATATTTATATATATCTATATCCATCTGTCTATTGTATCCTTTTATAATTTTTATTCCTGCAGGATTCCTGTCTGAGGAGAACCTTCAAGGACATATTTTATTTTACCAAATAATTTTAAAAAATCAGTAGAGTGGGGTCTTATGGTCTATATGTTTCTTAGTTGTATGATCAAAGATGTGTCTGCTATAAAAAACCATATGCAAAAATTCTGCTTGTTCCCTTTTCATATTTTCACTGGAGGTATTATCAGTGCATTTCATTCTCTTAGAGTTTTTTTTTAATTTATTAATAAAAATGAGAAAATAGGGATAAGGGTTGTTAAGTGCTGGTGTATTTGTTGGTTGAATTTTTTTTTTTTTGTAGAAAGCATTCTTCATGATCTTTTCTATTCTTTGGGAATCTCCCTCTATTTAAAATACCTTAAAAAAATTTTTTTGTGTGTTTTGCCTGTAAAATTGCATTGCCCCCTGGGTGGACTTTATCTATTTGGTCAGTTCCTCTTGCAGACTACAAGTATTATAAAGCAGAAGTCATTAAGAAGGTAGTCGGATGTGTAAAGCCCCAAAGAAGATTTTTTGAGGAAAGTGAGGAAGATTGAAGAAACTGGAATTTTGATGGAAACCACATAATCTCTATTTAAAATAGACTAGATTAATTGTAACAGGTGCCTTAGAATAATAAAACATCCATCAAATTAAAAAAATAACTTTTAGGGGGGCGGAGCCAAGATGGCGGCGTAGAAGCAGCAAAGCACCACAGCTCCCACACAAACACGCTAAAAAACTCATAAAATGGGACGCTAAACAGATTTTCAAGCTCCAAAACTCTCCACAAGACAGAAAGCACATCTGTTGCTACAGGCAGCACAGCAGGCGGGGCTCTTCACAGCAGTATGGGACCCGCAGCTGAAACCCTGGCTGGCTCAGGCCCTGGGGCATCGGGCGGGGAGCC
>CM053599.1:40143750-40196908 GCA_028646575.1 Pseudocheirus occidentalis | reverse complement strand
GAACTGTATTAAAGGGTCTCAGCATTAGGAAGGTTGAGAACCACTGCACTAGAGGAAGCTAGATCACCTTTTGGAGATGCAGCGGAAGGGTTTAGTATATTAGATTGAATTAGATGGTTTTTGAGGTTCCTCCCAACTCTAAGATTCAATGGGAGCAGACAAGTCATGTGTGTGGAGAATGGGGGAAGATAAGGGGAAGATAAGTGAAGCAGGAGGTTGGAGTAGGCATACAGTGAGGCTGCCAATGGCTGGGAGCACCCCCTACAAGTCTTCTCTTCTTGTTTCATTGCAGTGACAGCCCGCATAGCGAACCGGGAACAATTGATGAGGTTGACCATGACAATGGCACAGAGCCTCATACCAGTGATGATGGTAAGGAGGACACTGAGATGGGGAGCAGGAACCTGGGCATCCAGGGCCTAATGGAGAGAACCATCCTGGGCTTGAGTTTAGGTGCTTTTCTATCGGTTGGCCTAAGCTATTGACCCAGAAATACTGCATCTAGCTTTGAATCTATGAATCTCCCTAGTCCAGTGGTCTCTAAACTTTTTAAATTATACTCTTCTGTCAGTCAAATATTTTTTGAGAATAATCCCTTAATATATGCATATTTATTCATTTATAAATTAAGTATATAGATAATTACAATCATATATTATAAACATACATACAGTATAGATATTTTAAAGGATAAGATAAAGATGGAATATTTTTAAACAATTTTTTATTCCAAATTCAATGCTTTATTTATTTTTTGTTTTCAACATTAATTTCCACAAACTTTTGAGTTCCAAATTTTCTCCCCATTTCTTCCCTAACCCCGCCCCAAGATGGCAACCATACTGATTACTCCTTCCCTCAGTTTGCCTTCTCATTTATACCCCTCATCCCTCCACTTACACTCTTCCCCCTTACTTTCTTGTAGGACAAGATGGATTTCTATACCCCATTGCCTGCACATCTTATTTCCTGGTTGCATGTAGCAACAATTTTTTAACATTTCTTTTTAAAATTTTGAGTTCTGAATTCTCTCCCTTCTTCCTTCCTTACCCACTCCCACTGGGAAGACAAGCAATTCAGTATAGGTTATACATGTGTAGTTATACCAGACATTTCCATAGTAGTCATATTGTGAACTGTATTTCCCTCCATCCTATCCCACCGCCCATTTATTCTATTTTCTCCTTTGACGCTGTCCCTTTTCAAAAACAGAACCAACAAAATATTTATTTAATTGGCTTACAAAACAAAACCCTATGTATATCCTGGGGAATAGGGAAGATTTATAAATAATAATTTTGGGTTAGTAGTTAATTATTCAGTTATTTGATCCATGTAGCTAGCCATGCAGTAGAATTTCTTTTTAAAGATACTTTTTAATTGGAAGACACATAATGCAACAACTAAATAATAGGTCGAAATAGTCAGTGAACAGAACATCTTTTGAATAAATAAATATTTCTATATTAGCTACATAATCTAAGTCATAAAATATTTTTCATTACTCTATTTTTAAGATAAATTGTATTGATGACTTGGTGTTTACATCACCTAAATTTCTCCCTCTATCCCTTTCCCTTTGCACTCCTAGAGAACATCCTATGTAACAATTATTTTCAAATAAAGAGAAATGGAAGAGAAAAAACAACCAGCAAAACCAAGCAATACATCAAAAATAAATCTGAAAACATATCCGATGTCCCATGGCCATGGACCTCCCATCTCTGCAAAGCAGTGGGGGAAGAGTGCTTTCTCTTACTTTCTCTTACACTTCAAGCTGTTTCTTTGCCATTATGCAGTATTCACTTCAGTTTGCTTTCTCTTGGTCTTGTTATAGTCATTGTGGCTGTCTTTTCTTGACTGTTTACTTGACCACATTAGTTCATGGAAGTTTTCTCACATTTCTATGTATTACTCATATTTATCATTTCTTACAGTACAGTAATACTCCATTATGTTCTTGTACCATAATTCCTTTAGCTTTCTCCATTGAATGGGCATCTACTCTGTTTCCAGTTCTTTACCATCACAAAAAGTGCTGCTAAAATATGTTAGTGTTGGTGGGGACTTTCTTTTTGTCAGTGCTCTTCCTGTAGCATATGCCTAGTCATGGAATCTCTGGGGCAGTGGATGTGGCCATTTTAGTTGCTTTATTTTTGCTTCATTATTAAAAGCAAACAAAATCGAACTAAACCCTGTGTATGTCTTGGGGCATAGGGAACATTTGTAAATAATAATTATTTGTTAGTAATTAGGTATCCAATGTATTTGATCCATGTAGCTAACCATACAGTTCAAATTCTTTTTTAGGACTCTTTTTAATTGAAAGGCATAATACAATGATGAAATAATAAGTCGTGATAACCAGTGAACATCACAGCTTTTGAGCAGGAGTCTTGTTTCTGGGTATATAGAGATTCACCATAAACAATAAGTAGAAATGATTGCCTCTGATTTCACCTTAGCAGGATGTTTTTTCTCAGTTTTATGGGTGTTGGGCATCTTAATAGATGGGATCATATCTTAATTTCCTGATCCTCTTTGAATATTTTAGTTGTTTCTTCATATGAATATGAAGAACAGCAAGAAGGGTAGTGTGGCTGCACCACAGAGTACGGGGTAGGGGGTAGGGAGTAACAGAGAATAATGCTAAAAGGGTAAATTGAGACCAGGTTTTGAACAGCTTTAGGGAATTTGTACTTAGTAGGGAACCACTATAGTTTATTGACACGGTTAGACCCTCACTTGGAAAAAATCACCGTGGCATCTAATTGGAGAATGGATTGGAGTAAGGAGAGATCTGAAGCAAGGAGACCAATTAGAAGTCGGTTAGTAAATACATTTTTATTAAGCACCTACTGTGTACAGGCACTTTGTATTGCAAAGTGCCCAAGTGATGAGGGCCTGAGCTCGAGTGGTGATGGAGTAAGTGACGAGAAGGGGATGGATGTGAGAGGGCTGTGGTGGTAGAAATGATCGTCTTGGGCACTTGTCTAAACAAGGAGGGGGAGAATATGAGGTTGTGAACGTGAGTGACTGGAAGGGTGGTTGGTGGTACTCTTGATAAAAATAAGGAAGTTTAGGGAAAAAGATGAGATCATGGAATTTGCGATGTCAGTCACAGCCCATATGTGCCTGTCCATCCTTTGAGACTCGCTCTGTTGCATTTCAAATGAAAAGGGGGAGTGAGGCTCTTACATCCAGGAGCAGAGGGACCTTTCTCCAAGGGGCACCTACTGCAGCCACAAGAAAGTCAGGGGAGCAGGAGGTGAGTATTCTGGGTATAAAGGGAATTTTCCCAGTGGCACTTGTGTGGCTACATTGTACATAGATGTTGAAAAAATATATGTATTACATATATATATATATATATATATTTAATATACATACGTGTATATTATGGACTGATAGATGAACTGAAAGACCTAGTTGTTTAGATCCCTCTTAATCTAAGTTTCTTGGGAAGCTTTCACTGTCAAGACCTTGTCTACCATTGCATGCATTCTCCTAGTGATTTGAATTCCCCCACCCCATCCTCTCCTTTTCTTTTTGTTTTGATTTTTTTAAAAGAGGCCTTATGTGTGTGAAATTGGATCTGGCTTGAGTTTTACACAAAAGATTACATCAGCTTCCCTCTAAAATAAGGTCACCTGTCAGAAATCTTGCCTCTGGGTTTTTCCAGTGCCCTCACTGCCTAGGGGGTTGGCATTTACTATTGACCCAGGGACTGAGGACCTTGGTGAGCAGAAGGGAAGGGAAGGACCCAGGCTTAATTAAGCAGCTTGGAGGAGATGGTGCTGCATTTAGTGAACAGTTCCAGTGCTCTCCCCGCCCCCTACCTGTCTTTGCTTCTAACTTATTCTGTGGAGCCCCCTTGAAAGAAATTTAGCATTCCACTCCCCCCCCTGCTCTCCCAGAGACAGACTGTCACCTGCTTGGTGTTGCATGACTCAGAGTTTTCATTGATTTCCTTTGAAGCCACAACAGAGCGATCTTTCTCCTGCCTGAATGGCCCTAATTATTGGGTCTTTAGAAAGATGGCACAAAAGAGAACTAATTCTGATTATTGACAGTTTCAGGCACCAGCAAAAGGCATCTTCTTCCCTCTAAAATAGAGTTGTCCTCCTTGCTTCTTTCTTTTAGCAGATGGCACCTCTCTTTTCCCACCCACCCAAACCTGAAACCTTGGAATCACCTTTGATTTACTTTCTGAATCCTTTACCAGGGAGAGGTATCATCAGGTAGAGATCCTATGTGACCTTTGGCCCATCACTTAGTTCTTCATCCATAAAATGTAGATGTTGGAGTAGATGGCCTTTGTGGCTCCTTCCTGCTGGAAAACCATAGCATGATTGTACTAGGAGCCCACAAACCGGTAAAGGGATGTCCAGCAACCTCCTGGACACGAAGGTCTAGGTGGAATTCAGGTGAGACATCTGTGCTGGAGAGAGAGTTGGGAGTCAGCCCCTTAGAGGTAATACTTGAAGCCACTTGAAGCCACAACAATATCCCAGTGGTTATGGGAACTCAATGAACAGGAGGTTGACATGGCCCCATGGAGGCAGCTAGGTGTGCAGTGAATAGAGCACCGACCCTGAAGTCAGGAGGACCTGAGTTCAAATCCTGCTTCATACACTTAACTAGCTGTGTGACCTTGGCAAGCCATTTAACCCCAAATTGCCTTGCTTTTCTCCCTCCAAAAAAAAAAAAAGAAAAGTCTCCTTGGCAACTATGTGGAAGAGAGATTGGAATGGAGACAGTCTTGAGTCAGGAAGACCAGTTAGAAGGCTGTTGCATTGTCCAGGCAGAAAGTTACAGTAAGGGCCTGGTCTAGGGGGACAGTTCTGTGAGTAGAGAGAAGGGGACATAGACAAGAGTTGTGAAGGTAGAAATGACCAGATTTTGTAATAGGTTTGTTATCTAGGCTAAGTGAGAACAAGCAGTTGAGGATGCCATAGAAGTTATAGGCTTGGGTGACTGGGAGGATGATGGTCACATCCTCCATCAGGACAGAGAATTTTGGAAGAGAGGAAGGCTTGGAGGGAAAGATAATCAGTTCTGGTTGGGACCTGTTGGACTTGAGATGCCTACAGGACATGCAGTTAACAATGCCCAAAGGATAGTTTGTGATACAGGACTGTAGCTCAGTAGAGAGGTTGGGCTTGATATATAGATCTGGGAATTGTGTTCAGAGGGATGATAATTGAATACATGGGTGATGATATTACCAAAGGAGAAAGTACATGGGAAAAACAGAAGAAGGCCTCAGACAGGGCCTTGAGATTTACTTGTGCTTAGTGGGCATGATATAGATGAAGAACCATCACAAGCACAGCTCCTAGCACATAGTAAGCACTTAATGAATGCATGTTGCCAAGCAACATGATCAAGGGGGGTGAGGAGGATGGAGGGAAGGCCATTAGCTTTGGCGATGAAGAGAGCACTGGTAACCTTGGAGAGGGTGATTGGTGAAATTAGAAGCTAGATAGAGGATTTGGAAGAGAGTGAGAAGAGAAGAAATTGAAAAAGTGAGGGTAAACAGCTTTCTCAAGTTGTTGACCCACAAAGAGGAAGAGAGAAATAGGAGGGCAGCCAGTAGAAGTAATAAGATCAAGTGAGTTTTGTTGTTGTGGTTCTTGAAGGAGGGACAGAGACCTGAGCACAGGTTTAAGACGTGGGGGAAAGAGACTGAAGATAAGAGACAGACTAGGGCAGTGGTTCCCAACCTGTGGGTCGTGACCCCTTTAGGGGTCAAATGGGGTCACCTAAGACCATTGGAAAACACATATTTCTGATGGTCTTAGGAACGGAGACACCGCTCCTCTATCTGTCTCCAGGCAGGTCTGCCCATATGCAGATATGCCCACATATGAGTATTAAAGGGTCGTAGGATTAGGAAGGTTGAGAACCGCTGTTCTAGGGTCTAGACTTGTGATTTCTGTTGATGTAGGGAACGCCCAGGTGAAGAAGCTCTCTCTACCAGTGCAAGTCAGCATCTCCTTTTCCATTTACCCTTAATGACTTTCCTAGAGGTTCAGTGCCTTGCCCAGGGTTACAGAGTCAGTAAATATTGGAGGAGGGCCTCAAACTCAAGTCTTGCTCTGAGCCCAGAGCTTTCTATCCACCATGATTGGAATAGACAACTCCCAGTGATAAGGGAGTGGGACAGACTGGTGCCTGATTGACAACTTAGAGGCTTATTTGTAGTTCTCCTTAACTGTTTTATCTGTACTAATCAGTTATAAATTCACTGAAGGCAAGGATTGTGTCTTATTTATCTTTGTATGTATCTACTCCCAGTGCCTAATTCAGGACTCTTCTTATATGTAGTAACCACTTCACAAATGTTCTTTGAATGAAAGGGTTCGTTGAATAAATGAATGCAAGTCTGCATTCATGAATGCATGAGATAGTCCCCAACCTCAAGGACCTTGCTGTCTAGTGTGTGTGTGTGTGTGTGTGTGTGTGCACGCGCACATACTCAAACATATATTAGCATTTTGTTGTTGTTCGGTGGTTTTTCAGTCATGTCTGACTCCCCCGACCTCATTTGGGGTTTTCTTGGCAGAGATATTAGAATAGTTTGACATTTCCTTCTCCAGTTCATTTTACAGATAAGGAAACTGAGATAAACAGGGCCAAGTGACTTGCCCAGGGGTCACACAGCTAGTAAATGTCTGAGGCTGGATTTGACCTTAGGGAGATGAGTTTTCCTGACTCCAGATCTGGTGCTCTATTTGCTGTGCTGCCTGCTCTGTTCAGTGTACCACCATCTGCCCATATTATTAGCATACTTACAGGCAATGTGATATGGTGAATAGGGTTGGACTTGGAATCAGGAAGACTAGTATTTGAATCCTGCCTCAGACATTCACTAGATATGACTTGGGGCACATTACTTAACTTTTCTTTGTCTCAGTTTCTCTAGCTGTAAAATGGGGTACAAGTGTAAAGAACAGTATGCCTACATCACAGGGTTTTCATAAAGACAGATGAGATAATATATACAAAGCATTTTGACCTCCTTAAAGTGCTGTAGAAATGCTCACAATTATCCTTACATGCTATGTACACGTGCATGTGTATTTGGACTCTCTCATTTTCTTGTTCGTCCCTGTATCCCAGCTCTTTCTTCTCTGCACATATTCCCAGACCCCACCCAGCTTCCCACCTGGCATCCAAGAACCAGGTGCCACGGGCTGGAGGAGGAGGGGAAGCCGAGGTTAAAGCCCCAAAGGGCCGCCTCGGTCCCCCTTGTCCCTGCATGCCTCTAGGGATAGAGAGATTTACCAACACAGATCGCCTGGTTCCAAGAAAACATCGGGGATGAAGCATTCTCCCAGAGGCCAGGCTTCCTTGCCGTGGCTCGCAGACCCACTTATTCTTCTGGCTCTGTTGCTAGGCAGAAAGGTAGGTCACAGTCTCATTCTAGCAGGCTGCTGAGAATCAGATTCAAGGCGACAGCAGATGGAATGAAAGTCGACTATATTTTAACGGAAATGTAATGGTTATTGAAAGATCTCGGTTAATTTGGCCCACTTAGCTGCGCTGTCATTCCATTAGTTTGTTTTATTTTTTGCTTCGCCAATTTCAGAAGATGATAGAAAAACATCTCTCAGAGACGCAGCTAGGCAAAGCCTGCTTAACTGTTTCGTGGCTGCTCTCCATTAAAGACCATCTCACTAATAAAGCATGAGACCCAGCTGCTGTGACAGTATGCTCACTGAACACGAGTCAGACACCCCTTTTTTGGAGAGTAAGCTTCATGAAATATAAGAGCCGGCAAGGACTTTGGAAATCACATCTTCCTTTCTCCTGGTTTTACAGAAGAGACAAAGGAGGAGAGGGGACTTAGCTGTGATCACAGAGTTAATTGGAGAAACTGAGTAAGAGGGAGAGAGGGACAAATAATTAAAAAAAATCAATCAAGCATTTAATATTTACATTTGGTTTACTTAATATTTCCTTTAACATTAACCTAATTTTACATGTACTTAATATTTATATTTAAATAATAATTTTATCAAGCATGTATTAAGCACCTACATAGGCCAAAAGGGAAACTGTGCCTTCCCTCAAGGAGCTTACATTCTACTAGGGAAGAAACACATAGACATATAAGCGAATTCAGAATATATACAAGATAAATACAAGGTAATTGTGTGTTGGGGGAGGGGGTTGGGGAGAGAAATAGTAACACCTTCAGGGATCAGGAAAGGTCTCATATAGGAGGTAGCCTTTGATCAAATCTTTTGTGGAAGTTTGGGATTCTAGAGGTAGTGGTGAAGAGGGAATGGATTTTAGGCATGAGGGACAGTCTCTGCAAAGGCTCAGAGATAGGAGATGATAATAGGTGGATTTTCCTTCTATTTCATCCCCTGATCACTAAATGTGGCCATCAAGAACAGCACCAAACTGAGAATTACTAAAGGAATTGGGAAAAGTGGACAAAGTCTTAGAAGAATCTGGGAAGAACCTAACTTCTAGTTCCTGTTCTCAAAAAGGAGGACTGACATTCTCTCTCTCTCTCTCTCTCTCTCTCTCTCTCTCTCTCTCTCTCCTCTCTCTCTCTCTCTCTCTTTCTCTCTCTCTCTTTTTCTCACTCTCTGTCTTCGTATTTATCTACACAGACATATATGTTGCTTGCAAAAAATAGCCTAGAGCAGTAGTATCAAATAGAAACAGGGACCATTAAACCATATGTAATGATCCCAGCAGGCTGCATTTTGACTTAGTTTTAAAACAAAATGTTCTCTGTGTTTTATTGCATTTTTATTTCTTTTCTCAAATATTCCCCAATTCCATTTTAACCTACTTCCTGTATGCTGAGGAGTGTTGTGACTGGGGGGCTGAATGTTGGACTCCTGTGCTGGAGAGCATGGGTTCTTAACCTGGAATCTGTCAGTTTGTGTTTTTTAAGAATATATTTTGATGAAAGTATTTCAGTATAATTGGTTTCCTTTGTATTCCATGTATTTTATTTTATGCCTTTAAAAATTGTTCTGAGAAGGAGTTGATAGGCTTCCCCAGACTATTGCCTAGGAAGGCCAGAATACAAACAAGCTTAAGAGCCCCTAGTATGTAGACTCCACCATCACTTGACTTCAGGGAAGAAATAGAACCTGAACAGGTCCCTGAAGGACAAGCAGAGCCTGGACAAGTGGAAAGCAGGAGAAAGGGTCTTTTAGGCTGGGGAATACCTTAAACAAAGATGGGAATGCACAAGGAATGCTGGGGGGATTGTGGGAGATCAGAATGGTTCAAGTAAGGAATTTATGTGGAGAGCTGTGGGAGATAAGCTGAGACTTTAGGACCACAGATCTTGAATTGGAATAGACCATAAAGCTCATTTAGTCCACTGTCCTCATGTTACAGATGAGGTAGCTCCAGCCCCAGGAGGTTAAATGACAAAATGGGTGGGTTTTGAATACCAAGCTGAAGAGTTCAGATGGTGTCCTGTGGGCAGTAGGGACCTTCTGTCCCTGCCAGTGGTAACTGTCTCAAGAGAATGATCATGAGAAAATATTAAGTGACTGGATGAAAACCTG
This sequence comes from Pseudocheirus occidentalis, assembly GCA_028646575.1. Taxonomy (NCBI): domain Eukaryota; kingdom Metazoa; phylum Chordata; class Mammalia; order Diprotodontia; family Pseudocheiridae; genus Pseudocheirus; species Pseudocheirus occidentalis. Next base: position 40,187,360 of record CM053599.1, on the reverse strand, counting down.
TGAAAACAAATAGATATCAAAGAGTGAAAGCTGAAAAGATGGAAATGGTTGCTGATATGTGCCTTATTCCTAGGGGACTTGGGGGATTTGAAAAGTTCTCTCTTGAATACCAAGCTATGATTTCCGCTAGGGTACTTCCTGCCAGGCTCTGTTTAGAAGCAGAGCCCTGTAGATTGCCTGTCCCTTTCCTGAAAGGCTGACATTTTGCTAATTGATATGCATAGTTCATTTGCATATGAGTGCCTGTAATGGCAGGTTATACACAATTAGCACAAAGAGTCCATTGCTGCTTCTTTGGTTTAATCTGTTCTTTTGAGGTTGGTTTTCCCCATCTATCATGATCAAGTAATAAAATGATAAATTCTTTGTTGCCTCATTTGTGAAATGGGGTAGAGGCAATCTAACAGTGGCTAGATGACTCACCTTGGAGAAAGGACAGCATGAATGAAACCCAGACTCTGATTTATACTGGCTGTGTGACCCTGAGTTAATCCTTTAACTCCTTGGTGCCCCAGCTAACTCTCTAGGACTAGACGCTGTCCAGACAGATGCCATCTGCATTGGTACAGGGTGTCTTTGCACCAATGAAATCACAGCTTATTAAAAAATGCAGTTAAAATATTTGTGCAATAACCTCATAAAGTTATTGTGAGAAATAACACTTGGTAAATCATGGACTGCTATAAAATATGCATTATTGTTTGAATCATGGAATATCAGAGCTGAAATTATAGGATCATCAGTTTAGAAATGCCATAAAGAACCTGATACCAGTTACTCAAATAGATTATGAAACTGAGGACCAGAGTTTAGTGATTTAACAGGAACTTTAACTCCAAATGCAATGCTCATCCGTCTGCACAGGGCATCTTAACCCAAGGTCCGTGAAATAGAAGGTGTCTATAGGCCTCATCAGACTGACAAAACACACAGAAAGGTTAAGAACTGCTTTAGAGTGTGGCCCTGGGTTTATGTCCTCCTCCTCTGATTGTATTACTTGTATAAGTAAATGAGTTGAACAAGTCATTTAGCTTTCTGATCCTCAGTTTCCCCATTTGTAAGATACGGGGTTTGTCTAGATGGTTTCTAAAGTCACTTTCAATTCAAATCAGTGACATTTGAGGTCACTTATTCCAACACCCTTCATTTTGCAGATGAAGAAACAGACGGCTCAAAGAGATTTGCCCAAGGTTTCAAAGGCACACACACGCATGCACACACACACATGCACATATTTCATGGATCTTGGGTTAAGATCCCCTGTGTAGAGAATTGAGCATAGCATGTGGAGTTAGAGAGATTGAGTTCAAGCTACAGAGCTGGATATGACGTTCAATTTAGAAATAGTGTTCAGTACACTTAAAAACCGAATTCTCTGCAAGTTGATAATCTTACCTTTCCCCCTCTAAAAAAGTTATCACAAACTTAGCTGCTAACAAAAACCAGTCAAATTGAACATATAAAAAAACAGATAACATTTTATCCTAAACTCTTAGCTTTTAACAAGGCAGGCATGAATGGTGTATGAGATTCTGATTCGAATTCTAGCTGGTAGAGCACTTTCAAGTTAGGTCACTTACCCACGGTCACACAGCAGTATGTTTCAGAGGTTGGACTTTAATCCTGGTCTTCATTTCAGGGCTGACCCTCTAGCCAGTATACCAGAGGCTTACAAACTTTTTGGTCTCAGGACCCCTTCACACTCTTAAAAATTATTGAGGACTCTCTTCAGAGCTTTTATTTATGTGGGTTATGCCTATTGATATTTATCATGTTAGAAATTAAAACTGGATAAATCAGAGGTAATCGGAGATTCTATTCCTCCTCCCCCTTACCTTACTAATCTTTTTATCATAGAACCCTAGTCACAGAATCATTTAGTTGAAAGATATGAATTTTGTGACTTACTGAATTGTCCCTTTGTTGTTTCTTTTCCAATTCTTTGTGACCCCATTTGAGGGTTTTCTTGGCAAAGATACTGTAGTGGTTTGACATTTCCTTCTCTGGCTCATTTTACGGATGAGGAAACTGAGGCAAACATGGTTAAGTGACTTGCCCAGGGTCACACAGTGGTTATGTGTCTGAGGCCAGATTTGAACTCTGGAAGCTGAGTCTTCCTGATTCTAAACCCAGCACTCTATTCTCTGCACCATTTAGCTGCCCATGAAACCTCCCCATTGGGGAAATCGAACCCCAGTCTCCTGTGTGATAGGCAGGGATACTTACCACTCACTATGCTAAGAATATTGCCATATTGTTCTCGAAAATGTTTGCAGGTTTGTTTTTTTTTAATCAGCCAGAATATTTGATCAACCAGAAGTCCCCAACCATGCTGCCTAGCAGGGAGCTTGCTGCAATGACAGCGCCCTGGTTTTATATCATGCTTTTCCTCTAACAAGCTCGCATCCATTTCTAAAGCACTTATTCTCATTCTTGCCACACTGCTACTAGGAAGTAGGTCAGCTGAAATACTGAGACCTGTTAGGCCGTGCACGTGCGTGCGCTTAGGGAGTATTGAGAAAGATGGTCTTAGGGCGAGGGTAGAGAGCCTTTTTAAGACAAGGACCACTGATTCAAGAGCCAAAGAAAGCAGTCTAGAACCATACCCACCTTAGCAAAAAGAATTTAATTTGAAGAGAGGGGGTCACATGAAGCATTGAACATATCTTCTAGTTAAGGTAAGAAGAAGAAACAAAAAATTATTTGAGAAAAGCAAAAAAGTTAAAGAATATGTCATTTCTACCTTATAGTCAGAAGACAGAGGAGAAAGGCACACATAGATGATGATAGAGTAGGAGAGACATAGGTATAGACAGACATATGGAAGGAGGGAGGGAAAGAAAGAAAGAGAGGAGGGAGGGGGGAGACAGAGAAAGGAGGAAGGGAGGGAAGAAGAGAGAGTTAGAGGGAGGAAGAGAGAGAGAGAGAGAAAATATGGAGAGGGAGGGAGAAAGAGAAAGAAAACACCAGTGTTTAGAGATAGAAGAATGGACAGAAAAAGGCTGAGGTCTGGATAGGAGTTTAATCACACTGTGCTTGAGTTTTAGGAATAGAAATCAATATTTCCTGTTATCTTGCATTTGCCATATCAGGTGACTTGGGTAAGTGGGGCTTCACTTTCCTCTTCTGTGAAATGGGAGGATATGACTTCCTGATCTCAAAGGTGGGGTCCAACTATGAAGCCATACCTTTAAGGCATCTCGGTATTCCACAGCCCTTCAGCATTCTCCAGACTCTGCTTGGAGGGAGAACCTTACAGCAACTCCCCAGGCCTAAATTCTTCTCTGAGAACATCTATGCAAAATCTATGAAATGATATGGTAATATTGTGGGGAAAAGTCCTAATATCTGGGGGCAGGGCAGGGCTGGGGAAGAATCAGGAAACAGCTTCCTGTAGTAGGCAAGGCTTGTGAGCTATATTTTGATGGAAAGAAGAAATTCTAAGGGATGGAAATAGGGAGTGAATGCACCCCAGGATCAAGGGATGGCCACTGCAAAGGAGAGTAGAAGATGGAAGTGTCTGGTGTGAAGAAGAAGGCTGACTTGACTGGACCCAGCACCAGAGATCTGGGTGAAGGAGAGTAATGAGTTACAAGCTTGGAAGCCAAGTTGTACAGGGCTAGAAAAATGAAATGCTGGTATTTGATTCACAAGGCATTGGTGAGCCATTGGAGTTCACTGAGGAGGGGAGTAACACTGTTTTTTACAAAAATCACTTTGGCAGGTTGTGGAAGATGGATTGAAGAAGAGAAAGCCTTGAGACAGAATTACTTAAAATTAATCACCATTTATAGATTAAGGGTCTGAAACCCAAAGAGTCTGGGTTCCTTGTCCAGAGTCTCACAGTACTTATCAGAGCTGAGACTAGAAACCAGATGTCTTCATTCCTAATGCAAGTCTGTGCTGCTCTGCCTGTCTGTCTCTTAAACTGGAAGCCCCGAATCCCACACCTCTTTAGGCCACACATGACTTCCATTGACATACTTACTTTTTCTTGCCTTTTTCAGACGTGGAGCAGATCGAAGCTATTGCCAAGTTTGACTATGTAGGACGGTCCCCCCGAGAGCTGTCCTTTAAGAAGGGGGCCTCGCTCCTTCTATACCACCGGGCCTCTGAAGACTGGTGGGAAGGCCGGCACAACGGAGTGGACGGACTCATCCCTCATCAGTACATCGTTGTACAAGATATGTGAGTAGGCTTGGGAACTACCTGGCCTGGTCCAAGTGAGACAGGGCTGAGATCATGCTTTCCTCCTTAACCTACATTAGTCTGATTCATACTGGGATGTCCCTAGTTCTTGATCTCTACAATTCCATTCCCTAACTTACCCCTCATTGAGTTAGTTCATTTAGAACATTTATCTATTTCCAAGGACTGGGAGATCTTCTCCTTTAACATTGATATACTTCACAGATATTCAAACAACTCTCTTGTTTTAGGTGTATAGACACAATGATTAATATCCTTGGCCCATCCTTGACTCTTCCAAGGCCAGTCTCTACCCATGATTTCAAGCTGTAGATTCATGTTGTCACTCACGTGCATGGAAAGTTCACGTTGGCTCTGTCTTCTCAGAACTGGACAGAAAGAGTGTGTCAGGTGTCCGTTTTTATCTTTTTCTCCTGACCCTAGCACATACCCTATAAATAATACGCCCTTAAGGCTCGTTGCATTTGAACATAGACATGCCAGGTGTTTAATGCTTAGTTGTTGGAATTTAAAGAATGACAAAAATCCTGAGAAATATGTCTTGCATGGCCCAGCCACATCATTCATGCTCCCAGTGCTCACTGTTGGGGAATCTGGGGGACCCTGTCCACATATAAATGTAACCCTGGAGAGGGGCCACATTAAGCCATTGCCAGCCATTAATACCTTACATAGAATTAATTTCCCAGTGTCCCTTCCAGTAAGGTCTGAAGGGACAAGATCCAGAACAGGTAAGTTTTGATGAGGGTGGTGGATGGTCTGAAATACAAGTACTCTACAGTGGTGCCTTCTGGGTAGCTAGCAAGCCCTGGGAGGGCACAAGATACTTGGGAGAGGCTGAAAAAGGGCAATTGTTAGAAGGGGACAGGAGGCTCATTGAAGTCATACTTTGCTCCTGCATATTTCAATTAACAAAATTTAATAAGCACTTATTAAGCAATAAAAATAATAAATTATGATAGTGATAATAATAATAATAATATCTTGCATTTATATAGCATTTCAGACTTAGAAAGTGTTTTTTAAATATCTTATTTTATCCTCACCACAAACCTGGGAAATAGGTGCCACTATTATGCTCATTTTACAGATAAAGAAAATAAAACAGATGGAGGTTAAGTGATTTCCCCAGGGTCATATGGCTAAGTATATGTCTGAGTATATCTAAATAGGCAGGTTTTGAACTCAGGTCTTCCTGACCACAGATCTTAAGCTCTATCCACTGTGCCAACATTTAAGACATAATATTAGACACTGGAGACATTAAGAAGAAAAATAGTATAGTCCTTGACTGCAAGGGATTTATCATCTAATGCAAGATAAGAGATAAGATTCATATCCAAATGAGTATATAATACAAAGACAGGTCCTGGGTGGTAAGTCATACCCCACATGACTACCCAGCTCACCAGGCAGCACCCTGCCTTTAAAGTTCTACTCGATTCTGTCCTCTGTCTCCCCTTGCCATAATTCCTGTATCTTGTTGGGTTCTGGCTCTTCAGGGTGTGAGGAAGAAAGGGCCCAAATATGGAAAACAAAAGTCTGGTGGAGTTCCTTTATTGGCAGGGAAACTGCTAAAGGCATTGTCAGTGGCCAAAGCAAAGGATAAGAGGGGTGGCAGATACCTGAGCTAGTTCAGGTCCAATGGTGGGCAAGAAAGAAATCTGATTTCCCCTCAGGTCAGGGAGCAAGTTCTGGATAAGCGGGATTCAGGGATATCTTGGGGCAGCTGCATCTGCCCTTCCTGTTCATTGCCTTTCTTGACTCGTGTCCATTGGTCTTCCCAGGGATGATGCGTTTTCTGACAGCCTGAGCCAGAAGGCTGACAGTGAAGCCAGCAGTGGGCCCCTGTTGGATGACAAGGCCTCTTCTAAGAATGACCTCCAGTCCCCTACAGAGCACATCACTGACTATGGATTTGGGGGAGCCATGGGCCGGTAGGGATGGGCTCTTGTTTTGCTATATCTCATACCTTCTTGCGCTTGAGGGAGGGAAGAGTTAGCAGGTGAGCACAAGTTCGGTGCTGGGCAGAGCTAGATGGCATGGGTGCAGCCTGTGTTACCTAAAGTCGGTGCGGGAAACATCTGGCATGAAACTAATGGGGCGGGCAGTGGGGAGGAGGAAGGAGTTCAACAAGTTGGCAGCCTGGGACCTGGATTCAGATCTATCGTACAGCTCCTTATCTGTCTCCTCCCTTCTCTCTTTCCTATTCTCTGTCTCTCTCTGTCTCTTTCTCTGTCTCTGTTCCCCTCCTCTCTCCCCTCTTTCTCTGTCTCTGTCTCCCTCCCCCTCTCCCCCTCCACCCTTTCCCCCTCCCTCTCTCTGTCTCTGTCCCTTCTTTCTGTCTCTCTTCTCTCTCCATCTTCTCTCCCTTCTCTCTGTCCCTCCCTCTCCTCCCACTCCAGTCTCTCTGTCTCTCTCTGTCTCTCTCTCTGTTCTCCTTTCTCTCCCCTATCTCTGTCTCTCCCCTCCCTTTCCCTCCTCTCCTTTCTCTTATTCTCTCTGTCTCTTTCCCCATTTTTCTCTTTTTCCTTCCCACAAGTAGCTCCTCTCTCCTTCCTTCTTTCCTCTCACCCTCTCTTCCATCTTCTCTGCCTGTGCCTCAGGCCTGCTGGGAGACACCCACAGGCACTGCTTAGCTTTAGCTAATGACCCTGAGGACTAAAGAATTCCTGACCATATCTAACACTCAGTCTCCTATTATGCAACCCCCTTTCTCAAAACACTCAAACAGCACCCCCCTCCCCTTCCAGCCTGCCCTCCCTGCCTAACCAGCCTCTTTAAAGTCTTTTTGTGACCTTCACAGAATGTAATACCTTACATTTGCAGAGTGCTTTCACATCCATTATCCAATCTGATATTCACAAAGCATGAGGTAGACAAAGATTATCCTCGGCTGGTGATTGGCCAGGGATCACACAACCAGTCAATAATATGGCCACTAGAACCCAAGTCCTTCAATACTAGACCTATAGACTTTTTTACCATAGGATGCTCTAGTCCAGTGTGACACTGAAATGTAATGCAGAACTCCTCCCAAAAGGGGCCAAGTGATGGGCTTACCTTTCTCAATCAGTTTGTTTCTTATCCTTGGAGCCATCCCCTCCACCAAACTCTTAAGTAGACAATCCCTCTCCCCCTGGCCCATGTCTGTGCCCCCTGGCCGGTGTTTAGATGATTCAAAGGGACCTCGACACAACGTCCAGTTTACGTGGACATCCTGTGCTCTGACAACAATGTCAGGTACAAATGCCCATTTGTCCAAAGTGAATGATGCCTCATTTTTGTCTCTGGATACATTTTTGGGAGATAGTGAGCTAGCGAAAATATTCTGCTGGAGGGTTTGTTTCTGGTCCAATCAGATCTCACTGACACAGATTTCTTGGGAGAAGGCACGTATGTCTGCATTTATTCCAAAATCAAAATTGCAGAGCACTTTTTATAGAGATGAAGTTTGGCTTATTTAAAGCACGTGGTCATAACTCTGGCTGCCAACACAGCATCAGCAATTTGAGAGCCTGCTGGTACTGCTTAAATGACTAGGGAAAAATGATTATTAGCCTGTTAATTATCTGTAGATTAACTAAATTTTTGAAAACAGATTTTCTTGGAAGTAGGTTAAACATTCCCCTTTTTGTAAAACAAACAACACCCTACACTTAGCAAATCTCCCCCCTGCCCCCCCTTTTTTTTTTTTTACAAATAATATAAAGGAAAACTAGGCTGATAGGCTGATGCTTACTCAAATGATAAAAAATTGAATATCAAGGAAGTTTGAGTTAATGAGGTTTTATTATGGTCACTTAAAGCTCATGTAGAATTCCCAAGAGTTAGCAAAGATGTTTGAAAGTTGTCTCCCCATGACCCCCTGCCCCATGGCTCCTTTGCAGAGTACGGTTGAGATCAGATGGGGCTGCCATCCCCCGTCGCCGGAGTGGGGGTGATACACACAGCCCACCTCGGGGCCTGGGTCCAGGGATAGACACCCCACCTCGAGCAGCTGCCTGCCCCAGCAGCCCCCACAAAATCCCCCTCAACCGAGGCAGGATCGAGAGCCCAGAGAAGAGGAGGATGGCGACGTTCGGAAGTGCTGGCAGCATCAACTACCCGGACAAGAAGGCCCTTTCCGATGGGCACCCCCTGAGGTCGACCTGCGGCTCCACACGGCACAGCAGCCTTGGAGACCACAAATCTTTGGAGGCTGAAGCCCTGGCAGAAGTAAGGAGAGAGCCACAGGGCGGTCCCCTACCAGGGCACTCGGGGGAGGGAGCAAGTAAGAGCCTTTTGCCCCCCTCATCTGGGATGAGAATTGGCTTCTGCTGGGCCACTGGTCACGAATGTGGCTTCCCTTATTTTTTCATTGTGGGAGGTTTCTCTCTTGAGAGAGAAACCCCCAGTGTGCACTTTCCTGGGTTAAGGCATGGATGATTTCTATTAAAAATACAAATGTTCTCTGGAAAGAGGAACCATCAGAGAAACTATTGACACGCTAGCTCTTGCTGATTAATAATAATAATAATAAATAATAAATAATGATAGCTGGCATTTACATAGTACTTTAAGATTTGTAAAGCACTTTACACATGTTTATCTCATTAGGTCCTGGGAGGTACGTTCTAATCATTATCCCCATTTCACAGATGAGGAAGCTGAAGCCAAGAGAGGTTCAGGGTGCAGGGTCAAACACCTAATAAATAGCTAAGATAGGATTTGAACTCTGCTCTTCCTGACTCCAGACTTAGAGTTGTACCTACTGTGCCAGCAGCTGCCTCTAGACTAATTACTGTTTTATTATTTACTGGCTGAAAATGTTTGTGGGCTGATACATTTAAAAATAAGTATTCATAAAGGAGAAAGTATTCACATCTGAGTAGGAGAACAGAAAAGGCTTCATGTAGAAGGTGGTATTTACTTTGAGCTTTGAAGATTTATCAGAAGCCAGGGCATCTAAGAGGCTGAGGTGAGGGAGGAGTGAGTGCATTCCAGGCACGAAGAACAACCCATTGGGAAATGGAATATGGTGTGGGAGGAATGTCCAGAAGACTGTTAAAGAAGCTCCCTCTTCTTTAACATGTTGCTGTATACTGAGCACACTCTTCTCAACAAGCCTGCAAAGTAAATGGTGCAAGGAATTTTCTCCCCACTTGATAAATGGGGAAAACTGAGACTGAGAGGTGAGGTTACATGTGTGACATGACACAGACAGGAAAGACAAGGAATGAAGCTCAGATCCAGCACTCTTTCCAATGTGCCATATTTCTTTTCCCACTTTAGGAAAGAGGAGTTGGCATAATAGAGCATTGGACTTGGTATCAGAAAGATCTGAGTTTGAATCCTGCTTTTGACACTTAGTGTGATCATGGGCAAGTCACTTGGGCCCCCCTCCCAACTCTCCAAGACAAAGTTGCAGCCTAGTAGCTGAAGTGCTTCTGTGGAAGGAGCCTCCATACTAGAAGTTCCTTACACTGAAAAAGTAATAGGTCTGCACCTAAAACAAACAGATAGTGATCCCTTCCTCACAGGTCATTGTGACTCAAAGAAGATGGCATGCTTTTCAAACTTTAAAGTGCTCTTTTTGTTAGATACATATTTATTATTATTATTATTATTAGATATCTATTTATTAGATATATGAATAACTCTTATTGTTAGGGACTCAAAGAATTTCATAGACCTGTAGAATGTTAGAGCTGAGCAAGATTTTTAAGATTTTCATCTAGTCCCCTCATTTTACAGATGAGGGAATTGAGGCCCATAAAGAGAATTATCAGGTGCCCAAGTTCCCACAGCCTGGTGCTGACAGCATATACATGAAGTCATAGCTTGACTCAAGATTTAGATATCATAGTCTATGAGAGCTTTGTTGTAGCATGGTGCTCTGTTGTCTGCGGTACCATTATTAATGCCTTATCCTGCAAAGTGAAAGGAAAAATTTAAGTGTCCATTTGATTCCTCTTGAACATTTTTGCAAATTGGTGAATTAGTGGGGAAAGGGAGGGGCGGGCTATGATAATTTCTCAATGAGAGTATAATTGTGAAGGGAAGTCAAGACATTAACAGTCAAGAATAACAGATAATTTCTCCCTACTGTAAAAAAAAAAATAATAATAATGATAATACACCCTACCATTGTCTCGACTTTGGAATAGGCTTTTACATTTCTTTTTGACTGTGGCTAGCATAGCTGGTATTCTGAGAACTTGGAACACTTCAAACTAAATCATGAAGCTCTGATGTAAAGTCCCGCTGTAGGATATGGAGAGCTGTTGGCTTACCCATTTACTATATTCCTCTCCCCACCTCTTCCGTGCATCCTCATTCTGGGAAAAGACAGCATCACCTCTCAGACCAATGCATGGCACAAGCTTCAGCCAAGCTGCTCTTTCTCTTAAGCTTTCTGTCTTTCTGGCTCATACCTTCCTTGGGGGAGAGTGAGGGAGGTAATGAAATGTTGTTTTTTTTTTTTTTTAAGTTTTATCTCTCAGCCAGCCTACTGGCCTAAAATAAGCAAAGGAAACAGTGATGTCAACAGATGAAATAACTAAGCAGAATCCATAATGTGGTCAAAAAAATGTTGAAAGCAAGATTTATCACAAATAAGCTAAAAATCAGGTAGGAACATGGATGTCCTAAATGGCCATCTACTGAGTCAGTCAATAAGCATTTATTAAGAACCCTAGGCACTGTGCTAGGCATCAAGGATACAAAGAAAGATGGGACAGTCCCTCTCCTTAAAGAGCTCACAATCTAATGGTGGAGACAACATACAAGCAACCATATACAAAGATGATAAACATAGCATAGATTGGAAAAAATCAACAGATGGAATGCTCTAGAATTAAGGGGAGGGTATCTTGTAGGAGACAGAGTTTTAGCTGGGACTTGAAGAAAATCAAGGCAGCCAGGAGGTGGGGATAAGGAAGGAGAGCATTCCATGCATGGAGGACAGCCAGTGAAAATGCCAGAAACCAAGAGATGGAAGATCTTGTTCATGCAATAGAAGAGGGGCCGGTGTCACTGGATTGAAGAGATGGTGGAGAGTAATGGATGTGAAGAGTAGAAAGGTAGGAAGGGGCCAGGTTCTGAAGGGCTTGAAACACCAAATCGAGGATCTTGTATTTGATCCTGAAGGTAATAGGAGACGCTGGAGTTTACTGAGTAGAGGGCAGGGAGTGATTAAGATCAGACTTATGCTTTAGGAAGGTCAGCTTAATGGTTGAGTTAAGGATGGAAGGGAGTCAAGAGAGATGTGCCAGGCAGGCCCACTGGAATGGTACTTACAGTACTCCAGATGTGAGGTAATAAGGGTCTACACCAGACTGGTGGCAGAACCAGAGGAGAGAAGGGAGTACACTCAGGAAATGTTATAAAGGTAGAATCAACAGGGCTGGTCAACAGATTGGATTTGAGGGGTGAGAGAGAATGAGGAGTCAAGGATGATTCCAAGACTGGGAACCTTTGTGACTGAGAGGATAGAAGTAGGGAAATTAAGAAGTGAGGAGATTTGAAGATAAAGAAAATGAGTTTAGTTCTGAACATGTTGAGTTTAAGGTGTGTATGGGGCACGCAGTTCAGGATGTCTACTGGGCAGTTGGGGATACAGTGCTAGAGGTAAGGAGAAAGATCAAGGCTAGGAAAGTTAATTTGAGAATCATCAACATAGAGATGATAGCTGAATCAATGAGAGGTAATGAAATCACCAAGGAAAATATTACAGAAGATGAGAAGAGGGCCCAAGGGCCCATGCCAACCCTGGGGGATATACAGGGTTAGTGGGCATGACCTGGGTGAAGATCCAGCAAAGAAGAATGAGAACGAGCCGTCTGATAGGTAGGAGAAGAAAGAAGTGTCATGAAAATCTAGAGAGAGAAGAGTATTAAAGGGAAGAAAGCAATCTATATCCAAGGCTACGGAGTGGTTAAGAAAGATAAGGATTGGGAGAGGGCCACTAGATTGGGCAATTAGAGATCATTGGTAACTTTGGAGGGAAGTTTCAGTTGGATGGTGAGGTCAGGACTGAGATAGTAGATAGCACAAGGAAAGGAGGTGAAACTATGGATTGTAGACAGCCTTCTCAAAGAGTTGAGCCAGAAAAGGGAGGAAGGATGTAGGGTGATAATTAGTGGGGATAGATGGATCAAGTGAGCGTTTTTTGAGGATAGAAGAGACACAGGCTTGTTTGTAGGCATAGGGAAACATACAGTAGACAAGGAGAGTTTGAAGATTAGTAAGAGAGTAGAGAAAAGACAGGATGGAATGTAACCACATCGACATAAAGAGGGGCTTGCCCTGGCATGGACAAGGGCCACTTCTTCATGTGAGACAGAGATAAAGGAGGAGAGAGGAAGAAGGCATCTGCGCCATGTGAGATAAGGAGAAAGGGATGTGATACCTACATTTCTCCCAAGGTTTTTGCCTTTCATTAAAATTTAGTTTTTTTTAAAGAAGGAATAACATTGAGTCTTTTGTCAACTTTTAACATTTTAGTTCCAGTTAATTTGTTAAATTAGCACTAGTCATCTAGCAAGGCCCTGAAAACATGGGACACAAGACAGGTAAGTTGTGTTTCAGACAATTGGGTGAGGAATGTTTGGAGGTTGGAGCCTTTCATGGGGAGGGAAAGCCTTGGGGTCCCACGATGGGAATTGTGGGCAGTCACAGAAAACAGGGCCAACAGATGGCATCTGGATATTGGGTCAAGGAGGAGTGAAATTTAAAAAAAAAGAAAAATACAGAAAGGAGAATGGAGGGATTTTTACCACTGAAAACATACTTTACTTCCTAAAAATTTTTCCTAACTAAGATTATTAAGAGTCAGAGAATCATATAATCTCAGATTTGAAAGGGGTTTCAGAGCCCATCTAGTAAACAGTCAAACAAGTATTTCTTAAGCACTTAGAATATGCTAAGTGCTGGAAATACAAATGCAAGGAAAAAGATAGGCCCTGCCCTCTAGAAACTTACATTCTGATGGGGGAGGAGACAATACATAAAAGGGAACTGAAAAGATATGGGGGGAGATAGAGGTGCTGGGGCAGTAACATGGTAGAGAAAGTCCAGAGTGTCAGGAGTGGGACCTAGGGAGGAATGAAGACCTGACTGGCCTGAGAGTTTTCCCTAGAATGGAGGTTCTGAGAAGAAACATGCAAACAGGGGATGGGGCTTCAAGGGCAGAGAGTATTTCTGTTAGTATTTCCATGTTTAATTAAGGTCCCAGCAATAATCAAGACTGGAAATTTCTGAAGGGTTGTCACTTGTACATGTCCTGTTGGTGTTCTGGTCAACTCTCTTGGAAGCTCAAGTTTCAGAAGAAGATGCAGACCTGCATTGGTAAAGGGAATTTCTTCTCTTGGGAGTTCTCTGTGCCAATGAAATTCTTGGATCGGTCCCTAATACTCTTCTGTCATATAGAGAGTTGACATGTTTGAGCGGTTCCAGAGGGCAGGACTAGGAGAGATTCTAAAAAGGCAGATTTTAGCTCAATATACTTGATGATAACTAAAGGTGTCCCACAATGGAAAGATGCTGCCTTGAGCTAAGGAATTAAGTTCCATATGCCCAGAGATCATAGGATCATAGATGCCAAGCTGGAAGGGACCTTAGAGATGCTCACACCAAGACTGGAAGACCCCTGGACAGTTATGATGTCAAGGAGTCTCATGCTTCAAGGCAGGTTGATTCTAGACTGACTCCAAAGTCCCCTCCAGTGCTAGGAGTCAGACACCCTAGGAGCCAGAGTTGTAGGCCCGGATAAGAGGGCATGGGTCTCTGAAACTGTAACCTCACAATAGGAATCATCTCTTAGGTTTGTCTAGAGTGGACCACTTAACTTTTCACAAGGCTTTGAGCCTCAGAGTAGCCTTATAAAGAAGGTAGTGGGGAGGGAGGAGGAGAGGAGAGGAAGATTATTCTCCTTGTTTTACATATGAAAAAATCTGAGGCCCAAAGAGGTTAGGTCATCTGTCCAGGACCATACAGCTTGGTCAGTGGCAGGACAAGAATTTGGGACTCCTGCCACCTCTTTCAGAGAGTTGGGGATGCTGATGGGTTTGCTTTTTTTCCTCTCTGTAGGACATCGAGAAGACCATGAGCACAGCCCTTCATGAACTTCGAGAACTTGAAAGGCAAAACACAGTGAAGCAGGCTCCAGATGTGGTCCTGGACACTCTAGAGCCAATGAAGAACCCACCCCTGGGTTCCATCAGCTCAGAACCCGCCAGCCCCCTGCACACAATTGTCATCCGAGATCCAGATGCTGCCATGCGCCGCAGCAGCAGCTCCACCACGGAGATGATGACGACGTTCAAACCCGCACTGTCTGCCCGGCTGGCGGGTGCCCAGCTCCGCCCCCCACCCATGCGGCCCATCCGCCCTGTAGTCCAGCACCGATCCAGCAGCAGCAGCAGCTCAGGAATGGGCAGCCCGGCGGTGACCCCCACTGAAAAGATGTTCCCCAACAGCTCCTCAGACAAGTCAGGGACCATGTAGTGCCCAAATCCTATGGCCTCAAATGAAGGAAACCAAGTCATTGCCATTGGCAGCCACTTCTTTCCAGGGCAAACCCCAGTGTGGGGATGTCTTTGGTATCAGGAGAAGAAAAGTGGTCCAAAGACAACTTACCCAGGAACGACGTGTGGAGCATTGAGTTTATGGTATTGGCTGCTGTCTGTATTTATCTATTTGCAGAAACAGATAGACAGAGAGTGTGTGTATATATGCAGAGGGATATGTACATACACCGAAGTAATCTGAACAGAAGCTTTTCATAAGATTTCAGCAAAGTGTAAAAAGGCTTATTCTGCTTATTGTCACTGGAAATTATTCTATATATATATATAGATATGTACGTATGTGTCTGTGGGTGTGTACATATATACATATTTATGCATCTATATACATATACTATATATGTAAACACACATACCAAGTGTATAAAGTATCATGTTCCTTTTTATGAAAATTAGATTTACCTCAGACCTGTGCCACTAAACATCTCCCGTAGAGTGGTTTGGTTGGATTTGTGGGGTTTCTCTGGGAGATTTTTTTGGGCACATAGCAACTGTGCATGAAGCAATAGAGCTCTGACCTTTGGAGATTTCCCTTCCATGTAAGTGGGTGTCTCAAGAGACTGTGGTGTGACTTCTATAACTGTCTGCTCAGAAAGGAGACAGCAACACCACTGGAAAACAGGCCTTCCTCAATAACTGGGGAACCCTTCATGTCAAGCCTTGAAAGACTCCTGGTAACCTACAAGAGGGATGAGGGTCAACTGTCTGTCATTAAGGTACACTTAAAATGGACGACAAGAACCTACCACCCCACTCCCAACCACCAAACCTTTGTATTTGTGTGTAGAAAAAGGGGATTATAAGTACCTAAGCCGAAACGTAGCACAGTGTTGTGTGTGTTTAAAAAAAAAAAGGAAAAAAAGAGAATACAGTGGTGTTGAATACTTCCAGACCCAACAGAGCAGTAGTAATAAACCGATAGGTATGACTATAGTGGTTTAACTTAGACTGTTTGGGAAATCCTTAATTTGCCTTTTTCTCTTTTTTACTAATTATCACCGTGTCAAATTGGGACTAAACAGGCAAGGAGGCTTTGGTTTCCATTGGTTTATTTCAAGTTGCACAGTCATTCCCGAGAGTCTACCTTGGGTTGGGGTCCTCCCTCTTGCATGAAACGCATGAGCCATATTTGACCAGATCAGACAGGAGCCAGTCTGATGGGGTAAGAGTTTGCACTTTCTGTACTGTATAATACAGCTGGTGGAGTTTATGCAAATGAAACTGCTTTCTGTTTCCTCCCTTTGGGGAGGGGAACATGTGCTGATGGAGCTGGGATGCATGATTTCGTAATGTATGATGATCAAGTCTTCTCTCTCCTGACTGGGTTCAGGACCCTCTGTGTTTCTCTCAGTTCATTTTATTTTTTCTTCTGGCCTCTTGAATCAATTTTCCCAGGGATGTGCCAAAAGCCACAGGGTATTGGAGCCCAGGTAAACCCAGTTTGAATCTGAGCCCTCCTATTTAGACCTTGAATATCCATCCACGAAAACCCTCTGCTCACCTTGTCCAGCTCTTCCTCCACTCCTACTTCCTGAGGCCTCTGGGCATTTATTTCCATAGCAATGCTGATGAGCAAGGGAAGTTCTGTTCTAGCATCAACTGAGCATCACCCTTGGAAACCTTCCAGTGGTATCAGAGGAGTGGATGGTGGAATTTTCTTGCCAGCCTATCAAGGAGCCAGTTGTCATCATGCATCAGTAATAACATATGTTGCTCACAGGGCTCACTAGATGCATCAGAGGGAGCTTTTGCCTCCATCCTTCTGGCCTCCCAGGGACATCTCTTTCAAGGATCCCTGGAATTATTCCATTAGTGATTCATTCCTTTAGCTTAAGCATTGACCTGGACCCTTTGGAAAATATAACAGTATCCCCTCCCCACATGAAGCATGTCATTATTAAGTCCTCAGGTCTTAGTGTTAACGAATGGGATGTTTTCATGTCTGATAGCAAGAGCCAGGGTGCATGAGGATATCGGGTGCCTGGAGAGGGAAAGGGTTCTGAAGACTGTAGAAAGGGGAAAAGTGGGTATGTAGAGAGGGGAACCAAAGACAAGTTTCATATCCATCACTTTTCTGCCTAAGGCCAGCCCTGATTTTGTGAATTGGAAATCTTAAGCATAAAAGGAGGCCCAAGATCACCTGACTCAATCCCCTGCTGGATCATCATTGCCATTTCTGTGACTGGGTAATGGAGTTGCAGAGAAGTGACCTTGTCCAAGGTCCTGCAGCTGTCAAGCAGCAGAGCCAGGGCTAAAAACTTAGGTCACTTACCTCCTAATGCAGTGCTTTGTCTACTATAATCCACGGGATAAGTACCCTAGTAGTCATTTAAAAAAACAGCAACAAACTTCCTATAAAAGAGAATTACCCACTTATATAAAAAAAAAGATATATAGACTGGTACATTTTAGTACATTTGCAAGTCTGTTATATCATCTTCTAGGGACTAAAGACTTCTTCCCATCTGCCCAAGAGCCACTGAATCTAAATTCAGTACTCCTACCATTTTGGCTGAGTGATCATACCATCAAGACAGCCAGTTGCAAAATGAAAAATTGCACCAGTCGACTGAGATGATTTTTTTCCCCTCTCCAGATTTTATCAGTGGTCTTGGGCTGTGTTGTAGATAAAGCCATAGTCATTTTCTTTTCAGCACCCTATTTTCTCCCTATGGAATTATTTCACACTTTCTCACCCAGGAAAGGTCTCCCACCTGGGTAGAAGTACCATAGCTACATTGCCTCTAGGGTGAATGCTGACCTGCTGGGCAGAAGCAAATGAAAGACAAATTCTACATAATTTTTTGCTCTCACTGTCTCTCTCAACGGCCAGGACCCATGCATGCCTCACAACGCCTATCTTCCTGACCTTTGCCTGTTCTAGTCTGATTGATATTGTTGTATTTGTTGAAATGCTAGAAAAGTAACTATTGAAATGTAAACTGTATTTTAAAAAAAGGCTAAACGTTAATGGTAGCCAGTGCCACTGACCAAATCTTTGCACTTAGTAGATAGATCAATATAAAAACAAAACAGCCCTCTCCCCCACAAACCTAATCTTTCACTGTACAGTGTGTGTGTGGGGGAAATGTAGTCATTAGTCAAATAGTCCTCACTATAATCAATTTTAAAAGGGGAAGTGGTGTTTACACACTTGTTCATAAGCGTTGTTGAAAACTGTGATGATCTCAATTAGTTCTCTGGCTTTCTGGAGTTTTTTGCTCTCTTCATTTCACCTTAGTTGAACTCTTGAGGCCAAAGCCTTTTGTCTTTGGGGGGGGCAGGTGCTCAGTCTGTTCTAAAGATGAACCAGTGAGACATTCATTTAAAACTGACCAAAGACATGATTTCTGGTTCAGTTTCCCATGTTGTCCTGAAGAGAGGACCATCATTTGCCAATCCTTCTCGAGGACTTGAGATCAAACCCTGCTTCCCACCCTGACCCCTTCTTTTTTCTTTCTTTTTTTCCCCTTTAGTAACTGTGGGTCTCTATGAAATTCTTGCCTTTTCTTGTTTTCAGTGCGAATGTTTTCTCACCTTTAAGCGCCTTTAGAAAATCCCAGAACACAAGATTGGCATGAATCCTAAGCATGGGAAGTGAATGCCGCCTGATTTTTTTCCTTTCATACCATTGGGCTAAATTCCCAAGGGAGGAGGGGACCTTTTAATTAAGAAATGGAGCAGTAGGAGGTGGGGGAAAAAGATGAGCCACTTTTCTGATATCACAGCTTATAAGATAATAAACTAGAAAGTGTTCAAAAGAGGTCAACCAAGAAGGCAAAGGACCTTGAATCCTTGCCCTAGGAGAATTGGCTGAAGGAACTAAGGATTAAATATACTGGAAAAGAGAAAATTTGGAGTGGGGGGGGTTGGGAGGGGGGAAAGGAAGACATATGATATCTGTTTTAAAGTATTCAAGGATAGTCATGTGGAGTTTCTGCTTCAGAGAGCAGAACTAGGAACATTGGGTAGAAATGGCAACAAGGCAAATTTAAGCTTCCTGAAAGCAAAAACTTGGAACAACGAGAGTCACCCTAAAGTTGAATGAGCCGCCTCCATAGGATGCCAGACTCCCTTGGAGATCTTTCAGCAAAGACTGTTGGAGCACCAATAGGACAAATGACAGAGGGAATTCTTCAGTTCCAGGTTGGCCTCCATGGCTCTGAGGTCCCTTCCCACTCTGAAATACTGGATGCTTTGATAGCAAGTGAGGGAATAACTTGATAAATAACTATGAAACATTTTTTCTCATAATACATGCTCTAAAGGGGAACACAGGCTACCAAAAGGATCTTAACTGGGACTTTTCTAGTCGAGCTACTTGGACTGGCTGTGTGGCTGGTTTTGTTGGGTTTTCTCATTCTTTTCAGCACAAATGTGGAGGCCTTCCTACTACTTGGTGGTGTGTTGGCACTTAAAGCGCAGAACCTGGCCAAAGGACAGATCCCAAGGACAAATGTCACAGTTTTCCCCTTCACCACAGTCTTTTGCTTCCTGATTCTTTTTCACTTATTTACCTTTTTCCTCCAACAAAGAACAATAACTATGATGATAATAATAACTCATTTACTCTTCCCTCATAACAACCCTATGAGGTAGACGGTGCAAGTATTTCTCTCTTTTGCAGAAGAGGAAGCATCTGTTCAGAATGGGGGCTGGGGGTGACTTGCCTGGAATTACACAGCTGTTAAGTGTCAGAGTTCATGCTTCCCAGGCCAAGATTCCTTCTGCTCTCTCAGGTTACCTCATAATTAACCGCTGAGAAGCCCAGAAGGGCCCCAGACCTGAAAAGGGTAGCATGGATAGAGGAAAGGGAAGGGAGAGACAGCAAGGAATAGGAGGAGGGGGTTGTTGATGATTTGATTTTCTGCTGTGCAGAGCAAAGTCAGACTTCTTAAGCCTGGGTTCAAATTCAGACATCGATTTCTCCTGGGTTGTTTGGAGTTTTCCATCTTCAGGGCAACTGGAATTCCCACATATGCCGAGGCTTCACCCAGGTGGAAGGCAGGGGGCAGGGAGGAGTGGCGTTCCTAGCACATCTGGGACTTGCTGGGCTCCCCTCTTCTAGGCTGCTGGAGGTCACTCCTTCCAGAAGTAGGCAGCCCATCCTCTGGTGCTGGCTTGGCAGCTCTTGCCAGCTCCCCTCCCCACGTCAGCTGCTTCCTCTTTCCCTTTAAACTCTCCCGTGCCAGCCACCTCCAATGTGACTGTTCTCTGTAACCAGAACATTAGTGTACTTTTCCTTTCCTAGATAGAAAGTATATTCTGGATAGAGATTTTTGTACATTTTGAACTCTATTATCTCCTAGCAGTGTAACCGTTTACATGGTTTGGCAGTAGAGACACTTCTGATCACTTTCCGGTGACTGGCATTTCTTGTCTTCCCCTCCACCCCCTTTGCCTCTTCCCACCCCCACCCCAGTATCACTGTATACAAACCATTCTAAGCAACCTGGGGAAACTGTGCCCTCCCCTCCCCACTTTGATGATCATCCTTGTTCCTCTGGATATTGTTTCTGTATGGTACAACCAAACGTCCTTCACTTAGACTGTCTGTTTGGATCCTCTGTCCCTCCCACACACTGATGGTGCCCTGTAGACCAAGCCTCTGGTTTGACGTGGAGCTGTCCTGTGAAATAAAACAGCGTAACTTTCTCAAACTGGCTACTGATACTTTCTGCAATTGCCCAAACAGGCATTTGCTTGGGGTGGCGGGCTGCCTGGAGGTGATGCTCTCCTCCTCACCCACTGTGCTTTGCTTCCTGGGGGTGGGGGGAGGGGCTCGAAGGAGGTTGAGAGATACTATTGCTGTCACTGGCTTTGGCCTCGAGTAGCATTGATTAATCAACCAGTGCTCAGACAGGCATTTATTAATGGCCTGCCATGTATCAGACAGTGTGCTAAGTGCTAGAGATACAAAGACAAAAGTCAGATAACCCTTTTCCTTTGGGGGAGTACTCTTCCCACAGGATCTTTAGGGAGTATATATGCAAGACAAGAGCATCGTTGTTTTAGGAACACTGACAGTTTGTGGGGGATCAGGTTAGGCCTTTTGAGGGAAGGGGCTCTTGAACTGAGCCAAGAGGGGTGGGGAGCTAGGATTTCCTAGAGGAAGTGAGGAAGGAGAGCATTCCAAGCATTGGGGGGGGGTGTGGTGGAACACCTATGCAAAATGGTTTAGAAAGACTGAAATAAAGACCCTGGAATGGGCATTTTCTAATATGAATCAAATCCCATGGTATGGTGGGAGGGGGAAACATAATCAGAAATCCGTGTGTGTGTGTGTGTGTGTGTGTGTGTGTGTGTGTGTGTGTGTGTGTGTGTTTATAGGCCACATGATCACAATCATCAATTTGATTCAATTTAAAGAATTGAGATGTGCAGGGTACTATATATGCTAGTCAATGGGGATACAAAAAAAATGAATTGGTCCCTTATAACACCAAACAAAAGCAACTTGCAGGTTCTGATTACGAACAGAATAACTCTCCATATATTTAGTAGCAAATTAAGGCAAAGCATTCACAGAAAAGAGAAAATCTAAATACAGAGTAACTCTATCATTTAGTAAGTTCTCAGTTCAATCACAAAGTACAAAAGTCAAAGTACTCCACCTGTGGGTAGTCTCAACTGGAAATCAATTTCCAATCATAAAGTACATTCATTTGGCCAGTCACAAAACACAAAGGCCATCCACCCCTAGATCACAACTAGGTTACATTATATTCACAGCATTCAGTACCGAAGGAGAGGTCTTTTCTTCATCTTGACTCAAGAAATGATCTCAGCAGTTTCTGTTCCTGGGAAGACAAGCCTCAACAAAAACACCACATCAACCTAAGCCCAACAAGGTCTGAGGCCTCTGTCAACAAATGACTCTGACAAAGTAACATCAAAACAGAGACAAAATACTGGCACCAGAGTTATGCCTCCTCAGTTCTTGGCAGCTCTCAAAAGTCCTGGGCAACTCCAACTGGCCCTCAGCAGTCCAGACAGCTTTGGCTGGTAGTTCTCTGTCTGTCTCTCAGCAACTCTGGCCCCCAGCAGTTCTCTCTCTCTGCCTCCATGATGCTGCTCCCCAAAGTTCTTCTGCCCTCTCCCTGTTGGTTCTCTCTCTCCACAGCCCCAGCTCCTCCCAGTTCAGCCCCTTCTTGTCACATCAACAAGTCCATCCCATTGTGTGGGGTTCAAATTCCTTTACCATTACGTCCATTGCCCTCAAGAAGCTTATATTCTACCAGGAAGTTAAAGCTTATACATAAATCAGTAAATGAAAAATACATACAAAGTAATACAATACAATAAAAAGTAATTTCAGGAGACAAAGAAATGGCACAGAAGTGGGAGATATAATATCCTCTCTAAGTGGAGAGTTCTTAAAGTGAGACAATATTATAATGGGTAGGAAAAGGTGATAGGAGTCAAATTATGAAGGGTTTTAAATGCCAGACTGAGGATTTTGTATCCTTAGTAGCAACAGGGAGTTACTGAAGATTTTTTTGAGTGGGAAGAAGATGATGTCAGACCTGTGTTTTGGGAATATCAGTTTGACATCCACATGAGAATCATTATTAATATCAATTATTAATTGATCCAAGCCCCCATGACACCTACCATCATGAAATGCTAGTGGCCAGCAAGTATTTAGTTTTTG
Organism: Pseudocheirus occidentalis; assembly: GCA_028646575.1. Lineage (NCBI taxonomy): Eukaryota > Metazoa > Chordata > Mammalia > Diprotodontia > Pseudocheiridae > Pseudocheirus > Pseudocheirus occidentalis. Next base: position 40,164,929 of record CM053599.1, on the reverse strand, counting down.
GAGGCATCCAGGGATGTATGTGAGCTGGCTAGGGGGGTTAGCAGTCAAAATTGCAATTAAGCCTCATGCTCAACTTCCAGGCCACTCAGGAGGTAATAGCATCCTGGCAAAGACCAAAAAAGTAGAATTGGGGGGGGGCAACAACAACACAACATTGTTCCTGGATTTATGTATGATCATAGATCAATACATTTTGTGAATATAGACAGTCCCTGATTTATGTGTTGTGCTCACTGTCTTTTCTTTTTCACCAATGGTTTTTAGCTGTTGCCAGCAGAAAGGATCCAATGGAGAATCCAGAAGGAAATGGAGAAACCATCAAATCCAATGCTCTCATTATATGACGATGCCCAGAGATATTGAGGCTAAATGCAAAGAGGAGAGAGGGAGACAGAAAGAGCAAGACTAGTTGACTTAACCAAGGCCACATAGAAAACAAAGGGTAGACTCGGGTCTTCTAAACCATTGTGCTTTCTCTGTGATGGTACCTCCCTGCACAATGACTTCTGGGAGCTGTTATGCCATACTCTCAAGGCTGACCAGACTCAACAGATTTAGCCTAGGACTGGGTTGACCCAGAATTCCTATAGCACAGAGTAGGTTCTAGGATCATAAATTGAGAACTGGGAGGAACTATAGAGATTTCTTAGTCTAGTGGCTTCATTTGGCAGATGAGAAAACTGGGATTCAGAGAAGTTAGATGACTTGTCCAAGGTCATAAGTGTAGGAGAGTTGGGTAATGAGTCAATGACCCCTGACTCTATATCCAGTGTGCTTTCCACTACAGGACCTCCATTGGGATGTTATTTAGTCAAGGACCACCTTGGCTTCTAGTCAGGAGCTTGGACAAGTCCTGATTTGCAGTAGGAAGAGGCCCTCATGCCAGTGAAATCATTGGTCCTTTTAATATTGAGGAAAAAAAAATAAGAGACACTGTGGCTAAATGGATAGAGAGAAAGAGCCTGTGTTGGGAGTCAGGAGGAAGTCTTGGACTCATGGTCAAGTCAAATTAATCTCTCCATATCCCAGGCAATTTTCCAAAACTTTAAGTTTTAGAGTCACTGCCAGACCACCTAGATAGACAAGGGTTCTTCCTAAGCCTTCCCTACTAGTGAAATCATAGGTTGGACCAAAAAATAAAATTAGACTTCTCAAGATTAGGCTTTGGACATTTTTACCTAGGTTGACTTGTCCAGGGTTACCCAGGTAAGAAGTAACAGAGCCAGATGTTGTGATTTAAAAGCCTCCATGCTCTTTCCATAACTTCCCAACCCTGCCAGATGTATACTGGAAGCTCTTCCATGAGCCCATAATTCCTTCCAGCTCTGAATCTCAAGTATGACCCAAAGAAATAGTAGAAACTGTTTTGAGATGAAAAGAGCCTGGTGTCTTTAATATTGGTTGTAAGAAATCAGCATTATCTCTTCTACAAAAATCTTTCTCTGGTGTGTCATCACAACATGGAGGTGACCTGGGCTATCAAAGTCTTTGCCAGCTGAACAAGACACCCTGGCAGATTCTGCCAAGTTGAAAAAGTCCTTGAATGTGAGCCAGAGACATGCAGTCTAGCATCAGGAGACCAGCTCATCTTCTTGCCTTTTAGTCTAGAGCAGAGCTTCATCTGAGTCTGTGAACTTGGTTTTTAAAAATACTTTTGGTAACTGTATTTCAATATAATTGGTATCCTTTATAATTCAATATGTATTTTATTTTATGCATTTATTCCCAGAAGGGATTTATTGTAGGCTCCAGTAGACGGTTAAAGGGATTCATGGCACACAGGAAAAGGTTAAGAATCTCTGATTTGTGGGGAAGTTCAAGGGCATTCTTATTAGCACAGCACATTGACTCACTTGGTCAAGACTGCACCATGAATGAGCAGCAGGGTCAGGATGAAAGTCCATTACCTCACTCATATCCCAGTGTACTTTCCTCTGAGCCAAGCTGCTCTACACTTTTGGGGAGGAAAACTCAAGTCATCAAGGACTAGCTTTTTTTATTAACAAGCAAAAATATCTCATCTAGAAGAGAATGTAGTGTACAAAGATTTATAGGATGATCGAATATGAAAAGGGTCATAGGGATGATCTAAATCCAAGCACTTCATTTCACGGTAAACCAGCTGACAAGCATTTGTTAGAGGCTCACCTCTCTGCAGGCACTGGGCTAAATGCTGGAGATGCAAAGAAAGACAAAAAACAACCCCTGCCCTCAGGGATCTTACAGTCTGAGTAGGGGAGATAGCATGTAAATTACTGAGTAGATTAAAAGTATGCACAGAGTAGATGAAAGTAATTTGAAAGGGGGAAGTAGCAAAGCTGGGGAGACTGGGAGAGGCCTTCCACAGAAGGTGAGATTTTGTAGCCTGGCATTTAAAGCTCTATGCGCTCTGGTTCTAGCCAACCTTTCCAACCTTATTTCTCATTACTCCTCTTCATTCATAGGCTCATGGAGTAGCTGCTAGAACACATCTGGAGTGCATGCAAACACTCCAACAAAACTAGGGTACTAGGGGCAGCAAGCTGGCATAATGGATGGAGCACTGGCCCTGGAGTCAGGAGGACCTGAGTTCAAATCCAGTCTCAGACACTTAGCTGTGTGACTCTGGGCAAGTTACTTAACCCCAATTACCCCTGAAAATAGAGAAAAAAACACAACCTAGGCTATTAATTGAGGTGTTCTGCATTATCCCTGCTGCTTTCTCATGCCTATTAGGTGCTTCCTCTTCTCCTGTCATTCAGAATTCTTCTCTTCTGTCAAGGCACTACTCCAATCCCATTTTACTCACAAATCCTCACATTTTTCTACATTCTTCCTTTGCCTTTTCTCATATCCTGTCTACCCTGTATGAAATGTACTTGTGTACTTGTCTTCTCCTGCCCCTAGAATCATGGGATCACATAATTAGAGTTGGAAGAAACTTTGGAGGCCATCGAATCCAACTGTCTCATTTTACAGATGAGGAAACTGAGGTTCAGAGGTCAAATGATTTTGGTGAAGACACACAGGTAGACAGTAGAAGGTCCAGTGTTCAAACTCATATCATAGATTTAGAGTGGGAAGGGTCATGAGAGATGATTGAGGATAACCCCTTACAGATGAGAAAACTGAGACCATGATGCTATAGATTCATGTCATCTAATCTCAGCTGGGTTGTCCCCTTGCATGAACACCTTTTCATCTTATTGGCTCTCTCCATCATACTTCAAAATGAGAATTCCTCTTAGATCTAAAACACACTCTTCCTGACTTATTCTCTTAACAGATGATCTCATCTTTCAATTAACTGGGAAAATTTAGAACATCCGTTATGAGCTCCCTCATCTCCCCAACCCTCCACCTCAGAATCCTTCTACACATCCCCCATCTTCTAGCCTAGAGACTAGGCTCTAGTCTCTAAAAGAAGAGGGTGATTCTTCTTAACAAAAGCCCTTCCTCTTCCATTTTAGGGGGCTTGTTTTTTTCCATTTTTCTCTTTCTCTATGTCTGCCTCTATCTCTGTCTCTTTGTTTCTGTCTCTGTCTCTCTCTGTCTCTGTCTCTCTCTGTCTCTGTGTCTCTGTGTCTCTCTCTGTGTCTTTCTCTGTGTCTCTCTGTCTCTCTGTCTCTCTGTCTCTCTCTCTCTGTCTCTCTGTCTTTGTCTCTGTCTCTGTCTCTGTCTCTCTCTGTCTCTCTGTCTCTCTGTCTGTCTCTGTCTGTCTGTCTGTCTCTCTCTCTCTCACCCTGATCATCATCATTTTATGGACTCCTTTCCTACAGCCTATTAGCATACCCAGATCTCCCTATCCTTAAAACGAAGCAAAGCAAAAATCAAAACCTTTCACTAATTCTTTAGTCCTCTCAAGCTATGGCCAATGGCTCTCCTTCCTTTCACTGCTAAACTAGAGCTATCTATTTTTGTTGTTGCCAGTTTTTATTCATTCCTTAGTCCCTTTCAATTTTGCTCCTAACCCTACCGCTCTACTGAAATTGCTGTTTGAAAAGTTACTGCAGCTCTCAACTGCTGACTTTGATGGTGTTTTCTTAGCCTTTATCTTTTTTGATCTCTTCAGGAGTTTTGAATATTGTCAACCAGTCCCTTGCCTGGATCTTGTCTCCATTAATGGTTTTGGTGACATTACTTTCTCCTAAGTCTTTCCTACCTCCTGGGGAACTGAAAATTTCCAGTCATAGATTTAATCATTGACAATAAGTGCCAGATGGGAGAAGAGGGAATGTCTAGAGTGGAGGTAATTTATTGTAAGAAAGGGTTAGTCCTGAAAACCAGAGAGATTCTCCAGATTCTCATACCTGGAGTATCCATAACTCTTTTCTCACTCTCCCTATGCATGAATTTGTTGCTAAGTCTGCAGTTCTACCTTGAGATCATATCTTGTCTTCTCTTTACCCACAGACACAAATTAATTCAATTCAACCAACATTTATTATGTATAATACTAGTATTTATTTAGCCCTTTAAGGTTTGCAAAGAGCTTTACAAATGTAAACTCATTTGATCCTCACAACAATCTGAGAGGATGGTGCTAAAATTATCCCCATTTTGCAGATGAGGAAACTGAGGCACTGAGGTTAAGTTGCAGGGACACACAGCCAGTGTCAGAATCTGGATTCAAATTCAGGTGTCCTGACTCCAGGTGCATCCTTCTATCCATCCATAGCACCACCCAGCTACCTGCTATTACCCCATTAGCAGGGACCTATACATTCTGAGAATATTCTTTCACATGGGTTAAAAAATATGGGAGGACTAAAGATGTGTTTATATTTTAAAGGGCCAGGGTTATGCTTCCCCTTCCCTGGAGAATAAGCTGCCATGAGAGGTTCTGATGCCACCAGGGACACGCAGGATTGTAAAGGACCCTCGAGAAGAGATGGAGAAACTGAAATGAACAAAAACCTAAAAGAAAGACACTTAATGCAGATGAAAGGTAGGTGGTTTGGGGGAGAGTGGTTGTTATCACTGCCCCCATTACTCCACCTCTACCTTCAGTGGCCTGTGGGGCATTGAGACTGCTGGAGGAGAAAACAGGATATCAGCAAGTGAGCGTTTTGACTAGATGGAAATGCAGTTAAAGTAAGAGACCAGAGTGTGAGGATGCTGGGCCCTGGATGCTCCGGCCACCTTCACTTACAGTGGACAGAGTAGGCATCAGAGGCATTGGTGGTTATTAACTCTTCATTTGGAGGCTGGGGACCAGCTAGGGGTGGGGAATCTGTGGCCCTCTAGGTCCTCAAGTGCAGCCCTTTGACTGAATCCAAACTTAACAGAACAAAACCACTTAATAAGAAGATTTGTTCTGTAAAATTTGGACTCAGTTAAAAGACTGCACCCAAGGACCTAGAAGGCCATATGCCTTACCCACCCATACCAGACTGAGAAGAGGCTGTTTCTCAACTCCCTATCTTGCTGACTGATATGGTCAACAGTGACTCCCAAAGTTTTTTAAAAAATTTTTCCCATTCTTTCTTTTGAAGCATTGCATAAACATTCTGCTCCAGTTAATTCCAAAGCTGGCTTTCTCTAGATAAGAAATGATTACTTTACTTTTGGATTCATTCATGTCCTTATTTGTGAATGGAGGCAGGGCTGCAAGGGAAAGAGGTACAGTGTTTGTAATGGTATACAGAGAGGAAGATGGATGTCTGACCTTGGTCTAAAATGCTAGGATTATTTTTGTTCTAGCTGGGGGCTCTGAGCTAAAAATATAAGAGATAATAAAATGAGTTTGATTATTCACAATTTAAAAATATAAATAACTTTTCCAAAGAACTAAGCCAGAACTAAGCTGGCTAAGGTTTTTCTACCTTTAGACTAAAATGAGGCACAGCACCATGTTCTTGTCAGAAACAAGGAGAGGCTGTTGGGTCACACTGCATCACTTACTCCTTTCTCTCCTCCTCCCTACATGCACAAAAACAGCTCTCTGCAAGTGTTGAGTTGAGGGAGATGATTAAAGAGTAGAAAGTGCCCTATGGGAGGAGAGCAGGCTCGGCTTGGATCTGAACAGCAACTTCTGTATGCTAAAGAGGGGGTAATTTAAGTGACTGAGTACTTTTAAACCTTTTGGCTTGACTCTTTGTTTCCCAACTTATACTCAAACATATATAAGATGCCAAGTCAAGCAATGAGTATAGAGATTTCAAAAATTACGTGCTCCCTGTCCTCAACTTGTTTGTTATTTTTTTTTTTTGCTTTTTGGAGGGCAGTTGGGGTTAAGTGACTTGCCCAAGGTCACACGGCTAGTTAGTGTGTCAAGTGCCTGAGGCCGGATTTGAACTCTGGTCCTCCTGACTCCAGGGCCGGTGCTCTACTCACTGCACCACCTGGCCACCCCCCTCAACTTATTTATATTCAAAATGATGCCCTTAGGAACCGAAGTTACTCAGGATAGTTTAATCCACAGAAATATTATGGTAATAATAATAATATTAATAATAATAAAAATATTATAGTAATAGCTCACATGTAGATAATACTCTAAGGCTTACAATGACAAATGTCATTGTGATGTAATGTCACCGTGTAATGTCATTACATTAACGTAAAGTAGATATTACAAGTAGTCTTATTCTCATCCTACAGATATGGAAACTGAGGCATGAATAGATTAGATTATTTGCCCAAGATCACACAAGTAATAAGTGTTAGAACCAAGATTCGAACTCGGGTCTCTCCTGACTCTAGACCCTAAACTCTTACCCCGATACCGGACCACCTTTAGGAGAGGAAGTACAATGACTTAATTCATACTGAGTGTGAATGGCTGATAAGTGAATCTTTTCTGCAAACAATCTGAAGAGAGTGGGAGTAGTGTACTATGGGAAAAGGGCACAGAAAGCAGAGGAGGGGATGCAGAAGACAAACCCTGCCGGCACCACCGCCTGTCCATCCGTCCCTGCCTCACCCAGTCTCCTCCTAGAGAGTGAGTCAGGAGGAGAGGCCGCAGGAAGAACAGAATGATCACAGGATGGTTTCAAAGAAGGAAAAGTGGTTAATTTAGGATAATAATTGTAACTGACATCTCCACATTGCTTTGGCATACTTTATCTGATGTGATCCTTGTAACAGCCTGGTTAAAAGACATCAGAGGTATGATCGTCACCATCTTATAGATGAGAGATCAATTTAAGTCAAGTCAAATGACTTTACTCATTGTTACATACTTAGTGTCCAAGGTAGGATTTAAACTCCTATTCCTGACTCTATCCATTTGACCAAAAAGGGATGTCAAGGGAGTTGGACTTGACCCCGAATGGATCAGTAAATAATACTCCACACCCTACCTGTAGTCCTCCTGCCCCTCCTACCCCCAACTCTTCCCTTCCTCACTCTACACCCCTCCACCCAGGCCTGGCAATTGAGTCAGATTGGAATATATGTATATGTTGGGATGGAGAATGTGGCCTTTTGTCACTTTCCCAGTGGTGTTCATGTACTTCAATAAGAATCATTATCTTCACTCTTTTCTCCATTCCTACTGACCGCACCCTTGTTCAGATATTCATCAAATTACCACTAGAGTATTGGAACACCCTCCTAACCAGCCCCCCTGCTTCTAGCCTCTCTCTCCTCCAAGCTTGACAGTTTGGCCAAAAGAATCTTCCCAAGGCATAGGGTGGATGATGTCACTCTCCTATTCAAAAGCCTCCAGAGGCTTCCTAATGCCTCTGCAATAAAACACAAACTCCTGCGCTCCACTTTTAAGATCCTCTGCTGTCTGACTCCGACCCATCTCAGTCTTAGTTTATATTCTTGCCCTACAATTCACACTGTGCTCCACCCAAACAGGTCGATTGGCCGTTCATCTTGCTTTACCCTTTGTCTCCTCTGTGCCTGGAATAAATTCCATCATCCCAACTTTCAGAATCCCTTATAGACAGGCATCTAGATGGAATAGTTTATAGGGGGTTGGAATAAATAATAAGATATTTATATTACACTAGGCACTGTGCTGAGCGCTGTACAAATGTCATCTCATTTTTCTCCTCCCAACAACCCTGGGAGATTGGTACTATTACTATCATCTCCATTTTACAGGTGAGGAAACTGAGGCAAGCAGTGTTTTTTTTTAATGTCTTGCTCAGGGTCATATTGCTAGTGACCCTGAGCACCAGCTGGATTTGCACTTGGATCTTCCTGATTCCAGGTCTGGCACTGTATCCACTGTGCCACCTAAGGAAGTTGTGAGTTCAAAATTGAGTGACCTTGGGCAAGTCACTTAACCTCTGTTTGCCTCAGTTTCCTCAACTGTCAAATGGGGGTAATTGTAGCATCTACCTCACAAGACTGTTGTGAAGATCAAACAAGCTGACAACTGGCACATAGAAGGCACTTAATAAATGTTTATTTCCTTCTTTGCTTTCTTCCTAGCTCAGCTCAATCATCAGATTCCTTCTTCCCTGACTGATTCCTTTAGTTTTTAACTGTTCTGTCTTCTTCCTCAAATGGCCTATTTCTTTTCAGCAATAAAACATAAGCCCTTTGAGCCCAAGGCTTATTTTGTTTTTTTTTTTTGTCTTTGCATTCTTAGCAAAGAACAGTGCTTGGTACGTGATGGGTACTTGGTAAATGTGTATGTTTTGTTGCTGGCTTGTCCCAGAGAATAGAGTTAATATGAATAAAGTAGCCTTCCCAGTGATTTAGTTCCAGGGACAGGGTTTAAATCTATGTCTCCTGATCCCCATGCCAATGTTCTTTAATGCATGAAATTATATTCTTGAATCCTTCTGATCACCTCTCCCTCATTGCTTTAAAGAAAAATCTAGACCCAAGAGCTATAGTTTCCTATGGCCCAGCAGCCTGCCAATGTTATATGGAGCCCCGTCTTCCTTTGCTCCTGGATCTGCTACCATGATCATTTGGCTTCCAACCTCACCGCTGACCTGAAACTGCTCTCTTTGAGATGACCGACTATTTCTTCCTTGCTCAACCCAATGGCCTCTGCCTTGGGATTACCCTCTCCTCTTAGACGCTCTGAGCTCCCTGGGTTTTGTGACACCCCCCATCTCCTCACTCTTCCTCCTACCTATTAAGTTGATCCTTTTCTATATCCCACCATCTTCCCCCCAACAAAGGGGCGGGTGTACCCCACTCTCTTTGCCCCTTTTTCTTCAGTCAAGCCAACAATTGATCAGCTAACCGACAGCCTTTTACTAAGTATAGACTATGCCTCTATACTGTGCTAAGCACCGGCAGTACAAGTATAAAAGAAAGATGGGGTATGCCGGTGAATGCTTCCAGAGGGGAAAATGTGCACCAGCCCACTTTTCTATTTAATTTCTTTTATCAGCATTTTCTCCATCACTTTCTTAAATCAAAATAATTAACAAAATCATAATTAATGAGTCTTTATGGAACGAGTGAATGATTTGTCAGGGTTGGGCAGTTGAAGTTGATACTGCTTCCATAAGGCTTCTGGGAAATGCACTCCTGTGTTCATACCTTAGTGTGCAGAAGGAGCAGGTGATGAGAACTTGCCGAGCATGGTGTAGGTGTGGTACAGTGAGGAAGGGGAAGGTGGGTCAGCTTGTCATACAAGGGAGCATGGGGGCGGGGGGGGGGGGCACAAAGGAAAGACTTCATGGTTCTGCCTGAGTTCAGGCATGATGCTCAGCAGGGACAGGTTATGCCAGAGGAGGGTGGGTGGTGCATTTCTTCTCAAACTGAGAGCAGGCAACAGCAGAAGAAACAGGGTGTGCCTGCTGAAATCAGAGGCTGGCGTGATGTTCTTTTGGTGGACCTCTGCTGCCCTCGTGTGTTCATGTCTCAGAACACACAAGTCCATTCTGATACTCGACTTCCCCTGCCTGGTCATTCCTGGAATGAATGGCTGCTGAGGTCACCAGGCCCAGGAGACTCTAGGCAGAACTTTTCAAAAATGGTTGGCCCCATGGAAGACATTGGGGGGGGGGGGGAATACGGAGAAATGTCACTCCAGGGCCTCTCTGGACCTCATTTGTCTCATCTATAAAATGAAGAGTTTAAGCCTCATAACAATTCAATGAGCTATTTAGGGCAGGCAGGGTAATGCTTTGCCTTTTTCAAGTAACCAAACATTGATAATAGAATGATCATCTATTCCAACACACACACACACACACACACACACACACACACACACACACACACACACACACCTTCCTCTCCTGCATTAAGTTTAGTAACCCCATTACTGGAGGGATGACAGAGTGAAATCCTGCATATCAGATATTTACATTATGATTCATAACAGCAGCAAAATTACAGTTATGAAGTAGCAATGAAAATCATTTTATGGTTGGGGGTCACCACAACATGAGGAGCTGAGCATTAGGAAGGCTGAGAACCACTGGTATAAAGACAAAGAAACCCAAGCTATTTCTGCCTGCTGGTCCAAAGCATGTGAGGTAACTCTCTAGCCTTGGGCCATCTGTTGGAAGCAGAAACCTTGAGCTTCACTTTCCTGTTTTCTTCAAAGCAATGCTTTGGGAGGCAGATCTGAAGGGAGATGTACTCAAAGATAGGCCCGGTCCAGATGGCTGGCTATGCTCGTCTTTGTTTTTCTCTACCTCTCCCTAAAATGACTCAAAGGGAATGTGCTGAGGTAATACCATACTGTGGGAGAAGCAAGAGGATTGGTGGAGGGAGCTCCAAGCAGGACGGAGGAAGCCCAGATGCCAAGCCTTCTTCTGCCGTTTACATAGTGTCAGACTCTTCTTAAGGCATCTCTTTTGTCCCAGACTCAGTTTCCTGATCTGTAGTTAGAGAAGCATCATGATGGCTGTGATGTTGGGCCTGGACCAAGGGGAAATTCAGCATCCCGTGTTTAATCAACCAACAAGCATGTATTCTATATCTACTATGCACCAGGCACTGGGAAATATATAAGGACAAAGACAAGAGTTCCTGCCCTCATATTCTGCCTGGGGAAACAAGATATACAAGTAGGGCAAGTAAAAAGGGAGATTTTGTGCATTCACTTTTTGCATGAGTATAGAAAGGGGCAGCTAAGACCAGAGCAATTCAAAAGAGATCTGAGGATTTCAGTCGGTCACGAAGAATAATATAGCTCAAGGGCAAGGACAGTGTTTGGCTTTCTTTGTATCCCCAGTGTTTAGTATGGCACCTGGCACACAGTAGGTGCTTTTAGAAAAGCTTGTGGGGGATAGGGACAGCGACTAGGCAGCGCAGTGAATAGAGCACCAGCCCTGGAGTCAGGAGGACCTGAGTTCAAATCTGCCCTCAGACACTTAACATTTACTAGCTGTATGACCTTGCACAAGTCACTTAACCCCAACTGTCCTGCCTTCCCCCCTCCAAAAAAAGCAAAACAAACAAACAAAAGCTTGTTGGTGATGATTGTTTTTAAAAAGGTGATGCTGCACTTCATTGGTCTGCATAATATACCATTCCTGGGTAGTAGTAGTTCTACTGTACTTTGGGTTGGTCAGATCATATCTGAAATACTGTGGCTGCCGTAGCTTAAAATGGACATTGACTTTTGAACTATGTCCAGAGTAAAGCAACCGGGGTGAAACTATTGTCACATGAGGAACAGCTTGAGGAACTGGGGATATTTCACTTGGAGAAGAGAAAACTTAAGGCTTTCGAATATCTAAATGACTGTCATACAGAAAAGGGAACAGACTTGCTCTGTGTATGGTCAGGATTCAGAACCAGAGATGGAAACTGGAGACAGATTTTAGCTTAGTGTAAGGAATGAATGTATGGACAGATGGATTAAAAATCACTTATTTAAATCTTAAATCATTGATTAAAAATCGCTGACGATGCCTTATTATCTTTGAGCCATGTGCTGAACAGTAAGGATACAAATTTAAAAAAAAAAGGCAATCCCTGTCCTCAAGGAACTTCCATTCTAATGGGACTGGCAGCCCTTAAAGAGATTAGTGGTCAAGGAAGAGAGGTTTTGTCTGAGAGGTCCCCAACATTGTGAGTGGAGCCACTCATAGTAATACTCCAGAGGCCGTGTCTAGGAGCAAGGTTGGTGTTGATCTAATTACTGGTCTCAGAACAAGGTTCATTGAAAGTGGTGGCGCAGAATGAAGATGGCCTTGCAGCTTGGTCAGGTACCTGGGCCCATCTGGATGTGGTAGGACCACCTAAAGAATGGGCTGCCTTTCTAGGTCATGAGCTCCCTCTGGCACTGGTAGTATTCCAACAGAAGCTGGTTTCTTGTCTTTTGGGGATATCATAGAGGAAGTTTCTGTAATGGCTAAGTGGTGAGACTAAACAGCTTCTAAATCCTCCTCCCTAGAAGGTCCTGGGATTTGGGGATACTTTCCCTACCTGTCTGGGAGGAGAAGTCACAGGAGAATAAACTGGAAATCGCGTGGTATCATAGAAAGAGGCCTGGAGTAGTGATCAGGAGATTTGGGTTTGGGTCTCGTTAGGGACAGATTAAATACTGTCACAAATTATATGCTTCTTCCTCATCTGTCAATATGGGATTCAATAGGGAGCCAGGTGGTGAAATGGATATTGCACTGAACCTGGAGTCAGGAAAACCTGAGTTCGAAACCTGCTCTAGATATTTATTTGCTGTGTGACCCTAGGCAAGTCACTTGACCTCTGTCTCCCTCAGTTCTTCATCTGTAAAATGGGGATCTTAAAAGCACCTACCCCACAGGGTTGTTGTGAGGATAAAATGAAATATTTATAAAGTGCTTTGCAAACCCTAAAATGCTATGTGAAAGTTAGTGATTATTGTTAAATTCAGCAAACATTTATCCATATATTAGGCACTGATTTTTCTAAACAACACAGTCCCTGGCCTCCAGGAGTTTTCCAGGGACATGTTCTCAGATAAGGAGACTCTGAGGCAGAGTATGATGGGGGCAAAGTAACCATCCAGACAAAGTGATCTGGGACAATCTGAGGTCAGAGAAAATACTCAGAAGTGGGGGGAACAGAGCAGACTTTGCCAAAAATCATTTGAGCTGAAATTTGAAGGAAGATAAAGATTCTGAAGGACAAAGGAAATGGAAAAGAACTATGTCCTCGGCCAGGAGGGATGACCTTCACAGATACGGCAGTGGAACATAGTGTGGTAAGGTCAAGGAACAGCCAGCTTCTGATCTGGCCGGGCATGGAGAACTTATGAGCACAGAATGTCAAATAAGCCTGCCAATGTGGACTTGAGCCAAACTATGGAAAGCCTTAAATGCCAGGCTTAGGAGTTGGGATTTTATCCTGTGGGGTGACAGAAATCACTAGAGATTCTAAGCAGAAAACTGACTTGGTCAGTCTTATGTCTTAGGAAGATTCATTGTTTGGGCACCTTTCAGTTAGCTAATAAACATTTATCAAGTGTCTGGCACGTTCCTGTGCTAGCAACCTACATTCCAGGTTCTGTGCTAAGTGCTACAGATCCAAAGAAAGGCAAAGGGCAATCCTTGCTGTCAAGGAGCTCATAGTTTAATGAAGAATATAATACACAAGCAATTGTATACAAATGAACTGCATGTAGAGGATAATTTGGAGATAATCAACAGAATCTGAGTCACAGGGAGAAATATCCAGAAGTATCAAGGAAACCTAAGCCCAGGGAAGTTAAGTGACTTGTCTAAGATCATATAGTCATATAACGGAAAGCCAGGATCTAAATCCAGGCCCTCTTATTCCAAATTTCTCTTATTCTTTCCTTCCAATATCATGCTGCCACGTGTCTTATTTTCTGGTTATTTATCTTATATCTTATCTTGTAGCTGAGTTCCAGGCCTGCATTTCTGAAAGGACCCTAGGATCCCTCTGTGGAAGCAGTTCTTGTCATCAGAAATGTCCATCTGACTGGGTGGGGAATTTTCCTATTACTGATGCCTGAAATCTCATCATTTAGAGCTATATGCCTATGGGGTCAACATTAGCCTCTCCCTTTGTCTTTGAAAGTAGAAATTGTGGCAGTGAAGCATTCATGAATAATTTAGAGCAAATCGGTTTATTGAATGATTTATGTCCCTTTATGCCTGTCTTCTCCTGTGGTGGTAGTGACTGTTCCCTCTAAACCTTCTCTCTTCCCCAGTGACTCTACAGCAAATGTTTAATAAATGTTTGCTTTCCAGCAAACTTTTTTTTTTTTTTTTGCTTTTCCAGCCGGGTAGTTTTCTTTTGTCTTTGATTTTTTGTTTTGTTTTGTTTTGTTATCTCTGTGCCTGGGGACAATCAGGATGTATGTGGAAAAAGTGTCAGTGGCACTTAACTTGAAACACTAGTGATGCACTCTGTAGGGGACATTTGAAAAGAGAATCATTATGATTTATGAAGGGACAATGCCAGAGGAAGATTCCTGATAAATGATTCAGAGACTTGCTGAAGGAATCCCAAGAGAGCCTTTTGGGGATCAGCTTAGCCTCTAGCTGACATCTATGAGGACATAGAATCATTGGATCATGGGACTTTGGGAGAATTGGGATTTGTATTGGTCTAGCTAGACAGCAGGAGGTAAATGTAGTGAGCCAAGACAGAACTTGCCCTTCCCCCTTAGATTTTAGAAACAAAATATTTGAGCAGAGTATGAAGGGAGTGGGGTTCCTTATCTACCTCTGGGTAGATCTGAGATGTACCAGTTGAAAAAGAATGAATAGGTATTGGATATTGAGATTTTAGACCTTGTCAAAAACAAAGAGCATTTCTTGAGAGTTTTAAAAGAGATTTTAATTTTGTTTTCATTGTTACAAGGAATTTTTTGAATCTACATGTATTTTGGGTCTAAAGAAATTGGAAAAAAGAAATCTCAGACGTGTGCATGGCACAAAGTAGGCACTTAATAAATGCTTGTTGATTTGACTTGACATGGGAGCATGAACCAATCTAGTTAGGAATTATGATTGGATTAAATCATAACCTTAGATAAGAATCCTAGAGTGCACAGGAATGATTTGAAGCTGGCTAGATTGAGTAAAGGAGTTGGGGCAGCTCGAGCCTAAAGCACCACCCAGTGGCCAATCTAGATATGACACTCAGAGTAACCATTTGGAGGGATGCCTCCTAAAATGCTACAGATGAAACCCTATGTGAAAGTAAACCAGTGTTTCAGCTAAATGAACAAAATTGCCAATAAATAATTTCCTCCCCAACAGGAAAGAACTTTTTTTGCCTTCAGAGCTTGGGTGCCTGAAAGTCAGGAGTGTATAGGGGAAGGTCAACGGGGTTCGTGATGTTCAGTTGTATCTGACTCTTTGTGACCCCATTTTCTTGGCAAAGATCCTGGAGTGGTTTGCCATTTCCTTCTCCAGCTCATTTTACAGGTGAGGAAACTGAGAAAAACAGGGTTAAATGACTTGCCCAGAGTCACACAGCTAGTAAGTGTCTGAGGCCAGATTTGAATGAAGAAGATGAGTCTTCTTGACTCCAGGACTGGCCCTCTACTCTTTGTGGCGCTTTAGCGAGGGTAGAAGGAGTACAGAACACAGGGACAGGGCAGAGGAAGAGGACATATGGGGGCACTGAAGAGAAGCTTGATATTCTTCATGAAGTTAGGGATAGTTGGTTCTTGGTCACCACCATCAATGAAAGATTGCTGTGACCCATGCTTGGTAACAAGCACAGAAGACTTTAGCCATCATTTTTATAGAAGATTGTTTTTTCACTCTCAAACTGGAAGCTGCAATTTCTTTATCCAGGGAGAACGTCAGTGGAAGAGGAGCTGGTTAAAGGGGCATGGTGTCCTGCTGCTAGATAAAATGCCAAGGGAAAATCAAACTGTGTATAAGGTTCAAAGAAAGAGAGTTGTCAATGGATTCTGGCAATGTTATCTTATTTCTCCAGTGACTGAAGAGATTCCTGGGGATTTGTAACCTCTGGAAATGAGTTGTATTTACCATACTGGTCTCTGATGAGAGCAGCTGAAAGGGCAAAGTTCAAATCTGGTAATGGATGGTTTGGGGAATGTGCTCTGTAACAGTGAAAGATTTATAACCTGTCTTAATCCTCATAATTTCACATTTATCAATTCAGGAGGGTCAGGAACTCAGTTCTCTTTTCTAAGACTCTTTGCTTTACCAACCCACAAAGCTTATTATTATTATTATTTTATTTTTATTTATAATTTATCTGATTTGGTGCAATCATCCCATAAATCAGGAGTGAGGGACTCTGGCCCCCTGGTGCTGTCATGGAAAGAGGCCCTGTAGTACAGTAAGAAGAGGGTCTGAGGATCTGGGTTTAGATGTGTGCTGGGCTACTGGGAGACAGACCTTGGACAAGTCATTGAATCTTTCTAGGCCTGAGTTTCCTCATCTGAAAATGAGAAGTTTTGAATAGGTGACTTGTAAGGTTTCTTCCAACATTAGGTCTGGGTTTCCTTTTTCTACTGAGGGCTACTGATATGTGTAAGAAGAAAAAGTATACAAGGCCCACATATAAATCAAAAGTAATGCAACTCAGGGTTTTTGTTGTTTTTAATAAAGAAAAATGCAAAATATTTCCCCCATCTAGTTTTTCAAATAGTAATAAGGAATATAAAGCCAGATGGTGTGGTGAATAGAATGAGCTGGTGGAGCCAGGGAAACCTGAATTCAAAACCCGCCTTATGCATAAGTAGTGTGACCCTGGGCAAGTCATTTAACCTCTGTCTGCTTCAGTTTCCTCTTCTGTAAAATGGAGGCAAGAATAGTACCAACCTCCCAGGATTGTTGTGAGAATAAAAATAAGATAACATTTGTAAGGCCCTCTGCAAATCGTAAAGTGCTGCATTGTTGTTGTTTGATTACTTCGGTGTCTGACTCCTCGTGACCCCATTTGGGTTCTTTCTTGGCAAAGATACTGAGACAGTTTGCCATTTTCTTCTCTTGCTCATTTTACAGATGGGGAAACCAAGGAAAGCAGGGTGAAGTGACTTGCTCAGGGTCACACAGCCAGTAAGCGTCAGATTTAAACTCATGAAGACGAGTCTTTCTGACTCCAGGTCTGGCGCTCTATCCACCTAGCCGCCCAAAGTGTCATATAAATACTAGCTATTATTTAGTAAATATAGCCTAAACAACAATATGCGTATGTGTGCATGCATGTGTATATGTACATATATATGTAACATATATAAATACCTATTCATTCATTTCTAACCCTAACCCTAAATCTGTTTCTAAATTAGTTTTTTTTGGAGGTGAAGGCAAGGCAATTGGGGTTAAGTGACTTGCCCAAGGTCACACAGCTGGTAAGTATATCAAGTATCTGACCCTGGATTTGAACTCAGCTCCTCCTGACTCCAGGGCTGGTGTGCTATTCACTAGCTGCCCCCTAAATTAGTTTTTAAAGCCTAAATTTGTGTATCCCTCTCTTTCTCTCTCTCTCTCTCTCTGTCTCTCACACACACACTTATTTATTATGCATATAGATGTGTTTATACTATTTCTATACTATATATGTGTGTGTCTATGACACACACATACATAAACACTTCCTTTCAGTAGACCATTTGAATCAAAGGGGCCTTTGAAATTATCTAGCCAGGGATTCTTAAACTGTAGGTCTTGATTCCATATGGGGTCATGAAAAATATGGTAAAATGTACAATGAACGTACAATGGCTAAAAATTAATTCAAAATCAAACTTTTCATGAATCTGATACGTTTCTGGCATTGTGCTGTATCGTGTAAATTCAATGCAGCCTTGGTTCTGAATATACAACATGCACACCTAGCCCTGAGCATGCTATGCCACCATGAAACCCAGACAAACACTGCCACAACACTGGAAAAAGCTTAAGAAGCACTGAATTCTAGTCCAATTCTCTAAATTTGTAGATGGGGAACTGAAGCCAAGAGAGGGAAAGTGACCTGTCCATGGTCACATAGAGAAGAGTCAAAGTAGAACCCAGGTCTTTGATTCTTTTTTTTTTTTTTTGCTTTTTGGAGGGCAGTTGGGGTTAAGTGACTTGCCCAAAGTCACACGGCTGTTAAGTGTCTGAGGCCAGATTTGAACTCAAGTACTCCTGACTCCAGGGCCGGTGCTCTATTCACTGCGCCACCTAGCCGCCCCCAGGTCTTTGATTCTTAATCTGTGACTTTTCCCCACCATATCACACTGCCTTGCAATGAATGGACAGTTTTGTAGGTAACTATCATAACTTCCTGGCTGCATGAAGTAACACAGTGGCCCAGGGCAAAAGATGAAGGCCCGGATTTGTACCACTGACTATGCCTTCCTGCTCACCTGGAGAATGTCACTTTCACTGGGCTTCCATTCACTTATTGGTAAAAGGTGGGGTTTGGAATGGATGATCTCAAAAGTCCTTTATGGCACTGATTTCCATAGTTCTCTGCTGATCATTGGATAGAGGTGGCCTGAGGTAGGGGGTAAGGAGAGGGGGCGAGAGGGAGGGCCCAGATGGTCCAAACTGCACCTCAAGAATCTCCTTGACTTTGGGTTTACACAATAATGAAAATAACTCGAGTTTTAGTTATGTTCCAGTATGCTCCTCCTGTCTTCCTCTTTGTGGAATACACATAACTGGATACAGAGTAGACTCTGCCATTAAAAAAAAAAGTATGAATCAATCTTTCACCACAAAGACTGATAAGTAACAAAGTTTATTGGTTCACCCTTTATTTCTCCTACTCACTTCATAGTGGAGAGTGATGCCACCCTGCCCTGTTGGCAAGCATCCAAGAAAGGAAGGGAAGAGGGAAGCCATCAAGTATTTAGTCTGTAAGCTCTATTAAGCACTTATACCAGATCTATACTGGGTGCTGTGAATACAAAGACAAAATAACAAAGGAAGTAAAGATTAGGGGAGACCCAGTGGACAGACTGAATAGCACACTGCTAGCCTCCATGATATCAACCCTCTCCTTCAACCTCTTTCCCTCTCTCCCTTGCACCTTTCCTTCCAGCCTCCCTCTTCCCCCCTCTCCTCTCTGTCTCTCTCCTCTCTCTCTTCCTCCCTCTCCCTCCCCCCCTCTTTCCCTCTATATCTCCCCCCCATCTCTCTGTATCTTTTTCCATCTCTCCTTCTGTCTTCTTCTCTCTTTGCCTTTCCCTATATGTCTCTCTTCACTTCTCTCCTCTCTCCCTCTCTCCTCTATTTCTCTTTGTCGTTCCCTCTGTCTCTCCCCTTCTCTGTCTCTCTCTCCATCTCTCCTGTCTTCTCTCTCAGACTCTTTTTCTGTCTCTCTCCACTTTTCTCTCTCCTTCATTCCTCTGCCTCTTCCTCTTTTTCCCTCTCTTTCTCTTCTTTCTCTCTCCTCCTCTCCCTCTCTTTCCCTCTCCCTCTCTTTTGCCTCCCTGCTCCCTCTCCACCCATCTTTTTGTGTCAGTCACTGTGCTAAGCACTGGAGATGCAAGGAAAATAAAATCAAAGTCAGTTCATGTCCTCAAGGAGCCAAGTTCTTTTTACAAATATTAATTCATTTGATCCTCAAAACAATCCTGCAATATTATTACCCCCATTTTACTGCTGAGTAAACCAAGTTCTACAGGGGTTAAGTGACTTGCTCAGAATCACACAACTAGTAACTGTTTGAGTCTGGATTTGAATTCAGGTCTTCCTGATGCTATACACTGTGTTCCCCATGGGACAGCTTGGTGGCACAGTGGATAGAACAGTGGGCCTGGAGTTAAGAAAACCCGAGTTCAAATCTGGCTTCAGATACTAGCTGTGTGACCCTGGGCAAGTCATGTAACCCTGTTTGCCTCAGTTTCCTTATCTGTAAAATGAGCTGAAAAAGGAAATGGCAAGCCACTCCAGGATGTTTGCCAAGCAAACCCTAAATGGGGTCACAAAGAGTCAGAGAGAACTGAACAACAGCAACATATACAGGATATACATACAGTAAATGGAAGGTCATATCAGAAGGAAAGGCTCTAGTGGCTGGGAAGACCCCAAAAGGCCTCCCAAAGAAGGCATGATTAGAGCAGAATCTTGAGGGACTCTAGGGAAGCTCAGAGCTAGAGGGGGGAAGGAAAGCCTTCCTAGCATCAAGGGAGAGGTGAGTGACTTGGGTTTCAAAGCAAGGAGCAGAGAGAGAGATGTGCACGGGAACATGTTTTTTCCCAGGTGGCCACCCCAACTGCAAAGCTGCTAGTTGAAATTTTGTTCACATCAGCCCTAGTTTCCAAGCAGAGTTTTAATCTCAGGCAGGATGCCAATAGCCGTTGATTTTGAACTCTGATCTATACACATACCTAACATGAAATGTATTTTCTAAAAACAAAACAAAAATAGTGTACCCAAAGATGGATTTCTATCCGGAAATAGCATCGGATAAAGGCTAAAGATATAATAGACTATAGCTATAGGCCTCCTCAAGAAAACATCTTACATCATGCACTGCCTGGGTTGGTCAGCAGTGAATTCTCAGATTCTAGGGTGGAGTGATTATGCCGAGATGGTAAGTGGGGGCCTGTCCAGGAAATCAACTTCATGGTTTTCTAGTTGTTCCTAGAATTGAGACCTTCTTTTGAATGTCTTTGTTAATCAATTTTGCAGAGAATTACAGAAGGTCAAGACTAAAAAGGTGAGGATCAGAGAGAAAGTTGGAAGAGACTTTTGAGGTCACTCATTGCAGATGGCTCAGTGGATAGAATGTTGGGCCTGGAGTCAGGAAGACTCCTATTCCTGACTTTAAATCTGACCTCAGAAACTTCCTAGCTATGAGACCCTGGGCAAGTCACTTCACCCTGTTTGTCTTATTTTCTTCATCTGTAAAATGAACTGGAGAAGGAAAGGACAAACCACTCCAGTATCTTTTTCAAGAAAACCTGAATTTTACCTAAATTAAATTACATATTTAGTGCCATACCAATTAACCTACCAAAAAATTACCTTATAGAACTAGAAAAAACAGTAACAAAATTCATTTGGATGAATAAAAAGTCCAGAATATCAAGGCAATTAATGAAAAGAAATGTGAGGGAAGGTGGCCTAGCTGTACCAGACTTTAAACTCTATTATAAAGCAGCAGTCCTCAAAACCACCTGGTACTAGCTAAGGAATAGGGTAGTAGATCAATGGAATAGACTGGGTACAAAAGACTCAGTAGTCAACGACTATAGCAACATACTATTTGATAAGCCCAAAGACCCCAGTTTCTGGGTTAAGAACTCGCTATTTGACAAAAAATGCTGGGAAAATTGGAATATAGTATGGAAGAAGCTGGGCGTAGACCATCACCTAACACCATACACCAAAGTCAAGTCTAAATGGGTGCACGATCTAGGTATAAAAGCTGATACTGTAAAT
>CM053599.1:40097361-40143250 GCA_028646575.1 Pseudocheirus occidentalis | reverse complement strand
TGTGGAAAAATTTGAACTCTAATGCATTGTTGGTGGAGCTGTGAACTGATCCAACCATTCTGGATGGCAATCTGGAACTATGCCCAAAGGGCTATAAATAATTGCATACCTTTTGACCCAGTAATACCACTTTTGGGGTTGTATCCCAAAGAGATCATAGAAGTGGGAAAAGGACCCATATGTACAAAAATATTCATTGCAACCCTCTTTGTGGTGGCAAAAAAATGGAAACTTAGGGGATGCCCATCAATTGGGGAACGCTTGAACAAGTTATGGTATATGAATGTAATGGAATACTATTGTGCTATAAGAAATAGGAAGGAGATGGGCTTCATAATTACCTGGAGGGGCTTGTATGAATTGATGCTAAGTGAGAAGAGCAGAACCAGGAAAAATTTGTACACAGTCACAGATACATCATATGTGTGATGACCGACCTTGATAAACTGGACTCCTCTCAGCAATACACAGTTAAAAGAGAACTGTACAAGTCTCAGAATAGAAGGAGATACCTACACTCACAGAAAGATCTAAAAAGACCAGAGTTTAAATGGAGACTGAAGCAACATATGCTATTGTTCTTTTCCATGTTTGGTTTGGTTTCTTTTTTTTTTTCTTTCTTTTCACATTATTCGCTCCATTGGTTACAACGCTTCTATACAAAAAGACTATTGTACAATGTGGAAGTGTTTGAAGATCCCATGCATGATTGTATGCCACCATGCGGGGTGGGGGGGTGGGAGAAGGGAGGGGAGAAAATCTGAAAGTCAAGTGATTCTGTAAATGAATCTTGTAAACCAAAAGTAAAAAAACAAGTCAATAATTTTTTTTAAAAGTTCCTTTTTAAAAAAATTGTCCTCAAAACTGTCTCGACCACCCATTCGGTTTCATAAAAATTTCCACATATACATGTACCTTCAACTGTAAATAAAGTAACAATAGACTAAAAAAAAAAAAAGAAAACCTGGAAAAGAATCATGAAGAATTTGACATGACCAAACAAACAAACAAGCGCATCTGAAGTCCAACCCTGCCTGAGTGAGGATCCCTTCTATAACATCTCCAGCAAGTGGTCATCCAAGCTTCATTTGAAGGTCCTCAAGTAAGGGAGAAACCACGACCTCTAAGGTCACGCAATCTACTTTTTCATAGGACTACATATTAGGAAATTTTTTCCAGATAGAGAATTGAAATCTGCCTCACTCCCATTTTTCCCCTCTGTTCCTGGTTCTGTCCTCTGGATATAAGTAAGTCTACCAATCTAGATGACAGCCCTTCTGAGGGTCCCAGGGACCTGCACTAACCCCTATACTAAGTGACACTTTAATCAATGACATGTATAAAGGCATAGGTCATATGCTTATCAAATTCATGGATGAAACAAAACTGGGAGGAACAACTAAAGCATTTGATGATAATCAGGATCCAAAAAATATTCTGACATCTAGAGCATCAGGCTGAATCTTATTAGGTGACATTCTGGAGGGATAAATATAGTCTTATATGGGTTCAAAAATTCAGGATCAAAAGTATAAGACTGAAAAGTCACACTTAGGGGATAATTTATCTTAAAAAAGAACTAGGGTTAAGTGAAAAACAAATTCAAATGAGGGTACGCCAAAAAGTAGAGCCTTGGGTTCCATTAAGAATCATATAGCTTGGGGGAGCAAAACCAAGGTGGCAGAGGAAAATTGTAGAGCTTACAGGAATAAGGAAGTGGGATTCCCTTTTACTCCAGTCCTGTTCAGGCTAGTACATTCAGTTGTGGACACCATAGTTGAGGGAAGACATTGATTAACTTGGAAATCTTCAGCAGAAAACAATTAGAATAGCAAAAAGCCTTGAGACCATGTTATAGGAGATGGAGAGCAGAACGAGCATGTAAGCATCTTCTATGAGGTAGTGCTTTACAGCAATTATCTATTGTTTTATTATTATTTATTATACTTACATATAATACCTACTTATATATTAATATATTAATATCTACTTATATATTAATATAATATCTACTTATATATTAATATGTTAATATCTGCTTATATATTAATATATCTACTTATATATTACATATGCAATATATTTATATTTATTATTATATTGTATATAATATATTTATTTTTATTAATTATTATTAATAAGGGATTATTATCCCTTATTTTAGAGTTAAAGAAACAGGCAGTCAGAGTGACTTGCCCAGGGTCCAAAAGCTAGTAAATGTCTGAGGTTGGATTTGAACTCAGGCCTTCCATACTCCAGACCCAACACTCTATCCACTGAGCTATCTAGGAAATTAGGATCCATTAAAGGAACTGGGGACATTGAGCCTGAAGAAGAGAAGTATTAAGGAATGTTAAGGTGTCTCCTGAACTTGTCTTTTTAAGTTGTCATCTTTCTCAGAAACACTGGTCCCAGAGTATGCAAGAGGCCCTGAATGTCAAGGAGGAAGCAGCACCCCTCCCCAATCCTGCACCCCCTGCCCTCACCAGCTGACATAATTTGTTGTTTGCATCCCAAATTGAAATTCTGTGTCGAGATAGGCTCCAGTCAGTCTGCACTAGGCTGAGAAACTGCATGTGTAGCTGGAACCATTACATATAAGCAGACCATCCTATCTTCACAGTCCAGCAGTTCCCAAGAGGAAAGAAGACCACTTGTGTCATGGCCTTGGGGTTTTGTTCTTCTCCTGCTTTACTGCACCTTTCCCCCCTCGCATGTCATGCTCCTTTTGTGGAGATTCTGGCCCTCCTTCCTTTGCTATACTGTTATAGGTAGGCAAACTTCTATATGGATTGTTGAACTCTTTGGGTTCCAAATGCATGTTCATTCCTCTTGTAATAAACCTGGTTTTCACACAAGTTTTGGGAAGTTATGATTGCCTGTTGACAGAAGGAAGACTCAGAGGGGATGTTATAGTTTTCTTCCTAGAATCAGAAACACTTTTATATGTAAGAGGGATTCAAATTGTTCTCCTTTGTTCCCAAGAACAGAAATAGGACCAATTGGTGAAAACTGCAAAGCGGTTGGATCAGAGGAAATAATTTTTTTTAACTTTTAGAGCTACACAGAAATGGAATGGAATGCTTGGGAGAACAAGGGGTTTCCCTTGGAAGTCTCTACACAAAGGCTGAGTGATGTCTTGTTGGATATGTTGGAAAGAGAGTTTCTTTTTTTCATGTAGAGTTTGGAGAAGATGACCACTGTGATCCCCAACAACTCTGAAATTCTCTCATTTGAGATTGACTTCTTATTAGACTCACAGATGAAGCAAAAGTAATGAAAGCCAATATGTAATTAAGGCTAAATTACATAGTACAGACTGTAAGTGCCTTGAGATTTTAGGCAGGAGAGAACAGCGTGGGTTGGTCTAGGCATGGAGTCTTTCCAGAAGGTATGGGGTCAGAGTGGGCCGTGGAAGACAGCATAGTTTGGATTGGATTTGTAGATTCTGTTTTCTCAAATTCCTCTACAGTGACAAATGTCTTTCTGTCAAACTCAGGAAAAATCTAATCATGAAATAGAGCTGCTGGGGATTGTTTTCAGTAGAGCAAGGGATCCAGGCCCTAATTTCATGCTCTTTGAAAGTGTGTTAGTTTGCAGAATGATGGGGTATCCTCGATAAGAATGAACCTTGGCTGAAGCTGCCAATAAAGTCCTTTAATAAATATGTTGGGCAGCTAGGTGGCGCTGGCAGGTGCCTGCTTAGATTCAGGAAGACTCCTCTTGCCGAGTTCAAATATGACCTTGGACACTTCCTAGCTGTGTGACCCTGGGCAAGTCACTTAACCCTCTTTGCCTCAGTTTCCTCATCTATAAAATAAGCTGGAGAAGGAAATAGCAAATCATTCCAGTATCTTTGCCTAGAAAACTCAAATGGAGGCATAAAAAGTTGGACCCTGAACAACTACTGAAGGAAAAAATGAAATATTTTTATTTTATTGATGTCTTTTGTCTTTATATCACAATCATTTTCTATTGTGTTCCCTTTAATCTGAATCTTCCCTTGTGACAAAGAAGAGCAATTATGAAAAAAAAATATGTTTTGACGTAGAGACTCTGTTGGAAAGTGTGTACTTTTTTGGGGTCTGGAGTCAAAAGTCCAGGGCTCAAATCTCACCACTGATACTACTTGTATAACCCTGGACAAGTAATTTAACCTGTTAAATGTCAGTACCCTCATCTGGAAAGTGAGGGAATTGTACTATATGGCACCTGACATTTCTCTATCAATTTAAAAATCAACAAACATTTATTGATGAATCAAGAAGGAAAGAAACATTTATCAAGCCTTTTCTCTGGGACAGGGATACAAGATTAAACACAATCACCACCCTCAAGGAATTTACATTCAAATGAAGAAGACTACACACAAAGCAGAGGGTGTCCGGAGAACGACATTTTGGTCGGGAAAGTTATATATGGAAAGAAGGAAGGAAGGAAGGAGGGAAGGAAGGAAGGAAGAAAGGAAGGAAGGAAGGAAGGAAGGAAGAAAGGAAGGAAGGAAAGAAGGAAGGAAAGAAAGAAGGAAGGAAGGAAGGAAGGAAGGAAGGAAAGGTAACACACATTTACTAAGGACCTATTACATGCCAATCCCTCTACAAATAGTATTTCATTTGATCCTCACAACAACCCTGGGAGGTCGGTGCTATTGCCATTCCCATTTCATAGATCAGGAAACTGAGGCAAACAGAGATTAAGTGACTTGCCCAGGGTCACACAGCTAGTGAGTGTCTGAGGCCAAACATAAACTTGGATCTTTCTGACTTCCCATTTAGGGCTCTATCCAATGTGGCCAACTACCTATCTCTAGGGACGGTGAGTGAGGCCATAGTGGAATAATTTGTACAACTCATTCAGTAACAATGGCAGAGACAGTTTGAACCTGGTTCCTGGTTCCAGAAATGAAAAGAGGAGAGGAAGGAAAGAGTATGAGAAGGGAGGCATTAAAATCGATAACACTGAGGGGATGATGGCTGGATATCAGGCCATGTAAGCCCTAGGAAACCAAGGACAAAAGAGAAGGAAGGGAGGAAGGAAGGAAGGAAGGAAGAAAAAGAGAAGGAAAGAAGAAAGAGGAAGAAAGGAGAAAGAAAGAAGGAGGAAGAGAGAAACAATTCTTGCTCTCAAGGAACTTGAGAGAGAGAGAGAAATCACGAAAGGCTTCAAGTCAAAGGTAATGCTTGAAATGAATCATGAAGGAAAGGAGGAAAGTGGAGGTGAGGAAGGAATACATTCTATGTAGGGGGGATGACTCCTGTACAGATGCCATATGGAGTGCCTAGAATGGGGAAGAGAGGACAGTTTCACTGCATTATCCAGGTGACTAATGTATAATGAGTCTGCAAATATAGCTAAGAGCCAGGTTGCGAAGGGCTTTTATTGGATTAAAGTAGTAATAGTAGTACAGTAATTAGAGCTTTGGACTTGGAATCAAGAAGACTGGGATTCAAATCTGTCTCAGACAGTTATCAATGTGAAGTTAGTTAGGCAAATCAGTTCTTTTATCTATAAAATGGGATAATTATAGCATCTACCTCCGAGGGTTGTTGTGGGGATAAAATGAAATTATAATTTCAAAGTGCTTTGCACAACTTAAAGCGCTAGCTATAACTACTGTTAACGGCGTTTATTGAATATGATAGTGACATGCAGATTACCGTTAAGGAATTATCATGTCAGTTATTAAAGATTATTAAGGGAAATCATTTCCAGTTTTACATCTATGATCTTATAATCCTATTAGTTCCCCACCTTTTGACCACAAGCGAGGAGGTACCCAGCACACTTGTCCCTCTCCATCCTAGACAGTCTCTGATTCTGTTAAGGGAATTGGCAGCTATTTAGGCTGCACTCGCCGAGGACTACAACTCCCAGAAATCCTCGCGCCAGACAGGGGCCGGATGAATGATGAGCGCGGCGGTAGTGACGTAACGCGAGGGCGGGTAATTTCGACTGGCGGGAGAAAAGCGGTTACAGTTGGCTGTGGGTGCGCCGGGTCTGAAGTCCCCGGGACCGTGATGGCTCAGGCAGATGAGGACCAGTGGCCTTCGCGCTTGGTCGAGATGAAAGTGAGTGCGGCCGGACCTCGCCGAGAGGGGAAGCGGAGGCTCCGGGGGTCTCGGGGGTGGGAGGCGGAGAAACCATCCGGCTCCTCAGGAGCCCCGGGCCAGGCCGCGGTCTCCTCTGGGAGCGGGAGGGTGGTGGGGGCGGGGCAAGTGCCGGCCTTGGGCCCCGCCCCCTGACCCCTTTACTTCTCCCCAGGGCTCCCCTATTTCTATGTATTTTGTGTGGGTGGGGCCCCCAGTGTGCTGAGCGCTGAACTTGGAGGGGCAGGAAGACCTGAGTTCGAATCCCGCCTCTGACACTTCCTAGCTGGGGGACAGGCTTGGCAAACCCATTTCTCCTCTGTCTGCCTCAGTGTTACCGTCTGTAAAACGGAGATAACGGTAGCACCGACCTCCCGGGGCTCTGGTGAGGGCGGTGAGCACCTGCTGTGTTCGGGGTCCTGTCCAGGTGCTGGGGAGGGGTGCCTGGTCTGGAGGGGCTCCCCTTGGAGCGGGGAGGGGGCCCCGGGGCAGTGTGGGGCTGCAGACGTGGACGCGCGTGCGTGCGTGCGTTACGGTTACAACAGCCATGTGTTTATATATAAACTTTATATATGAACAAATATGTTCTAACTACAGTGGTAGCTGTTTCATACATTCTTGTTCCTTTCACCCCATTTAAATTATACACGCACACACATACATATCTATAGTTTATATATATTTAATATATAATATTATAATATATAGTAAATCTATATCTATGTGTATATGTGCATACATAGTTTAAATATACTATCTATATGTAGTTGTGTGGAGAAAATAAAATTATTGTAAAGTGCTTTAACAAACCTTAAAGTAGTGCGTTAACACTGGTTACTATTATTTATGGGGAGCCATAAGAGGTTATTGAATATGATAGTGACATCCAGACTATTATTATTTAGCACATATCAATTATTAAAGAAAATTCCATTTATGGAATATGTATATGAAATTTAGCTTGTATATCCCATATATAATTACATTGTATAACAGTTATATGTAAATTATACTTTTGTATATTAAGTATGTAACCATAAAATTAATTATATATAATGATAGATGATTTATAAATCTATAATTTGTATATTAAATACATATTAACATTTATATTTTTATATATTATTACATAAGGCTATTCCTTAATAGTTGATGATATATGATAATATATCATATATCATGATTGCTGATATGTAGTATGTAAGACTTTGGAATTGATTAAAAGATAACCCCAAAAGTAGAAGATGCCATAATAATGGAAAAAAATTTGGGGGATAATATTATTACCACTGTAAACCTGACAGAAGATCTTAGGGTTCAGTTGCACCTACTCTCTCATCTCACCAAAATTTGAATGAAAATGGCCTATATACATGTAAAGAGTGTCTTTGAGGAAATTCTGAGAAGGAAACAGTGAGACTTTCTCTTTAGTTTTCCACACCAGACCACATCTTTATGGATGCAGTTGGCCTAAATATTACAAGATGTCATTGTGTTTTGTAGCAAAAATCATTTGCTTTACTAGAACAAAACACGTCCTTAAAGGCTCTCTTCCAATAAAGTGTGTCATATACATATGTCAAAATTATGCAAAAGGCACAACCTCAAAGGTATTTTGTTTGGGTTTTTGTGTGTCTCTGTCAAGCAAGACATAAAACAGGGAGACAACACGTTCCAAAAGGTGTTGGCCAAGTGCAGAGGCTAAGTGGGCAAGCAGTATTCTATCCATGCTCCTGGATGATCCCTCATGCTAATTTCTCTAGTCCTCAGATATTGTCCTGCCTCCTCATCAACATCCACAGTTATGCTAAAGAGATCAGGCTTACATTCCACATAAGAAGAACCAATGGAAGAATACGCATTCATATGTGCATACTGTGGAGTTAGGTCATCAATATATATGTAATGGGACAACATATCATGGGTAAATATTAAATGTGGGCAATGACCTGGCCCCAAAATTGAACAAGAAGAGAGTAGGGTGATTTCATTTGAGAAATTGCACGTTGCTTTCAATGATTGACAGTTTGCTTTTTTAACATCAGTGTTCTCCCAGCAGCGTAGTGTGATGGATAGACACCTGGCGTTGGGAGTCAGAAAGATCTTGGTTCCAGCCCTGCTTCTGATACTTAATGAGTGATATTGATACTTACTGCCAATCCTGTATCCTTGGTGTGCCTTAGGCTGTTCTCTAAGACTTTAAGTTGTTGAACAGGTGCTGCTTTGCCTTGGTCAGGGGAGTTTCCTCACTAGGAGTTTCTGCTTCAGTGAAGTCACCTTTGGCTCTCTGTGTCTGCCTATGCTAACAATACACTTTAGAATGGTAGACATGGTGAAAGCTTCTGGGACTCCTTTGAAAAAGGGTCTTTGGCAGAGATAAACATCATTTTCCAGGGATACTCTGAACCCTTCTAAAAAGGCAGAGTGCTCTGGACTAGATAATTGTGAGCCCATCTAGGCTCTATCAGCAGCAGTGATAGCTCATATCCTATGAGACTTTTACATTTTATAAATAAGTGCTTCTTGATTCATGATAACCTTGAGAGTCATTTGAAGTCTTTTCTTCATTTTGCAGATGAGGACACCAAAGGTCAGAGAGGTAGATCAGCTTACTTAAGGCAGCACAACTCTTAAGTGGCAGATCTTGAATACAAATTTAGGTCTTTCTCTAAGTTTGGTATGGTCTCCCTGGGCTTCCTTCTCTACTCATTCACCCCCAACAGGCATTTAGTAATTGCTTACTATGTGCCAGGCACTGTGCTAAGTCCTGGGAGCATGAATACATACAAAAATAAAGACAGCCCCTTGTCTCAAGGAGCTTATATTCTAATGGAGGAAGGTTCAGTTCAGTTGTTTTTCATTTGTTTCCAACTCTTGTGACCTCATTTTGAGTTTTCTTGGCAAAGATACAGAAGAGTTTGCCGTTTCCTTCGCTATTTTACAGATGAGGAAACTGAGGCAAGCAGAATTGAGGTACTTGCCCAGGGTCACACAGCTAGTAAGTATCTGAGGCCAGGAAACTGAGTTTTTCTGGCTCCAGACCTGGCACTTTATTTACTGTGCCTCCTAGATGGAAACAATACCTAGAAGGAAGCTAAAAAGAGGGTGTGTGTGTGTGTATTTGAGTGTAAATGTTGTTGGGGAGCTGATGAAATCTACCGAGTGAGAAGATGAAATTTGGATAAAATTTGCAGGATGAGGAGAGTGCTGTGATGTGATATGGAAAAACCCCAGAGAATCAAGTGTGGAGCCCAAAAAGTCAATGTTCCAATTTCTTCCTATGTAAAATGAGAATGATACCTATGTTAGTTCTTTTATAAATAGTAGTGAGAAGCTGAGACTATGTATGTAAAAATACTTAGGAATGTATAAATATAGTACTATATGAATTTAAGGTCTTATTTTGGAAGTATGAAGCCATGTTTCAAAATAATAGTCAGTCAATAAGCATTTAATAATCCCATGGACCAGGTATTGCTGAGGTCTGGGCATTATGGAGAAAGGCCAAAACAGCCTCTATCTAAAGAGGTTACAATTCAGTTGAGGAAGCAGCATGTAAATAACTAAACACATACAAGATTTATACAATATAAATGGAATGTTATTTTCACAGAGAAAACAGTAGTTCTTTTTGCCATTGATTTTAACATAACATTGTGTTATTCTAGGTAAGTCACCTTTGTGTGCCTCAGTTTCCTCAACTGCAAAACGAAGATCATAACATCTACTTTACATTTATGAGGATCAGATGAGATGATACTTGTGGAAGTGCTTGGGTGCGATGGAAATACTCATTGCCTTCCCTTCTCTTTTCCCTATAATTAGATTTTGAAACCTATAGTAGAAGCTTGCCTTTTGGGATTTCTTGAGCTTAGCAAGAACGATGTTTCCTGGATAACCGTTCCTTGCCTGATTGGTGCTCTAGCCAGTCTGTATGACAGCCCTCCCTTTGGCTCTCACTAACCCCAGTCTTTCCTAGGTCTATCTGTTTTTTTAGTGTTGTGTAGTAGAAATAGTACTGGATTTCTAGTCCGCAGGCCTGGGTTCTTATCCCATTGCTATAACAAGTATTAGCATATGAGGCAAATCACTTAATAAAAAATAAGGGGTTTTGTATAGTGTATTAGGGTTTGTGAAGTGTTTCACATCTATGATCACATTTGATTTTTATAACAGCCCTGTGAAGTAGGTCCTATGGCTGGTTTTTGTTTCCATTTTCTGATGAAGAAATTGAGGCTTAGGTAGGTCCGTTGACTTGCCCATGTGGTTAATAAGTATCAGAAGTGGAATTCACACCCACATCTCTCTGATTCCCAAAGTTCATTGTTCTTTCTGCTATACTCTGCAACTCTCTGTGACTTTCATTTTCTCAACCATGAAATGAGGTTCTTGAATTAGATGATCTCTTGTGGTGTATTATTTTTATCATCAACTTCTTTGATGGTTAGTACTGTTCTGTCTGGGTTGTCAGAGCAGAGGAACAGAAGAGCCATGTTACTGCTGATGAGCTGGATGCCACAAGCAGTAGGTAGGATGCTGAAAATATGATAAGACAAAAAGGATTGTGATAGTCTTTCCTGGGGGATCAAGAAGGAATGCTTAGTGTATAGGGGAAAGGTTCGTTTTATGAAGATCTGTTGGTTAATACTAATGATCATATTTGTTTCCTAACTAATTTTGAAACTTTGAAATATTTTTGATGTATTTTTATATTTCAGGCAGTAGATGATTTGCTGAGATGTGGGATTTGCTTTGATTATTTCAACATTGCAATGATCATTCCTCAGTGTTCACATAACTGTAAGTATGAGAATGTTTTCTTATGAGGTGTACTCTTCCCAACATCAAATGGCGTTTAGCACTGACAGCTTGGGGTACTGTGGTGAAATGCACATTTCTGGTATCTGGCTTCTGTTTAATAGATTTTATAATGTTCCTGTTTCATCTTTCCACTTGTCATTATTTCTTGATGTTTTTATTACTTTTATAGCATTGGAAATAATAAAGGTTTTGGTCATACCACAAGGTAATTTGTTGTCAAACATTCATAAAAGAGGGCTAACATTAAGTCCAACTTTAAAAAAAATGGTATATAAAATTAGAAGAAAAGATTGGCCAGCCAATTTAATTAATTCTTGGTTAAAATTATAGGACTTGAAAATCTTTATAAAATTAAGACAAATTCGCATTTTTTTTTTTTAAGTGAGAGCATTCCAGACATCAAATAACAATTTCAATTGCTTCTGCACTTCATTTGATAGCTGATTCTGGAAGGAGTCATTTGTTGTAATGTATTTGGTCATTTTCCCAGAATGACCTTTTGGTCATTCTCCCAGATTAATAAAATTTGAGGAATGCTAAGGGCTTAAAAATTCTTTATATAATAACTTAAAAGTATTGAGAATGAAGTTGCTAGTCATTGTCCCAATTTTCAGGTGCTAATTGTTCAGTTTTTTATCATCTATTCTAGACCTAGTCTTTCTCTTCTTCTTGTGTTAGTTGGGGGAATATGGAAAATTTATACCAGAATTTGTATTGTGACTAAATACAGCTTTGATGAAATACTTGATGAGAGATAGTGTTTGAATCACTGAATATTATGAGATTTGGGAATTGTGTGTGGATTTCAGTTACTGTGTCATTTTTCCTTCAATTACGAATAATTAAGAGTTGACTATCTATCACTATCTCTATCTCTAGTATCTTTCATCAGTAGAGAAGATAACCTTGTTAATTTCTTTTTTTTTGCCATCCCCTTCCTCCCTGCTAACCATCCCATATTTTCTTAAAGTAATTTTTAATTCAAGAAGGGTAATGGAGGGGCCTTTAACTTCCATAGCTGTTCAGATGTCCAAAAGTAATAGTTTATTTTATGAGCCTTTTGTCTCTACCCTCTGAAATTCTGAACCTTCAGTAGGTCATTTTTTTAATGATAAGAGAATAAAACACTATTTATCACAGTTTCCCTCAAATCTCAAAATAGCTTTGGTCTTTAGTGTTATAATGATGTAAGAGCCTTCAATGACGTGGGTTCATTTGGTTCAGTTGTTTCACACACCATTCCTTGGATAGTCAGCTATCATTGCCCTGGGTGACCTGAAATCAGTGACCTGAGGGCCTATCCATGTAGTAACACTCTCAGAACTTTTTTGCAATGTTCTTCTTTTCTATTTCTTTTTTTTTTTTGCTCCAGTTTATTTGCTTTGGATATGAGTAGCAAGTATTGCATTTACAATTCATTTATGATTGGCTAACATTTGCCAAGTGTAGATACATTGACTCAGACTCACACAATTAGTATTTATGCTATCCTGATTTTCCACACACAAATCCCATGAAATAGAAAACTGTCTACTTGTAATGCATTAATGGTCTTAAATGATAATTTTCTTGGGAAGCTACAGTTTTTCTCTCTTTGTAATTAAAAATCCTCAAAATACCTTCTTAGGTTGCCACTTTAAAATGACTGATATATTATTAAATCAGGGCTAGGAGGAGCCCTTTTTCTGTTGAGAGCCTTTCACCCACAAGGGAAAAAATATAAATGGAAGACTCCACAGTTTAAGTGAATTAATTTTTTTAAGAATTGATATAGAAAAATGAATATGTTTCCTTCAATGCCTTTTTAAATGAAAAGGAGAATGCTATTTAACAGTTAGTAATAAATGTACTTTATCATTTAAAGGGGTAGAAGGGAGAAGGAGAACACTGAGGATGAAAATAAAGAAAGTGAGGAGAAAATCAGAGTATTGAGAAGCTCAGTATAATCTGAAGTGAGTGTGCAAGCTGGAGAGGGTTGTCACAACCATTTGTACTGTTTGAAGAAACAACTTAGGGTTTAGACATTTACTAAAGAACTTTAGGGAATGTTGCTCCTTTTTGATCACAGATCAGATCTTAAAATCACAGAAAGTAAAAGCTAAAAGTGACTTTGATCATCTAATTATATTTTATAGATGAGGAAAATAAGTCTGAGAGAGATTGTGTTTGACTTGTTCATAAGTAATTCAGTGGGACCCAAACACAGGTTTTCTGATCACAGCTCTCTTGTTCTTAACATCCTTATTGAGAGTTGAGTTGCCTCTCAGTAATGCTTGAAAATTACATTCAAATTAGCCTTTATTTCATAATTCTGGGACTTCTTATTTTCTGTAAATTTGATCCTTATTGGGTATTAGTGAGCAGAAAGCCAAAGTCACAATTTAAAAACACTCTTTGGGGAAAAGAATGAGTTAACCCATTGTTCTGAGCGATTTGGTTGCCTTATCAAATATGCAGAGACCGTACTTTGAGTGGAATAGTTGCTGAATCCACCAGGGGATACTCTCTTCTCTTCATTGCATCTCACTAGTTTATGTTTGGCAGTAGTCTGATAAAGTTGAAATTAAATCAAAGGCTTAATTTCTTCATAATCATAGCAGGGGTTCTTAACTTTTTGTGTGACCTGGGGCCTTTTGTAGTCTGGTGAAGCTTATGGACTATGCAGAATACAATTTTTAAATGCTTAAAATAAAATATGTAAGATTACAAAGGAATTAAGTTATAATGTAAAATAGTTTCCAGAATATTAAAAAATGTTACAGACCCCAGGTTAATGGCCCCCAAATTAAGGTTTCCTGTTCCTGTTTTAAAGTAATATAGCATTGGCTATACAGAAGAAAAAATGTTATGAAGCCTTAATCTCTGCAAAGCACTGACTTGTTAATTTGTCTTACATTAAATATACTTAGAGTAATAAAATAGCTGGGAAGATGCAGGAAATTCTGGATTTTCTCAGTACTGGGTAAAATTTCATATTGTGTTCTCATACATTTTAATGCTAGATGTGGGATATTGTTATAGTGACTTAGAAGAATGCCTGGAGGCCTTATGGAATTGGAATCAGGAGACCTAGACTTGAGTCCAGATTCTGATATTTATTAGTTGCATATTCTGAGTGGGCAAATCACCTCATTTCTCTGAGCCTCAGTTTTCAAGTGCATAGTATTGGATAAAAGTACTTGCACTAATTTATATCACAGTGTTATTGTGAGGAAAATACCTTATTAACCAGAAAGTACAAATCTAGATTCTAACAGGATTGGTGCTTATCTTAGGAAGCTACAATTTTGGAGGAGAGAGCACTGGACTGGGAGTTGGAAGGCCTAGAGTAGTGGTTCTCAACCTTTCTAATGCCTTGACCCTTTGATACTCGTATGTGGGTGTATCTGCATGTAGGCAGACCCACCTGGAGACAGATTGAGGAGCTGTGTGTTTTCCAATGGTCTTAGGCGACCCCTGTGATCCCCTGTGAAAGGGTCATTTGACACCCCCCCAAGGGGTCACGACTCACAGGTTGAGAACCGCTGGCCTAGAGGCTACTCATCTCTGCCATGAGCTGGCTGCGTGGGATGTCAGTCAGATCTCTGTACCTTTTTTTAGGCATCACTGTCTTCATTTCTAAAATGAGAATGTTGGAAGTGAATGATTTCTTGGGTTGCTTTCAGATTTAAAATTCTGTTTTATGATCTGTGGCCTAGAGGTATTCTTAGGTTCCTATGGAAATGACAGTTTTTCCAGACTTTTTTTTTGCTTATTGCAGTTTTTTGTGTTTGTGTGTCATCTTTATTTACAAATATGTTCCTTACCTGTTCGCTGACTAGTGAACCATCCTTTATAATAAATAATAAGAAAGAGGGCGAAAAAAAGAAGTTCTGTGAGAATATAATACCTAAGTCTTGTTCTGTGTCCCATACCAGTGGAACATATGTCTGTCTTAGTGAAGAGGAGAGGGAAGTGCATGTTTTTAGCTTTTTTTCAGGGCCAGGTTTGGTCACTCTATGACCATTGCCTATTTACTTGTTCATTTCTGTTATGTTCATATTATTAAATATATATTATATTCTTTCCTTTTACATTGTTGGAGTTCAGTTGCATATTGTTTCCCTGCTTTTGATTATTTCACTGTTCAGCAGTTCATTTGCATTTCCCTTATATGCTTCCCTGAGTTCTTCATATTTAGTGTTTCTTACGGCACAGTAACACTTCAGTAGTCAGACCACAATTTGTGTAGTCATTTCTCCAGTTCAGGGATCTAGTTTGTTTCCAGCTTTTTGCTACAACAGAAAGGGCTGCTATGAATAATTTGGTGTATTTGGGACCTTTTTGCCAATGACATTCTTGAGTTATAATTTGCCTTGCTGTGAGCTCTCTTGCTCAGAGGATTTAGTCACTTTATAAAGCCTAATTCCAAATTGCTTTCCACAATGACTGGACCAATTCACTGCTGTGCCAACTGTCTGTTTGCGTACCTGTCTTTCCAAAATGCCTCCAACATTGACTATTTCTATCTTCTGTCATATTTTTCAGCTTTCGGTTTGTGAAGTAAAACCTCAGAGTTACTTTGATTTGCATTTCCATTGCACAACCTGAAATTCTATTTTTTTGCCCTAATCTGATATGACATTGAACAGTTCATTTCACTTTTCTGTGCTTCAGTTTTCTTACCTTTTATATGTTGTTCATAGTTTGCAATTATTTGGAGAATTGTTTGTGTACTTTATGCCTAGCACATAGCTAAGCACTTAATAAATGCTTGTTGATTGACTGATAATTTTTCCTTTGGGAGTAACTCTTGGTCATATGTTTGTGTTTTAAGCCCCTGTATGTATGTCTTGGATATTGGACTAATTATTAGAGATAATTGTTGAGAAGGGATTACCTCCTGTCCACCAAGGTTAGAATTTCCCTTTTTGTCCTAGGTGCATTGATTTTGTTCATGTAAAATATTTTTATGTTTCATGTAGTTAAAATGATATATTTTATTTTTTATGATTATCTTTATCACTAGTCAAATCAACAAGCATTTATGGAATGCCTACTATGTGCTAGGCAGTGCTCTAAATCCTGGGGATATAAACAGAGGTCAAAACAATTCTGCTTTCAGAAAGCTCACAATCTAATGTGAGAGACAGCAAGCAAACGACTCTGTACAAATAGGATATGATGAGAACCTGGAGGTAACCTCAGAGGAAAGGCTAGCATTGGGGATAGAACTAGGGGAGGAGGATTGCTAAAGACTTCCTAAAGAAAGTGGAAGTTTAGCAGAGATTTGAAGGAAACCAGGGAAGCTAATAGGCAGAGATGGGAGAGAGAACATTCTAGGAATGAGGGATAGCCAGTGAAAATGTCTGGGGTCTGTAAGTAGAGTGTCCTGTGTAAGGAACATGCAGGAGGCCAGTGTCATTCAATCTCAGAGTATATGAAGGGGAGTAAGGTGTAGTAAGGTAGAAGTAAGGTCCAGAAGCCTGGAAAGGTAGGAAGGAGCCAGGTTATAAAGGACTTTAAAAGACAAACAGGATTTTAGATTTGATCCTGGAAGTGATAGGGAACCATGAAGTTTATTGAATGTGGATGTAGTATGGTCAGTCCTGCAGTTTACAAAGATCGATTTGACAACTGAATGGAGGGTAGACTAGTATGGGGAAGAGACTTGAGGCAGGCAGACTCAGCAGCAGGCTATTACAGTAGTCTGGGCATAAGGTGATGAGACCCTGCACCAGGATGGTGGTGACAGTGGTTTAGGAGAGGAAGGCACATATATTTGGTTAAGAGCTCTGTCCTGTAATTATAGCTGATTTAGTTCTCTTCTAATTTTTTTTTTATGATGTGACTTTTATTATTCAAGAGTCAGGAATTGTTCAGTTGTGTCTGTCTTTGTGACCCCATTTGGGGTCTTCTTGATAGAGATACTGGACTGGTTTGCCATTTCCTTCTCTGGCTCATTTTACAGATGAGGAAACTGAGGCAAACAGGGTTAAATGACTTGTCTAGGGTCACACAGCTGGTAAGCATCTGAGGCCAGATTTGATCTTAGGTCCTCCTGACTGTAGACCTGGCACTCACCTTGCTATCCTAGAGTCAAGAGTACTAGGACTGAAGTCTTATTTCTGACACACTGACTGTGATTCTGGGCAAGTCACTTAAGCACCCAGTACTAAGACTATGCATTGCAGAGAAGGTACTTACCTGTAATGATTGATAGAGTTGTTTTATCTGAGAGCTCATTAAACTAATGAAATTACAAATCTGTTTCCTGTCCTTCATTTTGATATATAGTTTAATTTCTTTCAAATTGTGTTTTGGATTTCCCAGTAGTTATTGTCTAACAGGGAGTTCTTCAAGAAATTGATCATATTGGGTTTATTGAATACTGGATTATCTGATTCTTTTTTTGAAGTCTGAACATTCCTAAATGCACTCAGTCTGGGAGGAAGTTAATAATAATAATTATGACAACACTACCACCACCATCATGATAGCATTTATAACCCTTTTTAAGACTTGCAAAGTACATTGTGAGTTTTATTTCATTTGATCCTCACTGTAACACTGGGATGTAGGGGCTATTCGTATAAGCATATAGAGGAAGAGAGGAGAAACTCTCTAATGTTTAATCACACACTTTCCATATTTCCAGTAACTGAAATTCTTTATTTTCTTCAAGGTTCAACTGGTGCTGCTTTTCTGAAATTTTCACAGTGTGCTGCAATGGAAGGAACCCTGACTTTAGTTTTAGAGTATCTAGGTTCAATCCCTACTTTTCAATTCATTCTCTCACTTATTTTGGGTATTGCCTAAGGCAAATCACTCAAACTCTGGGGCCACAGATTCTTCATATTGTAAAGGGAGGAGGTTGCACTACATCAGAGGTTCCTAGCCTTTTTGTATCGTGGACTCCTTTGGTGGTCTGGTGAAGCCTCTGAATCCCTTATCAGAATAATGTTTTTTAAAATTCATATTTGAGGAAAGTGTAGTTTCAGTTAGAGTTTAGTGAAAATGAAGATGAAATTTTTTTTCTGATTCAGGTTTACAGACCCTCCAAAATCTATCCGTGGCATTGAGGTGGGGAGTGGGGTGTTTATGGATTTCAAATTAGAACCCCTGGACTGCACGACCTCTAAGACCCCTTCCATTCTCAAGTTATAAATCTGTGAACTTAGCTAGAAGTGGTTCCTTCCTCCCTGAGTTTGTCATTCTTCTCTGTTTAATCTTAACTGTACACCAACTTATAATTATTTTTGTACGAGTGTTATTGTTCTTCTAGACCAGTGGTTCTCAACCTACCTAATGCTGTGATCCTTTAATATTAATATGTGGGCGTATCTGCATGTGGGCAGACTCCCCTGGAGACGAATGGAGGAGCATTGTCTTGGTTCCTAAGACCATTGGAAATATGTATTTTCCGATGGTCTTAGGTGACCCCTGTGACCCCTGTGAAAGGGTGGTTTGACCCCCAAAGGGGTCGCAATCCACAGGTTGAGAACCGCTGTTCTAGATTGTTAATTCCTTGGTTCAGAGGTTGTCATCATTTAATTTTTACATCACTAGTCTAGCACAATGCCCAGTATATATAGTAGGAGCTTAATAATTGTTGAAATTTAATTCAGTTGAGAAGCCAATCTGATATTAGTTCATGATTGACAATATTGTTTCCCATGTTTGTTTCTTACTCTACCTTGGGCAATCCTTTGTCTAAGTGTGGATTCTTGGAACCTTCTTCTTGTTACTATCGTGGATGTCAGAATCGTTCCTTGTTAGTGAACTTTGTAGTTATCAAAGCAAAACCAGACATGGTTTCTCCATGCTGTGTTTTAAGATTCTTATCTATTGGAGCCTGTTTTGTTTTGAAGGCCTGACCAAGGGAAGGCTTGGGAATATTGGTGCTTGCTGCATTGGTTATGTGTACCAACTTCTTGGTTGCCATGATAGATTTGGCTTTCTAATGTTTTAGCAAATGTTTTGGTTCTGTCTTCCAAAAAAAAAAAGATTCTGATCTATTAAAGACAAACTTATTAATATGTCAAGAAATTGTTAGGAAGATTATTGACCACTGTGGACTCCTCATCCAGCCAAGAATCCAAACTAACAAAGTCTGGATGCTTAGAAGCCCTATGAAGGGCATTCTAAACAATTATATGTGACTCCATGTAGTAAATTAAAGTCACACATTGAGAACAAAGTACTTACTTAACAAAGGGAAAGGCAGAACAATTCCAAGATACATTTGTAATGTTAAACTTGAACAAATCAGTAACTTTGAGTGTCAAGGCCCCTAAGATAAAGTTAAGGTATTGCAAGTCACAGAGATACAAACAAATGTAAGTTAGTAAAATAGTTATTATCTTGATACATTCTAAAAAGAATGTCTTCTGGAGCCTTCCAGTGTTACCGTGTTGACAATTACCGTCTGACTGCCTTTAATGGCTTACATTGGTGGCCTAGTTATTTTAGCGGTAGCATTAAGTCCATTAAATTCTACTCTGCCTATAAATTTCTGTCTAATATTTGGCTTCTTCATTGTCCAAACTATCTTTTTCACTTGCTGCTATGACCACATAACAACTTTGTATTTGTATTCTTAATCTTTATTTTCATTCTGTAAATGCCCATATGTCTCTCCCATTAAAATTTAAGCTCCTTCTGAGGTGAGATTGTTTAATTTATTATATTTGTATCCTTAAGACCTAGCATAGTGTCTGGCACATAGTAAGTAGTTCATAGATGCTTGATTGATTGAAGTTTTGTTATAAGTCAGATTTGCATTATAAATGCATGCTA
Source organism: Pseudocheirus occidentalis (assembly GCA_028646575.1). Classification (NCBI taxonomy): domain Eukaryota; kingdom Metazoa; phylum Chordata; class Mammalia; order Diprotodontia; family Pseudocheiridae; genus Pseudocheirus; species Pseudocheirus occidentalis. Next base: position 40,123,565 of record CM053599.1, on the reverse strand, counting down.
ATGGGCTGATAATGTATCATTTTTATTTTTTTCAGACTGTTCTCTTTGTATAAGAAAATTTTTGTCCTACAAAACACAGTGTCCAACCTGTTGTGTGGTGAGTTTTATGTGAAGACTTTTCTTAACATTTTTGATCATAAGTGTTGACCTTTCAAAACTATGGAGAGTCCCACAGGGGCTGTGTGCTTGCTAATTGAAGCTATACTGAAGATGTTTTAGTGGACTGTTGTGAAAAGTATCTCTAGAAACTTCTAGGAGTGTCTGGCCTTGTTAAATTTGGATAATGCTTTTGTGTTTCTTATCGGTTAAGCATGAATTGGGAAATAAAAACTTAAGATTAGGAGAGCTTACACTCCCTTTAATGTCATATTCTTAGATACCTTTTCTTGGATTGTTAAATTTTGGTAGAAAATGTGATGGTGCATTTCTGCATAGTTTCACTGTCTTTGCAATGGTGCCAGGGGCTCATGGTACATCATTGCCCTGCTTTGCCCCTTCCAAAAATTAAAAAAAAAAAAAAAGGTTTGCAAAGAAAGACCAAGTAGTCTAATGAAAAGAGGGCTGTTTGTAAAAGTTTGGATTTCTTGTTTCTTTTCCAAAAACTGAGCCAATCCTGTCTGACTTCAAGGCGGATCCTTTAACTTCTCTGAGCCTCAATAAAACGGGGTTATCATGAGGGTCATCTGGAAAGGGCTTTTTAAAACTTTAAAGTGCCATATAAATAGTGAGATATTTTTTTCTCAGATTTTGCCACTTCCTGTGTTTAGTTCTTCGTCTTTGAAATAAAGATGATAGTACTTAACTTACTTCTTAAGATTATTATGAGACTAGAATCATTTAATATATGAAAGGGTACTGCATTTTTTTCTTCGTGCTCTATAAATTAAGTGTATTACGGGAACCATTGTGGTCTGGTAGACAAGGCCCTGGATTTGGAGTCAGAGGACCTGAATTTGAATCTCAGCTCTGCCACTTACTTTGTGAAGCTGTGGAAGGTTAGACTAGATGATCTCAAAGATCCCTTTCAACTTTAGATCTTACTATCTTTTTTTCCTCTCAGAAAAGTGCATCCCTACCACCACCAGTCTTCCCAGGTGGACTCAATCCCTAGTTCTCACTGACTGATTATATTTGTGGATATCATATTATCATATAATGATATACCATCCTCTTTATAGCTAACTTACTGCAAATTCATTTAAACTAGTCTTAAACTACAATAAAAAAATAGACTTATAGGAGATTCTTTGTAAAACTGCTACATTAATCTTTTCATGAGCTCATTGCTCAAAAGATGGTATCTATTAGTAGCTACTCCTCTCAGTCAACATGTTTCTTACTTCTTTGTGGAAGCCTATTAAGCCTCCCATTAAGTTGGAGGATTTGAAGAAATCTTGCCCATAATAGGATTTGTCTGTAGACATTACAAATCAGTAGTCTTGGAGGCCTTTCATCAGATCTCTAGTTAGATACTGATTCACTGTTTTGAAAAGAATATAATGGTATAGATTACATAAAATTTATTTTTGAAACCTTCCTGGAAGTTTTAATGGGATGAGGTAGCGATGTGGGGGTAGTGGAGAAGGATGAGGGATAGCAGAAAGTGTCATGTATTTTGTAAAAACAAGATTCTGACAGGTTAATTATTGCCTATTTGAGCATTTTCCATCTGTTGTTTTTCTTTTCTAGACAGTCACAGAGCCTGACCTGAAAAATAACCGGATATTAGATGAACTGGTAAAAAGTTTTAGTTCAGCACGGTATGACCTATATAAATTTTATTGTTTAATTATATATAATTTTCTTGTTCAATTTTATTTAATTTTAATTTTATGTTTACTATTTAATTAATGTTTTTATTGTTTAATTCCCATCTTCCTCTTCTTGCTCATTATAATAATTTACATTGGAATATATCCTCCATATACACGTTTTTTGTTTGGAATATTTGGGATTGCATGTATACTTAAATTTTTCAGGAACTTTCTTGTTTTGAAAAATAATTCTTACTAGAGTACTAATATTGAAAACATAAGACACATTGCCTTTTAGCCTAGTTTACGACTCTCATTGATTTTATTGTTTTGCTACTTACAAGTCCTTTTGGAATATGTTGATGGGATAAGCTTATAAGTACTTTATTCACTACTTGTATAGATTTTTGCATAATTTTTTTTCCCGTTGAAAGTTCTTATGTAGACTCTTCCTGAAGTGGCTAGTTAGTTGTTTTTTCTCATATTACAATCATTTGGCAATATCACATGGTACTTGTTCTTGGTATATTATTCCCTTTGGATATTTAATGTCGTATAGTAGATGGTCCAGAGTGCTTAACATAATGTCTTGCGCATTGTAAGTGCTTAAATAAATGTTTGTTTCTTTCCTTTCTTCTAATGATTCTTCCATTATTACTATTAAAGCAAAAGAAATTGCCACAGGACTGAGGACCATTTTATATTTTTCATTTTTATGGATCACCATAGCCAAAGAATTCATCATTGAGTGGCTAGCATAAACTTCCCCATTGTTAGTGAGACTGGTCCTCAGAGTAGACTCAGTTTGTTGCTGAGATCACTCAGACTCTTTTCTAGCTAGTCCTAGAGGGATTTGAGAGGAATTGAGAAAGGCTTCTTTTTGAGGTGAGATTTTTTTTTTAGCTCAAACTTGAAGCCTGGAAAACCAGGAGGCAGAGATGAGGAGGGAGAGAATTCCAGGCTTCAAAGACAGCCAGAGAAAGAAAAGTTGGAGTGTTTTGTGTGAGGAATATTGAGAGACCATTTTCTTTTTTTTTTCCCCCCTCTTTTTAAAAGTATAATTAATTAATTAAATTTTAGTTTTCAACATTCACTTCCATAAGATTTTGAGTTTTAAATTTTCTTACCCTCTGTCTCCTTCCTCCTCCCCATGATGGTGTGCAATCTGATATAGGCTCTACTTATACTGTGTGTGTGTGTGTGTGTGTGTGTGTGTGTGTGTGTGTGTGTGTGCGTGTGTGCGTGTGCATGCACGTGTACACATCAGTCACATTTTCACGTTAGTCATGATATAAAGAAGAATTAGAACTAATAGGAGGAACCACAAGAAAGAAGAAATAAAACAAAACAACAAAAGAAAAGGAGAATAAATAGTATGCTTCCATCTGCATTCAGATGCCAAAGTCTTTCTCTGGATAAGGACATCATTTTCCATTGCAAGTTTTTTGGAGTTGTCTTAGATCCTTGCAATACTGAGAAGAATTGAGTCCATCAAAAGTCAGTCATCACACAGTGGGACTGTTACTGTGTACAGTGTTCTCCTGGTTCCATTCATTTCACTCAGCATCAATGCATATAAGTCTTTCTGGGTTTTTCTGAAGTCCACCTGCTCATCATTACTTGTAGCACAGTACTATTCCATTACATCATTCATATACCACAACTTGTTCAGCCATTCCCCAAGTTATGGACATCTCCTCAATTTCCAGTTCTTTGCCACCATGAAAAGAGCTGTTATAAATATTTTTGTACATGTGGGTCCTTTCCTGTTTTTATCATTTCTTTGTGATACAGACCTAGAAGTGGTATTGCTGGGTCAAAGGGTATGCACAATTTTATAGCCCTTTAGATATAGTTCCAAATTGCTTTTCAGAATGGTTGGATCAGTTCACAACTTCACCAACAATGCATTAGCGTTTCAATTTTCCTACATCTTTTTCAATATTTATTATTTTCCTGTTTTATGATGTTAGTCAATCTGAGAGCTGTCATGTGGTACCTCAGAGTTCTTTTGATTTTCATTTCTCTAATCAGTAGTGATTTAGAGCATTTTTTTTTTCCATATGATTAGAGATAGTTTTAATTTCTTCCACTGAAAACTGCCTGTTGGTATCCTTCGGCCATTTATCATTTGGGGAATGATTTGTATTCTTATATATTCACCCTAGTTCTCTATATATTTTAGAAACAAGGCCTTTATCAGAGACACTGGCTATAAAGATTGTTTCCCAGTTTTCTGCTTCCCTTCTAATCTTGTTTGTATTGACTTTGTGCAAAACCTTTTCAATTTGATGTAATCAAAATTATCCATTTTGCATTTCATAATATTCTCTATCTCTTGTTTGGTCATGAATTCTTCCCTTCTCCAAAGATCTGAAAGGTAAACTATTCCTTGCTCTTCTAGTTATTTATAGTATCAGTCTTTGTATCTAAATCATATACCCATTTTGACTTTATCTCGGTATAGGGTGTAAGATGTTGATCCATGCTTAGTTTCTGCCATCCATCTTATTTTCCCCCCTCTTTATACTTTCCTTTCTCCTTTCTCCCTTTCCCTTCTCCCTAGAGTTTTGCTTTTGACCACTGCCTCCCTCAGTCTGCCCTCCCTTCTGTTATCCCCCTCCCTTTTCTTCCCCTTTACCCTTACTGTTTCTTCTATCCCTTCTGTCTACCCCTTCCCATTTCTTTCCCGTTTCCCCTCCTACTTCCTATATGGTAAGTCAGATTTCTGTATCTTACTGGTTGTGTTATTCCTTCTTTGAACCAAATCTGATGAGAGTAAGTTCAAACAATGCTCATCTCCCTCCCTTCCCCCCCTTTTTCATGTGATGTAATTTACCTGCCTCTTCCTTTCCTCTTCTCCCAGTACAATCCCTTTTCATCTCTTAATTAGATTTTTTATCATCACATCAAAGTCAACTTGCATTGAGTCCTTTGTCTATGTATACCCCTTTTAAATGTCATAATAACAATACAGTTCTTAAGAGTCACCAGTGTCATCTTTCCACATAAGAATGTAAACAGTTTGCCCTTAGCAATAACATGTTTTTTTCTTTCCTGTTTATCTTTTTATACCTCTCTTGAGTCTTGTATTTGAAGATTAAATTTTCTGTTGAGCTCTGATCTTTTCATTAGGAAGGTTTGGAAGTCCCCTATTTCATTGAATGTCCTCCCTTGAAAGATTATGCTCAGTTTTGCTGGGTAGTTGATCCTTGGTTGTAATCCAAGATCCTTTGCCTTATGGAGTATCATATTCCCATCTCTCTGATCTTTTAATGTAGAAGATGCAAGGTCCTGCGTAATCCTGACTGTGGTTCCATAATATTTAAATTGTTTCTTTCTGGCTGCTTGCAGTATTTTCTCTTTGACCTGGTAATTTTGGAATTTGGCTACAGTATTCCTTAGCATTTTCAATTTTGAATCTCTTTAAGGAGGTGATTGGTGGATTTTTTTGATGAGTATTTTACCCTTTGGTTTGAGGACCTCAGGGCAGTTTTCCTTGATGATTTCCTGAAAGATGCTGTCCAGGCTCTTTTTTTCATCGTGGTTTTCAGGTAGACCAATAATTTTTGAATTGTCTCTCCTGGATCTATATTCCAGGTCAGTTGTTTTACCAGTGGGATATTTTACATTTTCTTCTTTTTTTTTTATTCTTTTGTTTCTATTTGACTGATTCTTGGTGTCTCATAGTCATTAGTTTCCACTTGCCCAATTCTAATTTTTAACAAATTGTTTTCATCTTTTAGATTATGTACCTCTTTTTCCATTTGGCCATTCCATTTCCATTTTTAAGGAGTTCTTCTCTTCAGTGAGTTTTTGTGCCTACTTTTCCATTTGGGCAATTCCACTTTTAAAGGAATTGTTTTCATTAGTGTACTTTTTTTTTCCATCTGGCCAGTTGTATTTTTTTAAGGACTTGTTTTATATGGTCAGTTTTTGTCCTTCCTTTCCAAGCTATTGACTTTCTCTTGCATACCTCTCATTTCTTTCCCCAGTTTTTCTCCTGCCTCTCGTATTTGACTTTTAAAATCCTTCTTGAACTCTTCCAAGGAGACTTTTTGGGCTTGAGACCAGTTCATATTTACCTTTGAGGTCTCCAATGTTGGTATATTGATAGTGTTGTCCTCTTCTGAATTTGGGCCTTAAAGATCCCTGTCCCCATAATAAGAATCTATAGTCATTGTCTGTTTCTGCTTTTTGCTTAGGGTGTTTGTCTATTTCCTGACTTTTAAAGTTAAGCTCTCCTACTGGAGCATAGAGGGCACTGATCCAGACTTCTTGTACTGGGAGCCTGGGAACTGGTCACTGGTTTTGTGTGCTGGCAACTGGAAGCTATAGGGGTCTGACAGGTTACCTGGTGTTGAAGTGGGGTCAGCAACCCTGGAGCTCTTGGGGTGGGAGTGGGGAATCTGAACTCTGGGGGGATGCCTGCTCACCTGGACTTTGCACTCAAATGTTTGGCTGCTGAAGGATGTCTGCCAGCGTGAAGCTGTGCTTCCTGGAGTTGTGCTTCTGTATAGCCAAGCACAAGCAGCTTTCCAGAGGACTACTGCTGTGAATAGTTTTCAAGGTTCTGATTACACAGCATAGTGAGCTCTATTTATTCAGTAACAAATTAAGGCAAAACATTCATAGAAATCAAAGTACGGCATTCATGATGTTATAACTTAATAACTTATCACTAAAGTGGTCACATAGTTTTCACCAAAAGATAACATTCATTTAGTAACAGAATCATTTAGTAAGTCTTTAATTCAGTCATCCTTAAGGAGGCAAGCCTTCTTAACTGACACAAAGTACAAAGATCAAAGCCCTCCACCCCTAGGTCACATTGTCTTGATCTCTTTCATCAAAAAGTCTCTTTCTTCTTAATTGGAGAAGTCCTTAACTCAATCATCTAAATAAAAAGTCAAAGTTCTCCACCCATAGGCCACAGTAAGTCATGATTTTCTCAGTTTGCATTAAATACTCAAGGAGATTGAGGTTAAGTGATTTGCCCAGGGTCACACAGTAGTAAAGGTCTGAGGCTGGATTTGACACCAGGTCCAGCACTCTTATTATTCATTGTACCATCTTGCTGCCTAATGAGAGACAAGAAAGGCAAGGATAGCAGAAAACCATGAATCAATCAACCAATAAACATTTATTTAAGAAGTTTCTGTTTGTCAGGAGCTGTTCTAAGCAATGGGGTTATGAAGAAAAATGTGAAATATTCTCCTGCCAACAAGGTCCTTAAATTCTAATGGGGGAGACAGTAGGTGCCTGTATAAGTATGAAGTGGCCAGGAACTGGTTGGGCTGTGGACCCGGGATGGGGGTAGGTGGGCTGGCCTGGGAGCGAGCCTAGGTGGTTTTATTTCTTTCTTCAACACCAGGATTTGAGTGCCAAGGAATTGTTTGCACCTGGGTTTGCACCTGGTTGGTCTGATAATCAATTATGTTGATTAACAACTCAGTTGGGGGTAGGATGGTAAATAAGAGCTTGCACTTCCTGTGTTGGGGGCAGCTCTTTCTTTCTTTTAATTGGCCCAGATGCAGCCCAGCTATTCACCTGCTAAATTTAAATATTATTAATAGCTCCTAAAAAACCTTTATCCAGACTGTGGTCTTTCTTTAAAAAACTTGCTATTACAATTGGAGGCCCCAGTGAGATGGCCTTTGGCCATCTCCAGTGACCACCTTTCCATCTGCAAGACCGACTGGACTGGAAAGTTGATCCAGGGGGCAGCCTCTGAGAAATATTCCTCAGCCCCGGATTCACTTCCTTGTCCTAAATTGGACTGCAGACTGGAAAGATTCCCAGATTACCTTAACAGTTGGCAGGCAAGAAGCTTCAGTTTCTGTGTAACCATTTGTAACCCCTGTTTAGATCCCTTGGGATCTCTGTTCAGATCTCAGGTCTTGAGATCTCTGGTGAGTACTCTTTTTAATATGGTAGGTGGCCAGCTGGATGAAGCGGTAAAGTGGCTCTACTGGGTTTTTGCTGGGGTGCTGCTCAAAAACCCCTGTCTTGTCTTTTTGAGTCCCTTGCCTAGTCCGGGGACCCCTGTCTTATCTTTTGTGGGTTCCCAGTGGGGTGGGCCCCTGGAGTGTTTTGTTGTCTAGACATTTCTGTAAGTTAACCCTGTTTTGTCTGTTCATCTGTTTCTTATCCATTTTAAGTGGCTTGTGTCTTTGTCTTGTGTTTCTTAAAGTATCCCTGTAACAGTTTATGGTTTAGAAGTAGAAAGGAGGAAGTTAAGAATTAACAGTGTAAAATCTCTCCTTTTCTCTTAGAAAGAGAAAGCAGAGAACCTAGAGGAGGGAATTTTCTCTTCTCAGGGCTTGCATCACCCAAAAGGTAAAGTTTTTGTTCTGTGGTTAATCATTCCCCGTGCTCTGAAAAAGCTTATAACTCTTCTTTTCTGCCTGCCAGAGTGGAATGAGTTAAGGTATTGGTCACCATGGAAACTCCTAAACAGAAATAAGGATTCCTTGGCTCCCCTCCACATGTGTGACCTCCTGCAACCAGAAGTCTGGGTCCACTAACCCCTACCCCTTGAAGGGACATGAGCCAGAGGACTCCACCTCACCTGAGTAGACCCATTGGCCAAGGTCTCTTCCCTGTACCTCTCTGTACTTTGTGTTTTGAACTGCATTTCCTGATTGGTTATAAACCTCCATTGGCAGGCAGATCAGCAATTATTAACCTTTTCCTGCCTCACCTAAAAGAAAAGTTTTGTGTGTAAGAATGCAACTGTAAAGCAATTGAATCCATTCTGGTCAGTTTTGAAAAGTACCCTCCCCCAAATGATTTTCTGTTCCATCTGTTTAAGGGGGAAGGAGGCATAACAGCTATATCAAGGGTCCTCCTTGCAACTGCCCCCTGGGTGCAAAAATCAGCATCTCTAGGGACAGCTCCCTGTGTGCAAAAATTAGCACCTTTAAGGGACATGAACCTCTCTTTTCAAATCCCTGGATCCACAGCCAGGCTCTGCAACATGGGGAGAGGAGAAAAGTCTGTGTACTTGGTAAGCCCAATTTTCTGTTTTATGTTTATCTAAAAATTTATGGATCACCATATTTACTATTTATGTGAGATTCAAGAATGTAATTGATTTCTAATAATAAGTTGATAGGTTATGTGACAACAAGAAAACTTTATTTCATGTGGAATTTTAAATTCATCATATTGGAAATCAATGGTTTTTATTTTGGAGTTTAAACCTTGTATCACATCTGTGTTGTAAGAGAAGCGTTTTCTTTTGTCATGTTTTAGAGTACTGTATTTTGAAAAGTCATGCTTAACTTTAAAGATTGTTAACAAAATTAACAACAGCTGTTAACTGTTTTAAATGCTAAAACCTAAAGTTGTTGGTTGGTGCTGTGTGTGGGAAGGAGGAGACTGATAAAATATTTTTCTGAACAGTCCTCCTGCATGTATGAGAATTGAAGGAGCAGGGGCATCGTCACCAACTCCTCCCTAAAGCCCCTCCTGTCTATTCTTATGTTGTGAAATTGCCAAGGCCCCTAGAAATTATCTCTATTAGGCAAGGTCATTCTGCAAGGGAAAAAATGGTAGTAAATGGAATTCCTTGCATTTGTTAAACCTGGTAAATTTTATTGCTTATTGCAAATTCATGAGACTAAAAGATAGAAGCTGGCTTTAAGGTGTAATTGGTGAAACTTGTTGTTTAGGGTGGAGGGCATTTGGGACAATAACTGAGTTTTGTTTGGAGTTTGAATTTGGGTATAGTTGCCTGCATAAATCAGTAAATGCCACAAGCTACTCAGAAGGGATGTGCTGTGAATTGGTGGAAGAACTAGTGAAAGTCTGCATTTGGTAAATAGCTGGAGGGACAATCTCCGTCTCTGTCTGGGAGGGGATCCCTCTGGCCAACTTTGCCAGTGTAGTTCCTTTGGAAGGGAGTGTTTCCCCCCATTTCTGATCTAGCTGGGAGGTGGTGCTGATGCTGCATGGTTGGATGTCTGTGGATGTAAAGCATGTGGCTTTACCTGAATTTGGACAGAGCTAAGGATGTTGTGTCCTGTCATGTTTGGAATGCCATATGTCCCCTGTTTTCTTTTCCTTCTATGGCAGGTTTCTGTGATCAGAGCAGGTGGTCAGTGAAGAATGTGAACCATCTTGTTTTGTGGTTGACAAATGTGGGGGAAGGCTGAATAATCTGGATAATAAGCTTAATTGGAAATTTGAAAATCAGATAGGACGGTTTGGAGACAAATGGGGTTGTGTCCAAGCTCCTCCTGTCTCTAAGTAGTTACAGTTTTATTTTCAGAAAGCAGAAAGATTTGTAACTTGATCCTAAAGTTTGGAGGAAAGCAACAGGATCAGATTGATTGTTCTGAAAGATATATGTATATCAGATTGGCTTTCAAGAATTTCTCTATTATGGAAACACAAATCTTGAGCATGTTTGATAATGAGATCAAGGGCTTGGGTCTTTGATGCAGTTTTGTAAACCTTTGTGTAACTGTGTTGTGGTGTTTGTGCCTGGCCCCGTGTGACTGGGAACCCGGATTGTTTCTATGTGCCATTGGTGTTGTCGTGGTTCCGTGAGACCCTCTCAGGTTTGACTAAATACTCCAGCAATGTGGAGACCCCTGCTCTCGAGTGAACAGCTGAGCCAGGGGACCTGGAAAAGATGACATCGGATGCAGATGGCTTTTCCAAGAATCTGCACCAGGCCTGCACAAGAACTGCTATAGCTCTAACTTACTGCTCTGTATTCTCGTTGTGCTACCCTGACTCCCCCGCTCCTTTTTTTTTTTACTGTAGAAAAGAGCAAGCAGGTTGTCTGTGACCACAGTGGATGACCAAGTTAAAGATTCTCATGAAAGCAGAATACAGCCTGCCTACCTATCCAAAGTGGGCTGGATGTTTTTGAACAGCTCTTACTGTGTCCCTGAATGATGGACCCCTGTGAGGCAGGGCCAGCTCTATGCCCTTTCTCAGTATGAAGCAGCCTGGAACTGAGACCTTTGTCCCTTGTCCCCAAATGATTTTGGGTCCCGTCTATTTAAGGGGGGAATGATGGGGAGCTGGGGTGCCTTTGGCAGAGGGCATAGGTTCCCATTTAATAAGAGGCCTCAGACCCAAGCCCGACTTTGAATTATTAGTTAAACCAAAGCCTTGCCCAGAGTCTCCCATCTCTGAACATCTCCAGTGGCCTCCCTTGGGGACATAACCTACCCAAGCCAGCCCCAAGGTGAGGAGGTGGAGGAAGAATCTAACAGATGCTGCCCAGAGGCCTAACTACATTTGTTACACCTACAAGCCTGATGGGTGTTTTTTTACATCATCACCAAGCTAGCTCTGGGGAGTGTGGGCAGGGAGGAACCATACCATTCAAGCAAAACCTCCCTGCCCCTCCAAAATCTAATACTGAGCCACTGTCCTATCCCCAAAAAACAGATAAGAGAGGGGACCCAAACTGGATCAGGTCCCTAGGTGTTGGGGTGCATTTGTAACATTGTTGTAAGTTCAGTCTGTGTTTGTAACTATTTGTAATCTTGTTTGAAACTGCATTTGTAATTTTGTTTGTGATATTGTTGTAACTTTAGTGCCTGTAATTGGCGTTCCCCAAGGAAAAGACCATTGGAGGATATGCAGGGACAGGCAGTTTGTGTCCTTTCACCCTATGCAAACCTGTGTGCTGCTATCATTGAAATTAATGAGGACCCAGGGTTGTACCTCCTGCATCCCCATCTATGTCTTAACAGACTCCACCTTCCCTGAAATGTGTATTCTGGTTTATGTCCTACCCTAGCTTTTCTTTTATTCTGGGGAAGGGGGCTGGGAGCATTTTGGTTTGTCTACCCGAGCAAGGTGAGCCCCTATCCTCATTCCCCTGTTCCCCTCCTGGTAGGACTGGGCATTGCTGGATCACTGCTGTGGGCACGACCGCCCTGGTCACAGGAAGCTCTAAATATGCTAACTTAAATATACAGGTAGATTAAGATGTAAGAGATTTTCTATCTGGAAACCTCCCTAGATTCCTTGGCTGAGGTCATGCTGCAGAATTGACAAGGGCTGGATCTCTTATTCCTCAAGCAAGGAGGTCTTTGTATGGCTCTGGTAGAAGCCTGTTGTCTTTATGTGAACCACTCAAAAATTGTCCCTTTCTGGTATGACAGCATGTTAAAGAGAAGCTGCCCGGGTATCGGGGACAAATTGGTTTGAATCTCTGTTTGATTGATCACCCAGGCTGACCTCCCTTGTAACATCATTAGCCAGCCCCTCCCTCTTAGGCTATGTGCAGAAGCAGGTCCAGTCTGTCATACTCAGGGTCCTGCATACACTTTGAACACCCATAAGTGGTCAGGAATCCATGATTGGATTCTTTTCCTAAAACAAAGGGAGGAATGAAGTGACCAGGAACTGATTGGGCTGTGGACCCGGGATGGGGGTAGGTGGGCTGGCCTGGGAGGGAGCCTAGGTGGTTTTGTTGCTTTCTTCAACACCAGGATTTGAGTACTGAGGAATTGTTTGCACCTGGGCATTGGTTGGTTTGATAACCAATTATGTTGATTAACGACTCAGTTGGAGTAGGATGGTATATAAGAGCCTGCACTTCCTGTGTTGGGGGCTGCTCTCTTTCTTTTAATTGGCTCCGATGCAGCCCAGCTATTCAACTGCTAAATTTAAATATTATTAAAAGCTCCTAAAAAACCTTTATCCAGACTGTGGTCGTTCTTTAAAAAACTTGCTATTACAGGTACATATGAAATACCTACAAAGCAAATGTAAATACTTCAGATATAAAATCTCTTCCTTATAGACTTGAGAACAAGAATCTATCATTTATCTTTGTATCTTCCATAGTGGCCAATATAAGGCCTTAATACAGTGGTTCTCAACCTTCCTAGTGCCTTGACCCTTTAATACTCATATGTGGGTGTATCTGCATGTGGGCAGAAATATGTGTTTTCCAATGGTCTTAGGCGACCCCTGTGAAAGGGTCGTCTGACCCCCCCCCCCAAAAGGGTTGCGACCCACAGGTTGAGAATCACTGCCTTAGTAGATAAGTAATAGGTGTTTGCTAAATTAAACAATCTTTTTACCTGTTTTATTAACTAGTAGTAACAGCTGGCTTGAATGATCTTCTTTTATTTCCCTTCAAAGTGAAGAGCTATGACAGTGCAGAAACAAGCATCCAAAAAAAGTTTTTAATCTACTGATAAAAATCTTAGTAATTAGCAGCAAAATGCCCAAAAGATAGGCAGCTGGTAAGCTCTTGGATAATTAATGGTTGAGTGTAATTGTGGTATACAATTTCTTGAGCTGTTTTTCACTCAGTGGTTGTCTTCCTTTGTTTGGTACTACAAAGAAGCACTGCTATAAATACTTTGATGTATGTGGGACCCATTGGGGTATGTACCTAACAGCAAGAGCTTTAGGTCATAGATGTTTTATTCACTTTCTTGGAATAATTGCAAATTGCTTTCCAGAATGATTAGAATACTTCATCGCTTTACCAACAGTGCATGACTATGCCTGTTTTTTCTGTAGCTGTTCCAACGTTAGCTCTTCCTCTTTTTGTCACAAAAGGCATGTTTTTGCTTTGTTGTCACTATAAAACTTAAGATTTTAAAACAGAAAACAGTGGGTAGTGGAGGGAGGGGCAGATAAATAATCTAGACCACTTAATACATTTATTGTTTGATGTCCTAATCAAGTTTGTTTCTTGCCCCCCAAGGAATCATCTGTTGCAGTTCACCCTAGATTCACCACCAGTATCTCCTCTGTCTTCCTGCACAAAGAATATTTCTGGCAAAATCCAAGTTCTTAAAGGGCACATGTGTTCTTCTTCAAGACAAGAAAACAGAATGATGGATTCTTACTTGGTAAAAGAAATTCATTCTTCCATGAAAACACCAGAAAAGCTAAAGAGAGTCAAAGAAGGTAAAATCAGTCCTACAGGAAAAAAGCACTGCAGTTCTTCAGAGAGAAAAGGGGCATCAAGTGAAGCAAGGGAGGCTCAAAGGTCCACCTCTGTTAATGGCCCTGAGACACCCTCTACATCTGCTTTTAAGGACGTTACTAGAGGTAGGAGACTGTTTTCTTGCATTTCTCCTTTATAAAGAAACTCACTAAGTCTAAGCTGTGCAAGTTCTTGCTCTAGACTTAGGTCTGAGCAATGTACCTGTGTTCTTGCTCCAGTTAGATTTCTAGTAGACTGCTACTGGACTCAGCTACTCTCAGCCTTCTGGAAAGTTCTACAGTTTTGGAATGACAGAACTGCGGCCCTCTTTTGGTCTGCTCTGGAATTCTTCCTCTGGTTATTCTACTGCAGATTTTAGACTGGACTTGAAGCTATAACTGAGAGCCTCCTCTGCTCTTGGGGTCAGAGCCACATTGCTGCTAGCTTCTGAATGTGCTCTTTGCTTATAGCGCATGGCCTAGGATTTGTGGTGTTTTTGTTTGTTTTAAAAATTAATTAATATTTTATTTTTTCCCCAATTACATGTAAGATTTTTAACATTCTTTTTAAAAATTTTGAGTTTAAAAATTTGAGTTCCAAATTCTCCCCCCAAAGAGAAGGCAAGCAATTTAATATAGATTATATATGTGTTATCATAAAAAACATTTCCATGTTAGTCATGTTGTGAAAGAAAACACAAACAAAAAACCCCCCAAGAAAAACAAAGTAAAAAAAAAGTATTCTTCAATCTGCATTGAGATTCCATCAGTTCTTTCTCTGGAGATGGAGAGCATTTTTTATCATAAATCCTTTGGATTTGTCTTGGATCATTGTATTGGTAAGAATAGTTAAGTAATTCACAGTTGATCATATTACAATATTGCTGTTACTATATACAGTGTTCTCCTGGTTCTGCTCATTTCACTTTTTATCAGTTCATAAGTATTTCCAGGTTTTTCTAAAGGCATCCTGTTAGTCTTCTCACATCTCTCATAGCACAGTAGTGTTATACCACAATCATATACCCCAACTTGTTCAGCTATTCCGCAATTGATGCGGACGTCCCCTCGATTTCAAATTGTTTGTGACCTCTTTGAAAGCCTACCCCTAGTAGCTTTATCACTAAACACCTGTTCTGGTTTGGCTCTTATTTTGTTTCTGTATCTTACATAAAGTCAAGCTCTTCTCTGCTGAATGGGGTACCTCTTCTTGCTCTGGTACCTAGCCTCTCCAGCAATAGAATGCTCAGTTGCTGGTCCCCAGATTACTCTATCTACCTTTTCTGACTTGGGCTGGAAAAATTACTCTGATTTCTTTTTTTTAATTTCCCTATCAGGATTTGGTCTGGTGTGTTTTTTCTGTTTGTATAGAGGTGTTAGGGGGTGGAGCTTATTTGCACTCTCCTGGCCATCTTAGCTCCACCTCAGATTGCCTTAAGTCTGATGTGTTTATAACTGTGAATTAGGGATGGAAGAATTGGATAATAATAGGGTTCAATAATAGTGTTGTCTAGTCTAACAAAAGTTTCTGAGAATTAGTTTGTTAATATATAATTTACTTCCAGTGTATGTGAATTTTCAATGGAGTCTTCACAAGATGGTTATGCATACCTTAGATAAAGATAGTCTACCCAATGGACTTAACTAATAGGTGAAAGTTTCCAGCTAATTCTCAGTCTTTTACTTCATGCTTTGTATTCTTAACTTATGATCCTCCAGATTTCCTGACATTTTTTCTCACCTTGTTCTCCTTATATTCCACTGACTTTCTCCTTTGTTTTTCTAAGAGTGTTTAATGACATACCTTAAAGTATGCTTTATAAATACTGCTATGTAAAGCCAAGCACTAGCAGCTTTTCAAAAGAATGCTACTGTGAACAGCTTTTAAAGTTCTGATTACACAGTATAGAGAACAATCTATTTCATAACAAATCAAAGCAAAACATTCACAGTAAATCAAAGTATAGCATTCACAACAATTTATCACAGAAAATGGCCTAATAGTTTCCACCACACTAAGTTAACTCAATCAGTCACTTATTCAGTCATCAGTCACTAAGTACAATCACTTAGTCAGTCAATCATTTCAACTCAATCATTCAATCGTCCTTGATGATTCACTATTCAGTCATCAGAAAATACACAGACCCTCCACCCCTAGTCACTAATAAATTTACAATTTCTCAGTCAGTACACAGTATCCAAGTAAAATCTTCCTTCAGCTTGACTTGGGGTGGTTTCTCAGATTCCCTGGTCTGCTTCCATGGTTCCAGCTCCTACCTGGATTCATCAAACTGTCACCTGGGTTCAGAGGCAGACAGCTCTCAGGTCCTTGCCCAGCTCTCTGTGCATTTCCTGCTCCACATTGCAGCTCACACTGTCCAGTCCATCTCAGATCCTTCACAGTCTCTGTTCCTGGGAAGTCAAGGATCAACAAAGCCACAAACAGACAAAGTCTTAAACCCTTCACAGTTATGCTTCCTCAGTCCCCTGGCAGCTCCCGCTGGCCCTAAGACTCAGCAGAAGTCTCAGCTGGCTCCTAGAATCAAAGTTACTCAATCCAGGTTTTCAAAATCAAAATCATTCTCTTCAGCTTGGGGGAGGCTTTCCTTTTCAGCCTCCTTGTCTCCTCTTCAGCCTCTCCAGTGGCAGCAGCTTCTGCCTCCATGGAGTTTGCTCCAAGAAGATCTGTCTCTCCCAGCCAGGGTCTTTCCTTATATACACACAGCATTAGCTTCCTTTTCAGCCAACCCCTTCCTGTTACATCAGCAACAGAAGACAGGAATTCATACCTTCTGTTTCTTTAACAGAGACTTAATCTGAGCTAGGTCCTAAGTACCTCTTAGCTTAGCAATACAGAAGGAACTTCAGATCTCATTACTGTTACATGCTATTATTGCTATTGTTGTTATGACTTTTTATTTCTCTTTTTCTGCATTGGAAATTGGTAAGTTGATTTTTTTCCTTCTTTACAAATAACGTGTATATTTTTAAATGCAGTGGAATGTCCTGTTTGCAGTGTGAGCATCCCTGAGACCTACATAAATAAGCACTTAGATAGCTGCTTGTCACGGGAGGACAAGAAGGAAAGCCTTAGAAGGTGAGAAACTTAAACATAACTTATGGATAGATTAAACTTTTGGCTCTCTAGTTTTATATATTGATGAAATTGAATTCAGCTTTCATGTTGCCCTGTCAGTAGTGTCTCTTTTTCATTATTTCTCATTTTTTCTTAACTCTAAGTCTGCTTTCAGAATTGTTAACAGGATTTGGCCTTACTAGAAAATCTATTGTTTTGGAAATAGATTATTCCTTACTAAGTTTTTTCTTCATTAGTTTAAAAATTGCAGTTAAGTCCCAGCTTTCCTAGATATCTCCTAATAGCAATACTGTTTCTATTGTCTAATGAGAGTTTAAAAATTTTTTAATGTGCTGATTTTTAGCAAGACCCTTAAATCTTTGTGTCTTGTAAGGCATTAGGTGAATGCGTGTCTTGGGCAACAATTTTAATTTTAAAGGATTATTTGTTTTTCATTTCTGCCTTTTAACCTAATAGTAAGGAAATGCAAGCATTCTTGCCTAGTTTCAGACAGTGATGCCAGCTTGCTAAATATTCCCCATCTCTGTGCTCATTCGATCTTGTTTTGTATTCTGTTTGTCTTCCCTGGTCCTCACTAAGGATGGTTCAGGGTAAGCCTGGTCTTCCTTAGCAGTCATTTGGCCCCTGTTGACACACCTTTTGGTAAGTGAAGCGTTAAAGTTACCATCATTTTCTTTTCTTTTTATTTTAAAACCAGTTTGTTACCTAAATGTTTAACATCTTGGTCAAAGGTGCTCAGGGCTTTAGATGCCACCATTACTAAGGATTTTTATAGACCAACAGTTTTAGGAAGATCAAATGAGATAATGTGTGTAAAACATTTTGTAAAATCTTATACAAATTACAATTATTATTTATTCTGTGAGAAAGATAGGCCTGTTTTAGGAGTTTCTCACATATTCAGTCCAAAAGTTAAGCCATGCACTTATCCTTTGATTTGTTATAGGATTATTTTGAAGATGAAATTTTAGTCTCAAATGTAGTTTTTCTTTAATGGTTTGTTAGACTGTTTTGATTTGTTGGTTTAATAGTCTGTTTAAAGTGTCTCTATTTCATCTAAGTAACAGTCAAATACAGTGGATAGAGAGCCAACTATATATATTTTGTATTTGTGTAGCTATCTATTTTCTGTTGCCTGCATTAGAATGCGAGCTCCTTGAGGTCAGAGAGGATATATTTGTCTCTCTTTGTATCCGCAGTGCTTAGCACAGTCCTTGGCATATGAGTGCTTATATGCTTGTGGACTGACTTTGCAGAAAGGAAGACCTTGGTTTAAGTCTTACCTTCAACAGAAATTGGTTATGTGACCCTAATCTAATTACTTAACCAACTCAGTGCCTCAGGTAATTCTGTAAGATAGGGGTTCTTAGGCTTTTCTGTGTGTTATGAACCCCAATGGCAGTATGGTGAAACTTGTGAGACCCTTCTTGGAATCATTTTTTAAAATAAATTTTTATTGAGGATATTTTGTTTTGTCACCGGAATTTCTCCCTTCCTGAATACCTGCCCTCTCCAAGAATCATCTCAGACAACGAATAATTTTTCTTTAGAGAGAAAAAAAAGAGGAAGAGAAAAAGAATCAGCAAAAGTGATAAATGCATAGAAGAAAATCTGAAAATATATGCAATGTACCATGCCCATGGACCTCTCCCCTCTGCAGAAGAGTGTGGTGGCAGTGTCTTCTCTGTTTTTTTTTTTTTTTAGAGCTGTGATTATTTGATGGTTCTTTTCCATTTATATTGTTGTCACTGTGCATATTATTTTCTTGGTTCCACCTGCTTCACTCTGTATCAGATCATGTAAATCTTTTCACCTTTTCTCTATTCATCATATTTGTCGTTTCTTATAGCACAGTCAGTCACTAAGCATTTGTTAAGAATCATTTGTGTTCTAGGCACAGTAATAGTCTGCTACATTCATGTCTCATAATTGACTACCCATTCCCCAGTTGATGTGTCTGCTTTGTTTTTAACTCTTTGCTACCACAAAAAAGTTAATATAAATATTATGGAATACAGGAGGACTTTCTTCCTTATCAGTGACCTCCTGGGAGGGTACAATTGAATCTCTGGATCACAGATCAGTCAATAAGCATTTATTAAGCACCTGTTGTATGTCAGGCACTGTGCTAAGGGCTGTACATACAAAGAAGGATGAAAGACACTCTCTGCTGCCAAGGAGCTCTCAGTCTAATGGGGGAGTACAGATGGTAGATACTGGGTAATTGAAAGTCTCAATTACTACTAAGACTGTAATTGACATTAAGAAGGATTATGAAAGATTTCTTGAAGAAAGCGAGAACTTTGGCTGAGACTTGAAGGAAGTCAGGGAAGCTAGTTCTAATTCTGAGCATTTTAGACGTGAAGGACAGCCAGTGAAAGTGCTTGGAGTTAGTAGATAGAATGTTGTTTGTGAGGAATAGCAAGAAGGCCAGTGTCACCAAATAGCATAGTATGTGGATTGTAGGAAGAGGTCAGGTTATTATTTTTAATTGTGGAGATAATAGGCAACGACTGGAATTTATTGAGTGGGAGGGGAGATGGTATCATCACCCCTTAGTTTTAGGATGAACAGTCTGACACTGAGTCTCAGCTGGATTAGAATGGGGAGAGACTTGTGGTAGGGAGATCGGTTGGTAGGCTATTGTAACAGTCCAGGCAATGAGGGAGTGGTGCTGTGAGAGGAGAGAATGGGACATGTACAGGTAGACGTCACATAGCTTGACAATTAATTGGATGTGGGGGGTGAAGGAGTGAAGAATTGAAGATGATACTTAGGTTTTGTACTCCTGGGTGATTGGGACGATGGCAGTACTCTTAACAGTAATACAGAAGTTCGGGTGGGATGAGCACTTAGGGTGAAAATATATCGAGTTCAGTTTTGGAGATGTTGACTTGAAGATGTTTATGGGACATCCAGTTCAAGCTACTAGGCAATTGGAAATGCTAGATTGGAAGTTGGGAAAAAAAAGTTAATAATGCTAAATGAGTATATTTTAGAATCACCTGCATAGATAATGAAGATCATGGGTATTGATGAGATCACCAAGTAAAATAATATAGAGGAAGAAGAGAAGGGTGCCCCAGTTAGTCTTGGGGATCACCTAGAAGACCCAGCAAAGGAGATTGAGAAACAGTCAGATAGATTAGAGGAGAACCAGGGTAGAGCAGTGTCATGAAAACCGTAGAGAGAAGAGTATCAAGGAGAAGGTGATTGTTAATACACTAGGCTGCAGAGAGATCAAAAAGAATGAAGAATGAGAAAAAGCCATTAGGTGTTTGACTTAAATGATCATTAGTAACTCTGTAGTTTCAGTGGTATGATGAGGTCAGACTGCAGAAAGTGA
This sequence comes from Pseudocheirus occidentalis, assembly GCA_028646575.1. Lineage (NCBI taxonomy): Eukaryota > Metazoa > Chordata > Mammalia > Diprotodontia > Pseudocheiridae > Pseudocheirus > Pseudocheirus occidentalis. Next base: position 40,103,446 of record CM053599.1, on the reverse strand, counting down.
AGAGGGTAACAGGAAAGGAAGTGGAAGCCCAGATTGTAGACACCTTTCTAGTGGGGAAAAGAGTACAAGTGAGGACTTCTTGAAGGTAGAGGAGACATGGACACATTTATAGGTAGTAGGGAAGAAGCCAGTAGAGGGGAGAGATAGAAGACATATGAGAGTGAGGATGATGAAGAGAGAAAAATGCTGGAGAAGATGGGGTAGAACGGGGTCACTTATACATGTGGAGAGGTTCACTTGACAAGAAGGGCCACCTCTTCATGTCAGACAGAGGTAAAGGAGGAAATCATGGCAGAAGGCATCTGGGTGGTATGAGATGAGGAGAAGAGAAGAAAGATCTCTTGGTGAATGTCCAGCATTTTTTCAGTGAAGTATGAGGCATAATTCTCAACTGAGAGTGTGCGGGATGGGGAGCTCTAGGAGGGATAAAGAGATTTAGAAAAGCTGCTATGGTGAATGGGATATTTATCACACTGAGGGCCTACTTGAAATTATGTAACATAAAACTTTTAGAGAATCACATCAGCATACTTTTGTGTTTTTGTCCAGCTCCTTTCTGCAGTAAGGAGCAGAGGCAGTGGAGGTGGGAGGAATACAAGGCAGATGCTTGGAAAGATAAACTCTTTGATAAGATAAAGGGGCAAAGAACATAAGAGAAGAGGACATTATAAAGTGGAACCATGGGGTCAAGATGAAGAAGGGAAGAGATCATAGCCAATGCATTGGTGGTGTTTTGAGACAAAATGAAGGTAGAAGGTTGGAGGGATTAGTTGTTGTGGGTTTGGAGTTGCAGGGCAAAAAGGGGTGGAATGACAGCAGATTATGATCAGATAAAGGAATAACCGTCTATGAACATGGATGTAGAATACTTGTGAGCATTAAACTCATTGAGGAAGAAAGGAGAATGTCTTTAAAGACTGGATGTTTTTTGTTATTTTATTTGCATAATTCCATAATGATGGTAGTGATACTTGGTCCCATGGACTATGCACTGGTATACCCATCTTCCCCATAAGAACTCTACCATTGACTCTGGTCACTTCTTATCTTTACCAATTTGCTGGGTGTGAGGTAAAATTTTTATTTAAATTTCTGGTTTTTTTCATGTGGTTATTAGTAGTGTGCAATTTTCCTTTGAGAGAACTCTTTGTTCATATCTTTTGGTCATATACATATACGTCTTTACATATGTATCAACTATCTATATCAGAATGTTTTCCAAAGTATTAGTAGTTGAAGGATTTGCCAAATGACGAGTCACAGTAAAGATGTAATTTTTTTTCCCACTTACGTTCACAAGACCCTCTGAAATTAATCCACAATGGGGTGCGGAGGGTCCTGTGGAGCTCAGGTTAAGGATCCATTCTCTAAGATTATAATGAATAGAAGGTGGTTTCTTCATGAAGAGTGCTGTACACCAAAGAAATCTCAGTTCTGGATTCTCTTCCATCCTTGTGACTATATCTGGTCATATCTATTGGTGAAAATAGTTTTTTGGATTATATGAGAAATACTAGCACATTCACTTGGTGGTGCTACCGTTTTGATCTCTGTAATTACTACCTGCCTTCTTTGTCATCTGTTGTTTTTATTTTTATATGTATTCACAGGTATACAGTTTAATTTCTCATTATCTGATATTTGGGGAAGGTATGGACAAAAATATTTTGTGCTTTCCTTAAATATCATATAGTAACTTAAACCTTGAATTCTTCTAATGTCCTGCTGCTATCTGTAGTAGGTGCTTAATAAATGATTGTTAAAATCTAGTCTTGAATAAGTGATTAATTTGAATAAAAAAAAGTAGTCCTTTTCCTGAATTTTCTTTCCAGACCATAGACTTTAGAGCAGGAAGGTCCTTTAGAGATGAACTGATACCATCCTTATATTTTATATATGAGGAAACTAAGACCAGAGCTAGGTTAAGTGGCTTGACCAAAGTTTCACAGGTAGAATGCAGAGTGAGAGTCTTAAACTTCAGCTTACTTTTTGGTTCTATAGCTTACTAATATTGACTGAATTTTTCACCAGTTTAGATTTAAAACAATGTTAGGAGAAAAAAGCTTTCTGAAGTAATAAAAGATATGGAGGTATGAAAAACCCTTAAGAAGGTGGTAACACTGATCCTGGTTCACTTTTTATTCCCTCTAAATGCATCAAGAGGTAGCTTAAGAAGGGTGTTTTCATCCTTCTATTTCTAACTCCTTTAGATACACACAAATGCTCTAAGACTAAAATGGAAAAAAACATCATATAGCCAGGAAGGGAGTGGGTAAAAAGAGCCTTGGTCTAGGCAAGCATTTTGTTGTTTTTATCTCAAGTAGATTGTGCAGTGGTATGTAAGTTGTGTAAAAGTGTATCGTGGATCATGGTTCTTAAGCTGAGAATGTCCTGGAACTTCAGTTTTCCATCTTTCCCTTAAATATGTTTGTAATGTAACCTTTGTTTCTCCCAACCTAGAGTAACTTTATACTGAAATTGATCAGAATTTCTGAGTAGATTTGACATTTAGCATTAAGGAACTACTTTGTAACTGGGCCTTTTTTTGGGGGGGGGGGTGGGAGGAGGACCTGGAATAGTAAATCTTTTCTGAACACCACATTAGTACTGAGCTATCTTATTTTTTAGTATTTCTTGCTATGTAAGTTGCATATTTTCTCTAAATTGTGGGAGAAAATCAGTATCTTGCTTCTGGGAAGTTTTTATTACTTTATTTTGAAATTTTTGAAAGAATTTGCTGAACTCTGATAATGCTTATATTCTTTTTAAAACAACATTTCCATTAGGATTTTACAGTCATAAACCAAGGTTTTCAGAAAAGAAGTTGATAATTTGTCCATTACCTGTATTTTTCTAGGTTCCTAAGAGTTATTCAGCCTGTTACATGGTATACTTTATGTTTCCAGAATTTTGTAAACCCTATAAGATCCAAGAGACTGTTATATTTAAAAACAAACAAATAAAAATCCTCCAAAACCTAGAAATACATTATTTTAGAAGTATAGTACAAATGTTCCCAAGTTTCAGTGGTTATCTTTGGCTTTAGGCTTCACTGCTTTAGCACTAAAGTAAATCATTTAGCCAGTTGGTGGTAGTGTAAGACAATAGAGATTTTTTTGGTAGCTTACTTGGTAGTTTTTGACTAATGAACACATAATGAATGATTGTTGATGTGCAAAAGTACATTGATAATAGAGACCTTTTTGGTAGCTTGGTTGCTCATTTTTAACTCTTGAACACATAGTGAGTGACTGTTAATGTACAAAAGGACATTTTAAAATAAGGCTTTCTTGTTTATGCCAGCTTGAATAACAAGAACTGATATTTATATAGTCTTTAAGGTACACAAAAGGATTTTTTGTACATTATCATATTTGGTCCACATAATATTCTTTGGCCCCTTTTAACACGCTCTTTTTTGGGGTGAAGGGGTTTCTAACTGTAATAGTTATGTTTAGCAAGCATTATTAATCACATAATTGCTCACTGATCAGTTAAGTGCTAATAAAGGCACTTTATTATTATTTATGATGCTGTCACTAAGTTGTTTAAAATAATTTTCAGAAGTTTTTCCAATAAAGATCTGATTTTTATGTCATCTGTATGTTCCATTTTTTCCCCTAAGAATTTTTCTTGTTAAGAAGCCTGGGGCTTTAAAAAAAAGGGGGGGTGGCAGCCCGGGGCTTGATCCCTTAGGATTATTATTTTTTTTTTAAGTTGGGAAATGCTTTCTAAATGGTTTTACTATAGTTTGGCATTTGCTCTGGTGAGTATTACTAGATTGTTTAATGTATTTATTATTTTGAGTAATAGGCAAACAGGTAGAGAAAGCATCAGAGTAAAAGTTTATGGGAATGATGTGAGTCACTTGAATGGGCTGCTTTGGGGCTCTAGGACTCTCCACACACAAGGAAGTGATAATAGACCCAGAGCTTGGATTAAGTAAAAATGGTGAAATGCTTGATACTATTTGTGAGAGTGTGCGTAGCATAGGATCATAGGAGAACTGAATTATTAATTTGGTGCCTTTGTGGGAATCACTTTCTCAAGCCTTAATTTCCCTTGTAAATGGGGATTTCTGCTTAAATCTCTCGTGTTGTACTATGCTTGGTGATGCTCTTGCCTTCTGAAAGCTCCAGCAGTAGATTATAAACTCTTAGTTAGGAATTCATTTCTCTGCTGATTTTTCCAATGAATTCTCTTACATCTGTTGATAATTTATAGTACTAAGAGTTGAAAATGAAGAAAACAGAATTCTGAGTTTGGAAGAAAAAAAGCAGCCTAATATTCCCTTTAATAATAACCTGTATTTATATGTAGAGCTTTAAGGTTTGAAGAGTGGTTTACAAATATTATTTCATTTTCTCCTCCCGACAACCCTGGGAAGTAGATGCTGTTACGATCTCTATTTTGCAGATGGGGAAACTGATGCAGATTGAATGTAAAGTGACTTCCCAAGGTTTACAACATTTCACAGTTGTGGGGTCATATTTGAATTCATATCTTTCTGACTCCATGCCCAACACTGCTTTTAGTAGTTGGTTGGTTTCTTTCCTGCAATTATTAGTGATTAATCTTAAATTTATTGTGGAATTGGTGGCTCTACCCTCATGATGATCTCATTTTCTTGATTATCTAACTATTCTCCCCTTCTCCCAGTGAGGTCAAAATCTTTAAACTTTTGTGGCTATTTATGTAACCTGGGCTTTTCTGTTCTTGCTGCTTTTCACTTAGCCCTTTCTGGAGACTCTGAGAGCTGGCTAAAAAGGAAGACCTTATATTAGTCCCTGAAAAGTGAAGATTCCATATATCTGGCTTTTTACTATTGGGGAATCAGAAATTGGGCCACTGGTCTGCACTCTTGATCATTTAATATCTGCTATGTCATTAATTACACTTTGAACATTTTTGTATTCTTCTTTGCTGTTATATTTATTCTAGTGTCAAGAACATTTCTGTATAGTTCTGTCTTAATTAATGGATTTCGAGATTAAACTGGACAAACTCAATTATCTTTTAATTCTTTTATTCCTTTTTTTCTGCTTCCTGACTATGACTAACTCAAACTGATTTTTTTACAGGTCACAAAATTGCATTTATATGTGTATTGATTTGGCATCTTACTTTCTTTTTAACATTGTCTTGTTAATTTCTAAACCTTAATCTATTCTGTTCGGAATCTTGTCTAATATTCTAATTGGGTTATACTTGTTTTTAACTTTTTTCATTTGCTGGATCTGTCTCTTGTAAATTGTTATTGTTATTTGTTTGTTTCAGTTGTGTCTGATTCTTTATTACCCTATGGGGGATTTTCTTGGCAAAGATACTGGAGTGGTTTGATGTTTCTTTACCTAACTCATTTTACAGATGAGAAAAGTGAGGCAAACAAGATTAAGTGACTCACCCAAGGTCACACAGCTAGTAAGTATCTGAGGGTAGATTTGGACTTAGATGAGTTTTCCTGACTCCAGGCCCTGGCACCCTATTCACTGTGCCACCTGACTGCAAAGTAGGACAAGATTTTTTAGGTATTATACTTATTTTTATATCTAACCAATGACCCTGTAATGTTCAAACTATACTAATTTCCTTTTTGCTTCCATATGGTTTTTTTGCAGTATTCCTTGAATTCATCTCACAATTTTGCTTTTGGGTGATTAAAGGTAAAACTTCCAGATTAACAGGCACAGTTTTTCTTTTTCCTGTATAAACTATTTCCAATTTGGTTTCTTACTTAAAAACCTGTGACTACATGGTCTATTCTAATATTTTCTTCCTGTCTGTATTGTGCCTTTTAAGTGAATTTGCTTCTAACTTCCTAGATAATTAAATACTACAAAATCTTTTAAATTAGTTCACTGTAATCAAGAAAATCAAATTCATATTTGACTTTTTTTTCCATGAGGAACCTCCTTTTCTCAAGGTCTTTTAAAAATTTAAACGTTTATTTTCTTTCTTCTTTTTTTCACTTCTTTTTTTTATGTAGTAAATTTTATTTGTTTCTTGTTTACATGATTCATTTTCGTAAGATTTTTGAATTACAAATTTTTTCCCGGTCTTTCCCCTACCCCAACCCCAAAACAGC
>CM053599.1:40071526-40096861 GCA_028646575.1 Pseudocheirus occidentalis | reverse complement strand
TTCTAAGTTCTTTTTTTGATCATGGCTTTCAGGTAGTCCAATAATTTTTAAATTGTCTCTCCTGGATCTGTTTTCCAGGTCATTGGTTTTTTCAAGGAGATATTTCACATTGCCTTCTATTTTTTCATTTGTTTGGATCTGTTTAATGGTATCTTGATTTCTCATAAAGTCATTTGCTTCCATTTGCTCCACTCTAATTCTGAGGGAATTTTTCTCTTCAGAGAGGTTTTGAGATTCTTCTTCCATCTGGCAAATTTGACTTTTTAAGGCATTCTTCTTCTCATTGGCTTTTTGGGCCTCTTTTGCCATTTGAGTTAATCTATTTTTTTAAGCTGTTGTTTTCTTCAGTCAGGTTGTTGACTCTCTTTTCATGATTTTCTTGCATCATTCTCATTTCTCTTCCCAATTTTTCCTCCACTTCTCTCATTTGGTTTTCAAAATCCTTCTTAAGCTGATCTATGTCTTTTGGGCAATCTACATGTTTCTTGGAAGCTTTTGGTGTAGGAGTTCTGACTGTGTTGTCTTCTTTCCATTCCATGTTTCGATCCTTGTTGTCCCCAAAAAAGGAATCTAAAGTTGGATTGGATTACTGTTCTTACCTTGCTTCCTTTGCCTGCTCATGTTGCCAGTCAATTAATTGATTTTTTAGCTCTGTGGAACTCTGCTTCCAGAGGGGAAAGCTGTGTCCCAAATTGCCAGGGTTTTTGCAGCTACCGGGCCTCTTGGGAGAGTGCTGTTCTGTTTTGCTGCCCCCACCAGCTTTGGCTCACTGAAAATGCACCCAAGGACCACCACCCAAGACCACAATCCGGATCCAGGCCGCTCAATGCAAGAGCACTTAGCCCCCAAAGGTTTGCTTGGACCTCCTGTAGTCTCCAGGCCCGGAGCTCTGAAGCAACTGTGTGGAGGTGGCTTCAGGGCTGCTGCTTCTGCTGCTTCCTTGCTCTGGAGGCAGTTCAGCTGGACTGCTTTTCTCCCCCAAATTTAGCTGAGTTCCACTGACCTTTCACTTAGTCCTTGTTTCTTGTGGCTTGATCATTCTGGAAACTATCACAGCTGCTGCTGATTCATTCTCCTGAAGGCTCCAGCTGGGCTCATCCTGGCTGCCCTGGGGCCAAGCTGCAGTTGCAGGCTAGGGTGGTTTCAGCTTCCAGCCTGCTTTGATGAGCCCTTCCTGCTGAGCTGCCTTCAGTGGGAGATGTATTTTTCTGCATTTTTATGAGTTTTGGAGCCCTAAAATTTGTTTAGAGTCATATTTTATGGGTATTTGAGGTGGCTATGTAGGAGCTGCAGAACCTTATTGCTTCTATGTGGCCATCTTGGCTCCATTCCCCCACAAGGGTTTTTATTATAAAAAGAGAGTTAAACTGTTGTCTGAAGAGTAGTTGAATTATGAATCTTGCATATTTTCAAGGATAAGATTGATATATACACATTGAGTTGTCACTGTTGCATAAGGAACAAAAGTTTGTCGAGAGAGAGAGAAGATAGGGAGGGGCATTGGTGGAATGAAAAATTTTAATTAAAATTACATTGTCATTATTCTTTGTGACTCAAGGTAGCTCAGAACATGATGCTAATTGCGGTCAAATATATAAGCAAAATCTCTATGTAGGACAGTCATTTAACTTCATTCTGTTAAATGAATATAGATTATACCTCTAACTTTTACCAGTTACACTACAAGTAAAAAGAAATTGGTCACAGAGAAGAACTATATAACAAAGCGTGGATTGTTGTTTTCCCAAATTAGGAAAAAGCCATTCTAGTACACATTTTGCTAATGATTCAGTAATAGAATCTTTGTGTGTAAATGGAATCATTTACATACATAGTGTAAGGAAACAGATTGTGACAATCACAGAAGGGTGATTTTTCATTGCTCTTAGTTGTTGTTGGTGAGATTCTTGCCAGAGTCCTTCTTAATTGGGTGATCCTTCACCTGGAAGATGGTCATGTATCTGAGAGCCAATGTGGCTTCAGAAAGGACTGGGAAATGGTTGACATGATATTTGCTGCCTGACAACTCCAGGAGACGTGCTGGAAGCAGAACAATAACACATAATCAATGAGCATTGACCTGACCACAGCTTGTGGAAGATCATGGTGAAATTTGGTTGCCCAGAGAAGTTCATTAGTATTGTATACCAGTTTCATGATGGTATGCTTGCATGGGTTCTGTTTAAAGGACAATACTCTCACACTTTTCCAGTTACCAGTGGCTATGTGTTTGCTCTCATGCTTTTTAGCATGATTTTTTCTGCCGTGTTCTCAGATACCTTCAATGGGAACAAAAATGGCATCAGGGTCAGCTGCTGCACTGATGGCAAACTATTTAAGCTGACTAAAATGGAGGGAGAGTTGGTCCTTAACTTTTTGTTGCAGATGAATGTGTACTCAGTGCAGCCTCTGAAACTTGAGGTGCAAGAGAATATGGACTGATTTTCTGCTGCTTGTTCTAATTTTGGCCTGACAACTCTAGAAAAAAACAGATTCCCCACAAGCCAGCACACACCATCCATATATAAAACCATTGTTTTTGTGAAATGAAGAAATTTTGAATGCTGTGGATAAGTTCACTTACCTTGGCAGTATACTTTCCAGGGATGTATACATAGATGATGAGATAGACACAGGCATTGACAGAGCTAGGTCAGTGTTTGTCAAGCTCCAAAGGAAAGTGTGGGAAAGAAGAGTTGCCTACCAAACTGAAGATCTACAGCCATTGTGCTAACTTCAGTGTTGTATGTCTATGAAACCTGGACAGTATACCAGCACCAGACCAGAAAATTGAGTCATTTCCATTTGGATTGTCTTAGGAAGATTCTGAAGATCACCTGGCAGGATAAGGTACTGGACACTGAGGTTCTCTCTTGAGCTAAACTGCCAAGCATTCAGACTATTGTAGAGAACACAACTTTGATGGACTGGTCATGTTGTCTGAATGCCAAATGTAAAAGACTTCTTTTTTTTTACAGAGAACTCACACAACGCAGTCACATGGAAGTCAGAAGAAGTGATACAAGGACATTTTCAAGGTCTTTGAAGAACTTTAGTGTCAGTTGTGAGACATAGGAGATGCTGGCACAGGCCTGCCCAAGATGGCATGCCTATATCAAAGAAGGAACTGTGTTCTATGAGCAGAGCAGAATTGTAGTAGCTCAAAAGAAACGTGAGATAAACAAATCTAAAGACATCCCAAATATTCAGACAGATTATCTGTGCCTGATGTATGATAGAGCCTTCTGATCTCATCAGCCATAATTGAACACACTGTACCTTGACTCCCACATCATGATGTCATCATTTTGACCCTCTTCAAGTATGAAGAATGAGCAACAAGATGAATGGCAGCGTTTACACGCATAGTGTTGGAGAAGGTACTTTAACAGGATAGGTCTATCTGGTAGCTATATGGTGAGGCACAATTGATTTCCTCTAGTGTTTTTCCTTCCTTCCTTCAAAAAAAAATATATATATATATTTGAAAGAAAAATTTGTGACTACCATGAGAGAAGAGATGTAAGTGGAAACTAAGAATGCCACATAGAGAAGTTGGATAGTTTAAGTAGCTAATGTGGGGGGAGATGTTGTAATCTTTCCCTAATTTTTTAGGAAACTAAGGAAAGATGGAAAAGAACTATTAAATAAACATGCTGTGTAGCTCTCCTAAGGAAACAATAGATGATACCTAAACATTATCAGACTTGTAGGAAAATCAGTGACTGAATGGAGGATGGATGGGAGAGACTTGAGGCAGGCAGACCCACAGGCAGGCTTCAGGTGTGAGGCGATAAGGGTCTGCACCAGAGGGGCGCCAGTATCAGACGAGAGAAGAGGGCATTGAGAGATGTTGCAAAAGCAAAATTGGCAGGCCTTGGGCACAGATTGATTATAAGTAAGAGACAGTGAGGAATCCAGGATGACTACTAGGTTTAAGCCTGAGGGATTGGGAGGATGGTGTTGCCCTCTATAGTAAGAGGGAAGATAGAAAAGGAATAGAGATTAGGAGGAAAGATAATGTGTTTGGTTATGCAGATGTTGAATTTAAGATGTCTACTGGCTATCTAGTTTGAGATGTGTGAAAGGAGTTGGAGATGCAAATTCCCAAATTGTACAATTAGAAAAGAGTTGATTTGAGGTTTTTCCTGAAAAGGAGAGAGAGGGATGGTTTAGAGAGTATCTCAGGAATGCTATAGTAGAGCCACAAAAGCCAGATTATCCAGGGAGAGAGGAGAACTGAGTTATTCAATGATTCACAGCTCAGGGTTACTGCAGCAGCTATTTATTGACCTGAAAACAACAATAGAGAAATCATTTATCTTCCTGGGATATCTATCTAAGTCATAATAGAACTTTCCAAGACTTAATCATACAAATAACAACTACCCACTTCTGGTAATTCATGTAGGTACAAATGATATTTTGCCTGTGCTATAAAATAGACTTGGGCTAGACACTAAAGATCATGGTCCATAGACTGTGTTTTCCTCATTGTTGCCTAGTAAAAACAAGAGGTTCAGAAGAGAACAAATAATTTGGAAAATGAATAACTGGTTAAGAATGTGGGATTATAGATTTAGCCCAATGACTTAGATTTTAAAGATCTTTTTGAATCTGGGAATCATATTCAGATTTCTTGATCATAGTTCAGAATAAAAAACAGAAAAATTACTGGCCAGAGATGAAATGTGCTAACAAAAGGTGCTAAATATGTATTTCCCCTATTCCTGCAAATCAGATCTAAAGGTTTTTAATTAAAAAGGATGAGAAAGTGAAAAAGCATGTGTTGCTCTTAAGTTAAAATTTACAAAGATTAATGACAAAAGAATTGCTGTTGATAAAATCCAGAAAATCCTAAGAGACAGAATCCTTAAAAAGATCCATTAGTGAAATCAGAGGCCTTGAAAATCTATACCCCAATACTAAAAAATTTAGACAACAAATCAGGAGCAGGAGATGCTAACAAGGTGGGGCAAAGTTGACCTTGTTAGTTTCCCTGAGACTTAGTGAGATAAAACTTATTGTTGTACTATGGTTCTAGATCAGTGGTTCTCAACCTTCCTAATGCCAAGACCCTTTAATAGTCATATGTGGGTGTGTCTGCATGTGGGCAGACCCGCCTGGAGATGGATAGAGGTTCCTAAACCATTAGAAATATGTGTTTTCCAATGGTCTTAGGCGACTCCTGTGATCCCTGTGAAAGGGTGAGAACTGCTGTTCTAGATGAATGTGAATTATTCAAAAGAAATAGGATAGGTAAAACTAGGGTGGTTGTAGTCCCATTGTATATTAAGAAGGAATACTTCTGTGAGGAAATAGAAGAACCAGAGGGTTAAAATGTCATAGAGAGTATTTGGATAAAGGCCAAAGGAGAGAGAAAACAAAATAATATTTTTCATAGAATATATTAAGTACCACTTGGACAGAAAGAGGAATTGTGTGAGGAGTTGGGAAACAAATAACAAACAGCCCAGAAGCATGACATTATAGGCATAGGAGACTTCAGTTATCCAGACATCTGCTGGCTTCTCTGTGAGGACTGACCTATTGGCAGGCCCAAGCTGACAGAAGTAACTTCATTTTTTACCATTAATTGATCTGTCTATATGCTGGGAAGTTTCTGTGTATGTACCCAACCACTGCAAGGTTAGCAAACTATCAGCTTAGCATATTTCATCTAATATAATATATAAGGTTATCAAACTTTACTCATCACCATGGCTTTGTGGTTGATAAGGGGATAGATAAGTTAATGAGTTTTAAGAGCCTGCTAATTGACCGCCATTAAGATTCACTTCCCATTCAGTCCCTGTGAATCTGCCCAACAGTAGCAGTCTGACAGAGACCCAGAAAATCCTGGGCTGTAGATCGGGATACACATCTTTCTGTATGCAAGGTGAGATTGCTGTATGCTTGTGAGCAATAAACTGCCTAAATGGTGATCCACTGAGTGCTTACATTGCTTCTCAATATCCCCTCCCCCATGCATGATCCCCCACACTCTGTCAAAAGCAGAGCAGTTAATAACTTCTGGGAAGCCTGCTAGTAACTTTGTCCTTTAGAAGGAGAAGGACCCAACGAGAGGAAATTCAGTTCTAGATTTGATTCATACTAACAGAGAGGAGCTGGTTGCTAGAGTGGATGTGTGCCTTGGAGGAGTTAAGGGGAGTAACCTAGAATGTTGGTAGAGAAGAAGAGAAAATCTTAATATAAGTTTATATGTGCCAGAGATTTTAGGATAGCAGAATTTAGAGAGTTTAGAGGAAAAATGGGTAGGAGCTTGTGAACTAAAATGCTTCAGGGGAAGTGAGCCCAGGAGAGGTTGGAGATATTTAAGAAAGAAATTTTGAGGACAGAAAGGTAGGTAAGTCCAATGAGAGGGAAAACTGGAATTGTCTAAAGAAACCAATGTGAACCTGCAGGGAAATCAACAGCTAACTTAGATTTTAAAAAGAAATGTACAGAAAATAGAACTAAGGTCAGGTAATAGATTAATAGCATAGCACATTCCTAAAAAATAGTAATTTTGAAGCTTAGAATGAGCTGAGGCTGGTAAGAGAAGCTAAGGACAAAGTGAATTTTTTTTTTTTTGCTTTGTTTTTAACCTCATTAGTAGAAAAGAAAAGAAACCCGAAGAAGAGGTAGGACCTTTGTTTGATGCAGGTGGGGTGGTGATAACTGACAAGAGAGAGAAAGCAGAGATTCTCCAGTATTATTTTTTTTGTTTCCTCTGTAAAGGAGAGTGATCATTACTCTGAAAATAACAGAACAAAAAAATGACTAATGTGGAATTTTTATGCAAGATAAATAAGAAGAGGGAGAAAACACCTGACTTCCTTGATGAATTCAAGTCAGCTGGCCAAAGTGACTTACATGCTCTGGTCCTGAAAGAACTGGTAGATGTAATTGCTGAACCGTTGTCAGTGATATTTGAAAGATGGAAAACAGGAGAGATTCCACAAGATTAGATAAAGACTAATGTCTCAATTTTCAAAAAAGGGAAAGAAAACAGTACGCAAACAATATAATGTAGGGAGCTTGACTTTGATTCCTTGGAATAGTTTAGAAAGGATCATTACAAGGTGGTTGCTGCACATCTGGAAAGGGAAGGAATGGTGACACAAAGCCAGCCTGGCTTCATCAATACGTTTCTCGTGAAGAGATGCACAAGTTGATAAGAGAATCAGATATATTCAAAATTGGTTGGATGATTCAAAGAGTGGTTGGTAATGATTCATTTTCTACAAGAGAGGAGGTCTTCAGTGGAATGTCCCAGGAATCAGTGCTTGGCTTTCTGCTATTTAATGTTTTAATCAGTGACTTGTACAAAAGGTATAGATGATATGCTCATCAAATATATTTATTGGGAATAAATTATTGGGAATAGAATTATTGCAATTCTACAGTTTTATCAACTCTTTCTAGATTTTTGAATATAACAGCTTTTGAAATGTGGTTTTAAAATTGTTATTTTACTTTCTGTTGACAAGAATAAGTATTCAAATAATAAAAAGAAAAAAATAAAATGATTAACTTCATCATAAACATTTGTTGTTTACAGATAGTTAAAGAAGAAAAAGCTGCACATATTAACTTAAATAGAGGTAGTAGCAGTCATCCTATGTATTTAACTTCAATTGTATTGTTGATTAATATTTTCTTTATTTACGTACTTGTAAAAGTATTTCCTGAAAGAGTTAAAGAAAGAGATAAGAGTAATAGAAGAAAAATTGGGAAAAGAAATGGTAGTCATGGGGTGGCTAGGTAGTGCAGTGAATAGAGCATTGGCCCTGGAGTCAGAAGTACTTTGAGTTCAAATCCAGCCTCAGATACTTAACACAAAAAAACTAGCTGTGTGACTTTGGGCAAGACACTTTACCCCAATTGCCCACCAAAAAGCAAAAAAACCCAAAAACGATAGTCATGCAATAAAATTATGAAAAGTAAATTAATAGCTCAATTTTTAAAAAGTTAACTCCCCACTCCCAAACCAAAACAACCCAGAATAATACCTTAAAAAGCAGAACTGGCCTTGTGGTAAAAGAAACACACAAATTCACTGAAGAAAATCCTTAAAAATAAAAAATTAAAATTAATTGACCACATCAATGATAAAAGCAACAAAAAAGTCATATAATTGTCTACAGATGCAGAAAACTTTTGACAAAATATAGGACTCATTCCTATTAAAAATATTAGAAAACATAGTAAGAAATGGGACTTTCCTTAAAATGATAAGCAGTTTCTATCTAAAATCATCACCATGGATTATCTGTAATGGGGATAGCTAGCAGCTTTTCCATTAAGATCAGGGGTGAAGCAAGGGTGCCCTTTATTACCATTATTATTCCATATTATACTAGAAATGCCAGCTTTAGCACTAAGAAAAGAAGAAATTAAAGGAATTAGATAATAAGGAAGCATAATTATCAACGTTTGCAGATGATATGATGGTATACTTAGAGAATCAACTGAAAAACTACTTGAAATAATTAACAACTTTAGCAGAGTTGCAGGATATAAAATAAGCCTGCATAAATCATCAGCACTTAAAATGACTGCAGACAATATAAAATAGTTGGAAGTCTTCCTACCAAGAAAAATCCAGGAAGTATATGAATACAGTTATAAAACACTTTAAACAGAAATACTAGATTTAAACAATTGGAAAAATAATTGGTCATGGGTAAGATGAGCCAATATAATAAAGATGACAATTCTTTCTAAATTAATTATACAGTGCCATATCAAACTACCAAAGAACTATTTTATAGTGAGAAAAAATAACATAATTCATCTGGAAGAACAAAACATCAAGAATATGAAAGGAACCAATGGGGGAAAAAATGTTAAGGAAAGGAGATGTTAATCTAGCTATACCAAATTTCAAACTGTTTTATAAAGTAATTATCATCAAAACAATATGGTACTGGCTACTAAATAGAGTCATGCAGTGGAATAGATGATATACACAATATACAGTAATAAATGACAATAGCAATCTAGTGTTGAGAAACCCAAAGATCCAAGCTTTTGGGGCAAGAACTCAGTATGTGACAAGAATTACTTGTAAAGCTGGAAAGTGGTTTGGCAGAAACTAGGGTATAGACAGCCTCTCACACTGTATAACAGGATAAGGTCAAAATGGGCACATGGTGTAGACACAAAGGGTAATACCATAAATAAATAAATTAATGGAGCATGGAAAATTTTACATGTCAGGTCTATGGATAAGGGAGATATTTTTTTTTAATTAATTGATTTATTTACTTACTTTTAGTTTACAAGATTCAGTTCCACAATCTCTTCAGTTTCAAATTTTCTCCCCTCTCTTTCCCCCCTCCCCCCTTGGTGGCTTGCAGTCAAGTATAGGTTCTGCATATACTTTCACATTGGACATTAGTCTGGTTGTAAAGAAGGGTTGTAACCAATGGAGTGAACAATGGAAAAGAAGAAACAAAACCAAACATGGGAAAGAGTGAAAGCATGTAGTTTGCTTCAGTCTCCATTTAAACTCTGTTCTTTCTAGATCTTTCTCTGAATGTAAACATCTCCTTCCATCCTAAGACTTTTAGAGTTGTCTTATAATTGTGTGTTGCTGAGAAGAGTCCAGTTTATCCAAGTTGGTTATCACACATACGATGTATCTGTGATGATAAGGGAAGTATTTACAGCCCAACAAAATATTGAGAGCATTATGGAGTGTAAAATTGATGATTTTGATTACGTCAAACTAAAAAGTTTTTGCATAAACAAAACCAATGCAGCCAAGATTAGAAGGAAAGGTGGAAACTGGGAGAAAAAATTCTAGCAAGTTTCTTGGATAAAGGCCTCATTTCTCAAATAATAGAGAACTGAGTCAAGTTTATAACAATATGAGTCATTCCCAAATTGACAAATGGTCAAAAGTTATGAACAGACAGTTTTTAGAATAAGAAATCAAAGCTATATATATAGTAATTAAAAACATGCTCTAAATCACTGTTGACTAGAGAAATGCAAATTAACTTTGAGGTACCACCTCATACCTATTAATATGACAGAAAAGGAAATGACATGTTGGAGGGAATGTAGAAAAATTGAGGCACTAAATATACTGTTGTTGTAAACTGAGCCACCAATTCTGGAGAACAATTTGGAACTATATGCCCCAAAGGGCTATAACTTTGACCCAGCAACACCACTGCTACTTACTAATACCTGAGTAGATCCAAGAAAAGGAAAAGGATCGGTATATACAAAAATATTTATAGCAGCTCTTTTTGTGGTGGCAAATGATTGGAAATTGAAGATATGCCCAACAATTGGGAAATGGCCGAACACATAGTATATGATTATGATGTAATATTATTGTGCTATAGGAAATGATGAGCAGGATTTTTTTTTAAAAATCCTAGGAAGATGTAAATCAACTTATGCAAAGTGAAGTGAACAGAACTGGGAGAAGAGTTGTACACAGTAGCAGTGATATTGTACAGTGACCACCTGTAAATGACTTAATCTCAGCAATACAGTGATCCAAGACAATTCCAAAAGACTTATCTTAAAAAATGCTCTCCACTTCAGAGAAAGAAATGATGGAGTCTGAATGCAGATTAAAGAATACTTTTTAAACTTTCTTTTTTTTTTGGTGTGTTTTCTTTTGCAACATGACTAATACAGAAATATTATGACCGCACATGTATAATCTATATCAAATTGCTTCTCTCCTCAAGGGAGCGGGGAGAGAAAGAGAATTTCAAACTCAAAATTTTAAATTATTTTTAAAATGTTGTACATTGTTGAGAGAAACAAAGAAATTGAATAAGAAAATTGTAAAAATGTAGTTGGGAAACTTCACAAAAATAAATAAAATATAACTTTGCATTTTAAAACTAATTTAGTATGTGGACCACAGGAATCTTTATATATAGATTAACGGTCCTTGTTTTTATTTGACACTACTACTATAGGGATACAATTATGAGGGCACTGAGGGACTGGTGTACGTGGTATCTGAAGGAGGGAAAGATATCAAAGACATGAAAAAATATTCTTATTAATGCTGGCAAAAAATAATCAAGAGAATTTGAATAATTATGTACCTGTGCTCCCATCTGTTAAAAATCTCTGTTATTGATAAACAAATTGAGAGCATCCTTAATGAGGACATTGGTAGATTACTAGAAGGCTTTCACAAACAACATTCAACAATTTACATCTTTGATATCCCACAGTTATATAGAATGAGAGACCAGGTAAGATGACAGAGTCACAGGAAGAAGTACAGCCAATTTTTCCCCATAACTACTTCATAGAGATCCAGAAAAAAAACACCAGAATGAATCCTTATTGGGAAATCCAAGAAAAAAAAAATTACAGTAAGTTATTTCCAGCCTAGATTGACAGAGGGAGACAGAGAGATCTGCAGACACTAGGGGCAGTCTGCTAGGAAAGGGAGCATTAAACTTTCAGCAATAGGAGTGCCTGCAGCAGTGAAACAAGGCCAGAAGGAGTACAAGATCTGATTCAAAGGGACCTGGTACAAACTGACAACTGTTTCTCACTAGCCAGTTTGGATGGACCTTTGGACCACTTCTCTGCCTGGGAGTGATGATCCAGGACAAGGAGTGGTTGTAAACCCTAGGCTGTAAACTGAGGCAGGAGTAAGTACAGAATCAAGCAGTAGCTCTGTGTTCTGACCCTGACCCTAACACAGTCAGGAAGTAAGGCTGGAAGAATGAACAAATTAAAAAAGAATCTTGCCATAAAGAACTATTAATGGTCACAAGGATACTTAAGACAAAATTCAGAAAAGAATGATTTGAAAACATCTGCAAGTAAATCCTCAAATGAAAACATATCTTGGTCATAAGTTCAACTAGAATCCTTGGAAGAGATGAAAAAGTTTCAAAAAGAGCTAAAAATGATTTTATAAATGAAATGTGCCAGAGGAAACTATTGGGGAAGTAGTAGGGGGAAAATGTGTTTGGGTAAATAGTTTGAAAAGAAATGAGAGTGCTGAGGGAAAAAAATTGAAAAATAAATTAGAAATATGAAAAGATAATAACATTCTGCTCTATGGGATGAGTTGATGAAAGTATGGTTATTTATAAAGCTTGGAAAAGAAAATACTTGGGGATAGGAGACAGCTGCCTATTTGAGCTTTTATTGTATCAATCGTAATTTTTCTCCTTTGTTCCAGAGCACAGAACTATAGAAGTATTAGAAGCAGATAGAAGCTGCAGAGAGGTAGACGTAAGGGGAAAACAAACTTTCATTGATCATCAGTATAATGTATTTTCTCCATGTAACTGAAGATCTTTAAGTACTGGCTAAACAATAACTTTTCTAGCGAATTTCTGCTCTCCAATGAAATTAGAGTACTGGACATCTGATTTTTGTTGTTATTTTCTGTCAGTAAAATATAATTCATTCATTTACCTTAATAATGGCTATCATATTTATCAAAGATTTTGTTAGCATGTCTATTCTTGTTCTTATTTGAGAAAAGCAAACTTAGTTTTTAGCATAGGGTCTTGTGCATAATTGGCACTTACCTAATTTGACTTGATTCACGGAATTTAAGTATAATCTTTACTATATTTACAACTCAGTCGTATTTTTAGATATCCTTAATGATAAGGCCCTCCCCCCTTTGCCTTTCTAATGAGTTGATTAAAGTGGATAATGGGTCCTTGAAGGAACTGCCCTTTTAGTAAGTGTTAGACCAGTAATTAGTAATCAACAGTAGACTAAAGCATCTTTTTTTTTTTCCCATTATTACATTCCTGATGGCTGTAGCCTGGTAAATTAAATAGAAGGGTTCAAAGTATTTCTAAATGATTTGTATATTAATCTGTATCTTTATGCACTGATGAAGCTTTATAGTATTCACTTTCAAGCCTACATTTTATTATATAAATGAAGATTGCTGTGGCATAATGTTTTTCAATAATTTTTGAGATCTTATTCTGAGATCTCAAATTATTTCTCCATCATCACTGATGCCAATCTTCTAAATTAGGAAACTGTGATATAAGGAAATGCACTAAGTCACAGGAATGGTAAGTAGGGATAAAATAATAAAATTATAGACCTGGGAGTGGGATCTTAAAGGTCTAGTTCAACTCTTGCATTTTGTGGATGAGGAAACTGAGGCACAGAGTAGTTGCTTGCCAGACCTAGATCTAGCACTGGCAGTCTAATTTTGTTTCCATTTTTACCATGAGTTTTGTTTCCATTTTTACCACGAGTAGGAAGGTTTCCTGAAAACTTGTCTTAACCCACAGCTGTGAGACTATTATTCATTTTATTTCTAGCATTTTAAAGAGGTTTTGGTCACACATCAGAAGAGAATGCTAGGAGTTTTTACGTACCTTCTCTGATCTCTTTCCCCTCACAAACATTTAGGGTTAAATTGTGTTCTTGGGCAAGGGTGCATAGCAAATTGCTGACTTTGCTTAATTTTGTTGATTTTTTTCCAGATAAGTGATGTTTCATGTTCATGTTATCTCAGATGAACTTGAATGTCAAAGTAGGATTATTTCCAAATTCAGACATTTTCCTGTTTTTGTTGTAATACTTAGGTAACTCAGCATAAGCCTGTAAGTGGCAGAACTGGGATTTGAACTCAGATTTTCTAACTCCAAATCAAGGGACTCTATACTTTACCAAACTGCAATCACAGTTCGATGCTTTCTTTTGAGAAGGAAAAATGTTGTTTCACAGATTTAGAGAATGTTAGAGCTAGAAGAAACCTTGGTAATCTACCTCTTATTTTACAGATGAAGACTCTGAGCCTTAGAAAAATGAAGTGACATATCCCTTGTCAAATAGCTTTTTGTTACCAGGTCATAATTTAGGTCTCCTGTCTCCCAGTCCACTTCTCAAAGTATCGGTAACATATTTGTTTTTTTTCATGTTCTATTTAAAGATCATTTAACTAGGTATTTTGGAATTTGATTAGCTGAGCATCATCAAAGATATGTTGATCAATTCCTCAATGTCTATAATGTTATGTTGCTTCTGGTGTGAACTTTTTTTGTGTGTACTGGCTCTAATCTAGGTACTTTTCCTACATTTCTTTTCTTCAATTTCATTTTCCTTCCTCCTGAAGAACATCCAGGATTATAATGTAAGAGTACAAATATGATAGCTCTACTACCCATGGTGCTGAGAAGTGTTCATTATAAAAACAAAAACTCTAACATAAAAATCCTTTTCATTTTTCATCTTCTGTTGCCCTCTTTCCAGTTTCAACCTTTAAAACCCATAAGATGACTTTGCTTGGCTGGATATCTCAACATGATTTCTTCAAATTTATTTTTAAAGGCTGCTTCTGCATATTTTAGGAGGCAGTACTGTTCATAACATCCCACCACCCTTCTTCATAATATTTTGTGATTTTATAGTATTTATGGTGTTGATTTTATTCTAATCAGTGTAAATGTTTTTTTCTAATCATTTCTCAACAACTCGTTTAAATAATTGAAAAGGTGTTGTTTCAATCATCTCTTATTGATTTTTCCTACTTTTATTCTTTTAGTTTTGTGTTAATTTTGATCTTTGTTCTAACCAGTCAATGAAATGACTGTACGTAGATGCTTGATTAAGGAATAATTCCTGCATCACTAATGAGACATCTACTAAATGTTAAGATATAATTAATTTCATTTTTGTGATGTTATATGGTGCTAGCTTTATTCATTGCCTCTTGATTCTTTTCTCAAAAAGTGTATTCATGATGTTTAGGTGTGAGGCTTGCTATTTTTTTCCAACATATTTTTTTCACTGTTTTCTCTTTTGCTCATCTTTACATTGAAGTCATTGAGTATCAGAGTATATGATGTAATTTGCAGAATTTTGGTACTTCCCTGTTGCCATGATAGGTGACTAGGTGGTCTAGAAACTACAAATATATTTATGGTGGGGGTTTTTTTTTGCCAATATTTATCATGAATAATATCCTAGACTGACCAATTATCCCATGAAATGATATTACTTAGTGTCTTTATATATGTGACAAAACTAATTCTGCCAAATCCTTCACCATTCTGAATAGCATCTGTGAGTCATTGTTTTACAGCAAACTCACAAAATCCCTAGCATTTCTGTGTATTAGCATTATAACAATATGTATGTTATATATATTAGTAATATAACAAAATCCCTGACATTTCTGTATATTACTAACAAAAGTCAAGAAGAAAAGGTAGAATGGAAAAAAACCATTTAACCCAAGATCAAAATATATGAAATGTATGCATGCTTAACAAGACACAGAATCTGCTAAACAGGAATAATCATAGCAACTACCTTCCTGGGTTAGTGTGAAGATAAAATAAAATAATAAAAGTGTGTAGCAAATTTTGAAGCAATATATAAATTCGAGCTCTTTCTATTACTACTAGATTTGAAGTCAAGGAACTTGGGTTCAGATCTCAGCTCTTTTATTTCCTACTCAGTTATGCTTAGGCAAATCCCTCAACCTTTCCAGGCCTCAGATTCCTTATCTGTAAAATGAAGATGGTCCACTGCATTAAATTATTTACATTCCAATTTACTTTTAATCTTTAATTGAAAAACCCTTTATTGAGTATAACTTTATTGCATTATGGCCTGCAGGGGAGACTTTTAATATTTTATGCATTTGTTTGTGAGGGTTTTATGCCTCAGTACACGGTTGATTTTTATGAAAGTGCCATGCACATTGGAAAAATAAACACGCTCTTTTCTGTTCCCATTCAGTATCAGCTAAAGGTCTGGCATTTTCTATAATTCTGTTTGGTTCCCTAACTTCTTTCTTGTTTATTTTTGGCTCATTTTTTTTTTTGCCTGAAATGCTCCTTTGATATCTCTAATGTTTTTGAAGAGATCTCTTGTCTTTCCCATTCTGTTGTTTTCTTCTATTTTTTTGTTGTTCAGTTGTTTCCATCATGTCTGACTGTGAGCCCATTTGGGGTTTTATTGGCAAAGATACAGGAGTGGTTTGCATTTTCTTCTCAAGCTCATTGAGGCAAACAAAGTTAAGTGACTTGTCCAGTATTACATAGCTAGAAAGTATCTGAGGCCAGAATTGAACTCAGGAAGAGGAGTCTTCATGACTCTACACCCAGTACTCTATCTACTGCACCATCTAGCTGCCCTTTTTCTTTGC
This sequence comes from Pseudocheirus occidentalis, assembly GCA_028646575.1. Lineage (NCBI taxonomy): Eukaryota > Metazoa > Chordata > Mammalia > Diprotodontia > Pseudocheiridae > Pseudocheirus > Pseudocheirus occidentalis. Next base: position 40,080,720 of record CM053599.1, on the reverse strand, counting down.
TTTGCTCGTTTAAGAGAACCTTCTTATCTCGTCTAGTCCCTGGAATTCTGCATTAAATTGGGTAGATCTTTCCCTTTCTCTTTTCCCTTTTGTTTTCCTTCTTTCCTCTGCTATTTGTAAAGCCTCATCAGATAGCCATTTTGCTTTCTTTCTTTTTTTATTTGTGATATTTTTTGTTGTTGCTTCCTGTACAATATTGTGAACCTCTGTCCACAGCCCTTCAGACACTCTCTGCCAGATGTAGCCCTTTAAATCTATTCAACACTTCCACTTCATATCATAAGGGATGCTAGTTAGGTCATACCTATATGGTCTGATGGTTTTCACTACTTTCTTCAATTTAAGTATGAATTGTGTAACAAGGAGCTAATGATCTGAGCCAAGGTTAGCTCTAGGTCTAGTTTTAACTGACTATATAGAGTTTCTCTAACTTTGGGTGCAAAGCATATAATCAGTCAGATTTCAATATTGAGGGGCAGCTAGGTGGTGCAGTGAATAGAGCACCGACCCTGGAGTCAGGAGTACCTGAGTTCAAATCCGGCCTCAGACACTTAACACAAAAAACTAGCCGTGTGACCTTGGGCAAGTCACTTAACCCTAACTGCCCTCCAAAAAACAACAACAAGAAAAAACTCCTCTTAAAGATTTCAATATTGAACATCTGGTGGTGTCCGTGTATAGCATTGCCTTTTGGGTTGTTGAGAAAGTGTTTGCTGTGACCAGCAAAGTTATCTTTTTTTCTCTCTTCACACCTCCCTTCCCCATTCCCCCAGCCCCCGGCCGCCATAGTATTTTATTTTTTCCATTCACAAAACAATAGTTTTCAACATTCACTTTTATAAGATTGAGTTCCAATTTTTTTTTCTCCCTTCCTCCTTCTCCTTCCCCCTCCCCAAGAAGGCAAGTAATCCGATATAGGTTATACATATACAGTCATTTTAAACATTTCTACGTTAGTCATATTGTGAAAGAAGAATCAGAACAAAAGGAAAAAACCATGAGACAAAAAAATGACAAAAAAGTGAAAACAGAGTGCTTTGATCTGCATTCAGACGCCATAGTTCTTTCTCTGTCTGTGGATAGCACTTTTCATCATGAGTCTTTTGGAACTGTCTTAGATCATTGTATTGCTGAGAAGAGCCAGGTCTATTAAAGGTGATCATTGCACAATGTTGCTCTTACTATGTACAGTTCTCCTGGTTCTGCTCACTTCAGTCAGCATCAGATCATATAGATCTTTCTATGTTTTTCTGAAGTCTGTCTGCTCATCATTCCTTATAGCATAATACTTATTCCATTACATTCACATAGTACAGTTTGTTCAGCCATTGCCCAATTGTTGGGCATCCCTTCAATTTCTAGTTCTTTGCCACCACAAAAAAGAGCTGTCGTAAATGTTTTGTACATGTGGATCCTTTTTCATTTTTAAAGATCTCTTTGGAATACAGACCTAGTAGTAGTATTGCTGGATCAAAGGGTATGCACAGTTTTATAGCCCTTTGGGCATAATTTGAAATTGCTCTACAGAATGGTTGGATCAGTTCACAATACCAGCAAATTATCTCGAGGAAAGTGTGTTAACTTACTGTCCTTCATTTTGTACTCCAAGACCAAATTTGTCTGTTACTCCAGTTAACTTTTGATTTCCTACTTTAACATTCCAATCCCCTGTGATATCTTTATAGTGGAGGGGGAAATGGGGGTACCATATGTGGCAGGCAATGCTTGAACCTCTCATTAGAATTGGTTCAAAGAGGGAAGAATATCTATACATACTCTTAGGTATAGAAATCTATCTTACCCAATAGGGAAAGGGGATAAGAGATGTGGGAATGAATGTAGGGGAGAGGATGATGAAAGGGAAGCAGGCAGTGGTCAGAAACAAAACAAATTCTTTGAGGAGGTACAGGATAAAAAAAAGAGAAGGATAAATAAATCAGAAGGAAATACAGTAATAATCGTAACAGTGAAGGTGAATGGTATGAGCTCATTCATAAAATGGAAGTGGGTAGGAGAATGGATTAGAAACCAGAGTCCAGTAACATATTGGTTCCAAGAGACACACTTGAAACGGAAAGACACAGAGATAAAAATAAAGGGCTGGAGAAGAATCTTAAATATACTTCAAATGAAGAAAAAAAGGCAGGGGGTAGCAATCATGATCTTAGACAAAGCAAAAGCATAAATGGACCTAATTAAAAGAAATAATCAGTGAAACTACATTTTACTAAAAGGTACCATAGACAATGAAGTGATGTCAAAATTTCTTACAGCAGATTTCTCTGATAAACGCCTTATTTCTCTACATATATAGGGAATTGAATCAAATTCATAAGAATACAAATCATTCTCCAGTTAATAAATGATCAAAGGATATCAACAGGCAGTTTCCAGGAGAAATCAAAATGATATCATATGAAGAATGTTCTAAACCATTTTTCCTTCAAAAAATTCAAACTAAAACTACTCTTGGTTCTTTCTTTTTTTTTTTTGCTTTTTGGAGGGGGGAAGGCAGGGCAATCGGGGTTAAGTGACTTCCCAATGTCACACAGCTAGTAAATGTTAAGTGTCTGAGGCTGGACTTGAACTCAGGTCCTCCTGACTCCAGGGCTAGTGCTCTATTCTATGTGCCACCCCCAGTATATGGTTTTTGGTTCTTTTTTTTTTTCCTCAAATTAAAACTACTCTTGAGTTAGTACCTCACATCTATCAAAAATGACAAATCTTGGAGGGGATAAGGAAAAATATATATACTAATAAACTTTTGGTGGAGTTATGAATTGGCGCAACCATTCTGCAGAACAATTTGGAACCATGCCCAAAGGGCTATAAAAGTGTGTTCCTTTTTTGACTAAGCAATACCACTTTGGGGTCTGTACCACAAAGAGATTAAAGAAAAAGGAAAAGAACTCATATGTGCAAAAATATTTATAGCTACTCTTTTTGTGATGGTAAAGAATTGTAAATTGAAGGGATGCTCGACAGTTGGGCAATGACTGAACAAGTTATGGCATATGATTGTGATGAAGTTATATTGTGCTGTAAGAAATGATCAAGGGTTGGTTTCAGGAAAAAAAACATGGCAAGATGTATATGAACTGATGCAAAGTGAAATGAGAATAACTGAGAAATCATTGTGCACAGTAACAACAATAATGAGGGTCAATTGCGAAAGACTTGGCTACCCTGATCAATACAGTTGTAAAGGAGTCATGAAAACTGCTGTCTTGCAAAGAGTGCTGATGAAATCTGAATGCAAATTGAAGAATACTTTCCTCTTTTCCTTGATTTTTTTTACTTTTTTGTTGCAATATACCTAATATGGAAATAGAATTTGCATGATTTCATGTATATAATGAATTGATACTATTTTGCTTGCCTTTCAGTAGGTGGGGGAAGGGAGAGAGAGAAAATTTGGAACTGAAAATTTAAAAAAGAAAATAGTGTTTAAAATAAATAATAAAATTTAAAAAATAATTCCAGTAAAGTGGAAAAAGCAATAGATTCTCTCAGTTTTCTCATCTGTAAAATGAGAGGGTTAGACTGAGAGGTTGCTGAGTTCCCTATAGTGTTGAATCAATGATTCCCATTCAGTAACTGAGAAAGACAGAGGTAAAATCAGGGCAAATGTAAATTTTTCATTAAAAAGCCTTTTGTAGCTAATCCTTAAGCTGTTATTTTTGAGTCATGGGCTTGCTTTTTACCTTCTCCAAAGTACTGTGTGTACCAGCAGCACTAGATAAATAACACATCCTGATGACTTTGCACCCTGGTGATGGAGGAAAAGTTGAGTTCAGAGGTAGCAATGGCATGCATAGCAATCAGATTCCTGCCATTAGCAAAGTGAGGCAGAATCTAGAGACTAAGAAACACAGGTAGGCCAAGATCTTGCATTTCTGAGTTTACCTCATTTCTCTTGAGTTTGACGGTAAGATCTTGGCTAGAAGAAAGAAACTGCCAGTTGTGTTTCTATATCTTGGGATTCACCCACAAATAGGGGGACATTACAATGATGATGATTTAGTAAATCAGAGAAATCTGAGAAACAGAAAGGAAGGAAGAAAACCAGGAGGAGAACAGTGTTGTGAAAACCCAGAGAGGGAAGTATGTCCAGGAGGAAAGGGTGGTCAAGAGTGGCATTGCTTTAAAGAAGTCAAGAATGATAAGAATTGGGAAAAAGCTAATAGTTTTTGAGTTATTGGATTATCAGTAACTTTGGAAAGAATAGTTTTAGTTGATTGATGAAGTATGAATCAAGATGACAAGTCACTGAAGCAATATTCAGCATTTTTTACACAGTATATAGTACTTAAAAATAAACACAGAGAACAGAAGCAAGGCTAGAATAAAGCACAGATGAGGACAGTTTTGAAAGACAGGTTGAATTTATTACATCTTGGAAAGGAAAGTAAGCTATATAGAGTAGAGATCCTATAATTTCATGTACAATCTTGTGTTCTATTAGGCATATGGAAATGCCCATTTTATTTGGTGTTAAGTTCAGAGTAAAAATAAAGATTTTAAAAAAGTAAAAATATATTATTAGCAGGGGAAAATGTAAAAAGCAACACCTTAATAGACATTATTTGGGAATTGATGTGGCCATAAAATTTTCATTTTATTTTCAATTTACAAGCATTTACTTTTTTTCTGTTCCCCCCAACCCCCACTCATCCACCTCAGTTGAAAAAAAGAAAGACAAAACCCTTGTAAGTGATATGTATAGTTAAGCCAAAAAAAAGAAATCCCCATATTGACGTCCAACCAATACATAATCTTTTTCAGCATCTTGAGTCTATCACCTCTCTCTCTGGAGGTTAACAACATTCTTTGTTATCACTTCTCCAGAATGATGGTTGATCATTCCATTGACCAGAGTTCTTAAGTGTTTCAAAGTTTATCTTAACAGTGTTCTTGTCAAGTCAACAAATATTTAAATTCATATTGTTGACTTGTTATTATAAAAATTGTTCTCTGCTTACTTCTCTCTGCATCAGTTCATACAAATCACAGGTTTCTCTTTCATGATTTCTTATGGCACAGTCATACTATACTATAATTTCTTTTGCCATTCACCAATAGATGGGAACCTGTTTAGAAAAATTCTTTACCCAATGGTCAGCCTGGGTCAGTAGGCATGCAGTCCTGCACTAGACTCCTATGCAAGCCTTTTCAGCTTTGGAGAACCTGTCAGAGACTGTGTGCTTCACTGGCATAGCCTTCTAGAACTTCAGAAATACCTGTGGAGAATAGAGAAGAAACATCTATGATGGAAGAGAATCAGAATAATTCAATGCCACATAATCAAGAAGGGTAGAGAGTTTCAAGAAGGGGTGGTCAAAGATAATATCTGATTACTGGCCATTGTGGTGGATAGGTGAAGCAGTGAAAATGAAGGCCATTGGAGTTTAAGTTAAGGAGCTGTTAGATGACTCAACCTGGAAGTTGATGTCATTTATGGGCAAAGGAATAGGCAACTTCCAGAGGTTTTTATGGATTTTAACAAATTCCTCCTCTACCATCTGTTTGCACTGATGTGGCATCACATCACTAAGAAACCTTTTAGGTTTGTGTCCTTAATGTACCGCAAATATTTTCCTTTAACAAACCGGTCACTTTTAGCTACTACTCTGAAAGCTTTAGTGTAAATTGATCATGTTAGTTGACAAGGGTTGACTGTTCTGCTTACTTATCTGGAATGAGTTGAATGCTTTATAACCATTATGTTAAAAAGAAAGGAAACCTGCTCTCCCAATTTCCATGTTCCTTCTTTTGACAGTGGGGAAATACTGGGTCCTGGGCCATGTGGCCTCAGCTTTTTCCAGCTTGTTATTGCTACTTGGCTCTAATCCAACTGGATCAGAGTTGGACAGGTATATATGACAAGTAGTACAAAGTATTACCTTCCCACTCCACTTTCACAATTTACATTTGGTATTTATTTTATCTTGAGTACCATTATAAAATTTCCATCTAAATGCCTTAGTAGAAAGGGGACTATTCAATATAATAATTTATAACCTCACCCATGAAAGGTTTGTCATTTTTGCAGGATTATAGTCAAGGACTGGGTATTATTTGTATCCACCTAACCAGAGCTGATCCTCAGGAAAATTGTGAAGTGGAGGAAGTTTATTCTTTGTGCTCTTCTACCTCCCTCTGCCTCTTCACATTAGAATACCCAATACTCTGCTCTATTTCTCTTCTCTATCAAAATCTCCCCAAGGGTAGCTGCCATGTAGTAAAGGCTGTGGACTAGTTCACACAAGTGTAAGTGACTGATAAAGATTTGCTATGTTTGCCCCTCAGGATTATTTTAGTTTAACAGAAGACAATCCTTTAACTCATAGGAACAAACTCTTAGTGGTTTATGTATCAGTGATAGGCTAGTTATATTGGCAGACCAAGGGCTGTCTGCTTCATATAAATAGCTCCCTGTTCCAGATGTAAAGACTTCCCTGCACTCAACTACTATTAATTATAATCACTGATGTTTATATAGTGCTTTAAGGTATGCAAAATATTTTTGATACATAATTTCATTTAAACCTGACAACAACTTGTGAAGTAGATACTGCAGGTGTTGTCATTCCAGTTTCACGCATGAGAAAACTCACCTGAAAAGAATAAGTGACTCATCCATAGTCACATAGTAAGTGAATATAAAACTCCTTGAAGTTATGATATGTCTTTTCAGCTTTGTCTTTTTATCCACAGTAATTAGCACAATATCTTGAAAATTATAGAGGCTTAATTAATGTTTCTTGAATTGCATTGAATTGCTTGTTAAGTCTTCCTGACTTCTGTGTCTTCTACTCTTTCCACTCTTCTGTTCTGCATTTCCCACTTAGGAAACTCATTTTCGGTCATTGATTGATATTGCATACAGATCCATCCAGCACCTTCACTTCTTGCCTACTTTCTGTAGTCTGTTCATATTAGGAAAAGCTTCAGTTAGGTAAAGGTGAGTAAGGTTGCAGATAGCTTAGGTCCCTGTCACTAAAATTTAGAATCATAGAATTATGGAACTGGAAAAGATCATAGGAACATAGATTTGGAGCTGGAAAGGACCCAGAAGTCACCTCATGTAACCCCCTTCATATTATAGATGAAAAACTGAGGGCCAGAGAGGTTAACTAAATGTTTTAGCCAAAGTCTTCCAGATAGTGAGTGGTAGATTCAGGACTGAATATGTCCTATGGCTCCAAATCCAACTTTGGCCGCTCCATTACTCTGATTTTCTTTAGAGGGTATCTGGTCTGGTCTTCTCATTTAATATCATTTTAGAGATAAGGAAAATGAAACCAATAGAGGTAAACTGATTTATGTTTAAACAGATGCTAGTTAAGCCACCTGTTAAGGATGTTGCAGAGAGGATTCCTGAATGTGATGGAAGGTTACATACTTCCATTACCTTGATCCTAGGCTATAGTGCCCAGATTCAGAACCTGGTCTTGCCACTTACCACCTGTGTGCCCTTGGGCAAATCATTTTCCATAAAAAGAGAGGGTTCATTTAGTTCATCTATGAGATACTTTCACATCTGCCCTCCACTTAAGCATCTATTGGCCATATCAGTATGTTGTGAGTGTCAAAATTTATAATTAAAAGTCATCAGGGTTTCCTATATTGTGCACTATCTTTTTCTTTTTCAGTATTTCATAGAATAAGAATCACTGAATTTAGAATTGGAAGGGACCTTTAAGACACCATTTATTCCAGCCCATGCCTGGAAAAGTATTTCCTATACTATCTAACAAGTGTTCACCCAGCCTTTGCTTGAAAAACTGAGGTGAATGGGAACTCAGGGCTTCCCCAGGTAGACTATTCTCCCCCCTTTTTTGTTTCTCTCCTCTCTGTCTCTCTTTCTCTCTCCTTCCTTTTTTTCTCTTTCCGTCTCCTTCCTTCTCTCTGTCTCTTTTTCTCTTTCTTTACCTCTCCCTCCTCTCTCTCTGTCTCTCTTTCTCCCTCTTTTTTAAATTAATTTTTTATTTGTTTTCTTGTTTACATCATTCATTTCCATGAGATTTTTGAATTACAAATTTTCTCCCCATCTTTCCCCTACCCCAACCCCAAAACAGTGATCTCACTGTGTAGCCCCTCTCCCGATCTGCTCTCTAACTTTCTGGTAGGACAGGGAGGGTCTCCCTACCCCAGCCCCTGTGTATCTTAATTCCTAGTTGAATGTATTGCAGAGCTTTAAATTCTAGATTCTTTCGGTCCCTCCCTTGTCACCCACCCACACTGGAAGGACAAACAATTCAATACAGGCTGTGCATGTGTAATTACACAGGATATCTTTATAGTGGGACATATTGTGACAGTGATCATATATCCCTCCTTCCTATCCCTCCCCCCCTTGTTCTGTTCTCTACCCTGTCCCTGTCCCTTTACTGAAGTGTGTGCTTCCAGCATCCCTCCCCCAGACCCTCCCCTCCCCTCTGTCATCCCGCCTCTCATCCCCATGCCTTCTGCTCTCCTGTGTGGCATGATGCCCAGTTTAGAGTTTATGCCATTCCTCCCCTAAACCAAATTCAATGAGAGTAATTGAGAGTAAAGTTGTAACAGTTATCCCTTGCCTCTTCTATATGGGATGATTAACCTCATTTTGTCTCTCCCTGTCTCTTCTTATTCTAGTCCTCTCCCACCTCAGAATTTCCTTTTAAAGTATCATCCCTTAATATTCAATTGATTCTATACCCTCTATGTACACATATACACACATGCTCAGATATGTAATGTGTAAGTATACATATATGTGTATATATTATATATATATATATATATATATATATATATATATAATATACACATTTGTATTTCCTTCACCTGTCCTCATACTAAGAAAAGTTTCATAAGTTACTATTATCGTTTTTCCATATTGGCATGTAAATAATTCAAATTTGACAAGTCCCTTATGATTTCTTTCCCATGTTTACCTTCTCATGGTTCTTGTGTTTGCTTGTCAAATTTTCTGTTCAGTTCTGGTTTTTTCCACAAGAATGTTTGAAAGTCCTCCACCTCATTGAATGACCATATTTTCCCCTGGAATAATATGATCAATTTTGCTGGGTATTTGATTCTTTGTTTTAATCCCAGCTCCCTTGATCTTCGAAATATCATATTCCAGGCCCTGCGATCCCTCAGTGTAGAAGCTGCCAGATCCTGGGTTATCCAAATAGTGCTTCCACAGT
>CM053599.1:40052043-40071026 GCA_028646575.1 Pseudocheirus occidentalis | reverse complement strand
GCTTTCTGGGCCTCTTTTGCCATTTGAGTTCATCTATTTTTTAAAGTGTTGTTTTCTTCAGTCAGGTTGTTGACTCTCTTTTCATGATTTTCTCACATCATTCTCATTACTCTTCCCAGTTTTTCCTCCACTTCTCTTATTTGGTTTTCAAAGTCCTTTTTCAGTTGATGTATAGCTTGTAGACATTCTTCAAGTGTCTTGGAAGCATTTGGTGTGGGAGTTCTGACTGTGTTGTCTTCTTCCCGTTCCATGCTTTGATCCTTTTTGTCCACAAAAAAGGATTCTAGAGTTTTATTGCTGTTCTTATTTTGCTTCGTTTCATGTTGGCCAGTCAATTAATTGGTTGATTTTTTTAGCTTTGTGGAACTCTGCTTCCAGGGGGGAAAGCTCTGTCCCAAATCGCTGGGTTTTTCCCCAGCTGCCGGAGCTATTAGTGGGGTGCTGCAACCCCCACCAGCTTTGGCTTGCTGAAAGCATACCCCAGGACCACCACCCAAGACCATGATCCAGATCCAGGCCGCTCAATGTAAGAGCCCTTGGCCCTGATCTGTTGTCTCAGCCCCCTTGCAGTGTGCACAGGCCAGGAGCTCTGAAGCAGCCCAGTGGAGCAGTTGCCGGTTACTGCAGTTTTCTGCCCTTCCCCCACTGCTTCCTTGCCCTGGGAGCAGATTGGCTGAACTGCTTTTCCTCCCCCAAAATTAGCTTGAAAGCTTCACTTTCACTGACCTTTCTCTTATCCTTATTGTTCCTAACTTGATAGACCGCTCCAGGTGCTGTAGATCTGCTTCCCCTGTAGACCCACTCTGCAGCTTGGGAGGCTTAGCCCTGGGGCCTGGCTGGGGTTTTGGTTTTGTTCTGGGCTGGCCTAGACTCCCAACCTGCTCCGATGAGCTCCTCTTGCTGAGCTGCCTTCACCGAGAGATGTGTTTTCTGTATTTTTGTGAGTTTGGGAGCCCTAGAATTTGTTGTATTTTATGGGTATTTAGGATGGCTCTATGGGAGCTGCAGAACTTTGCTGTTTCTGTACCACTATCTTGGCTCCACCCCCCTGCAGTTTATGTCTCTCTCCCTCTTTTTGTAAAACCAAACATGACTCTTTGTAGCTTCTAGCTATTGCTTCAGGTTCTGCCTCCTGTAGTCAAACAGAACAAATTTATTATTTCATGTGGTAGGCCCTCAGATACTTGAAAAAAACCATTTTGTCTTTTCCCTCTCCATGCAGGCCCCCTCCTCCCCAGTTTTCTCAGGGCTAAACCTTCATAATTCCTGCATCCAGTCCTTATGCACTCAAGGCCCTCTAATGGATTGGTGATCCTATCAGTGTACGTATTCTTCCATTAGTACAGAACACAAACCATCCACCCATGTCCTTTGTTTTTTATATACTCCACAAATATTCCACTCGACCTGCTGGAGGACTGCCTCCGCAGTGCCAGTGAAGCCTTGTTAGGCTGTGCTGCTCCTTACTCCAATGTTATGCCAGTCCTTTCTCCTTGTCTATTTATACATTTTACCAAATGAATTTGCCCCTTTCTTGGGCCTAGGTCATCATTGGAGGTACTTGCAGTTTCCTTGTGCCCTCCATATATCTTTCCATCACCATTTGGGTCACCTGCAATTTTTAATTCCTCACAGGTCATGATATCTGAAGATTTACAACTGCAGAGCGTGTTGAAAAGATAGACTGGGGCTGGGAAGCAGCCTGGGATTAAAAAAGGCACTGTGCAATTGTATATTGTCATCCTATTAAAATGTATTTTAAGTAGATAAGGCTAATATCTACATTGCTTTTCTCCATTATAATGAGAGGAATAGATTCTTTCTCACTATGTACACTGTGACCAGTCTGTGGAACTGTCTGGTAATGGCATTTTATTGTCATAAGATTAACCCCCAGGGGCAGTGACTCAGTCATTGTACCTTTCTTTGTGCCTTTCCAGTCAAAGTACAGCTTGCAAATAGCTTAAGAAATGCCCTATGATAATGCCATGTACATGTCCTTTTAGCTCCAGCTCAGACATCATAAGAGACCTCATAAAGGAAAAAGAATTTTTGGATACTAGGTAAGTATGCGTAATCATTTATCTGGATAGTTCACTGATGTGTGTATTCCTTTTACCAATGCATATCACACCATATCTTGCTCTTTCATTCTGTGCAACTTTTGTACATGTTCTACCATTAATCTTCTACTCAGTGTACTGAGTGCCTTCCGCTACCTCTCTTGACATTGAATGGGCGCATCTGTACATGTTCTACTATTAATCTTCTACTCAATGTACTGAGTGCCTTTTGCTACCTCTCTTGACATCGAATGGGTACAAGAGAGTATGCAAACTACTGTTTATCCTTCACTTTTAATATGCGACTGGCTCACCTTTTCTAGTCATCTATCTCTCTGATGACATTTTACAAAGGAATTGATGGTGGTTCCAGTGGCAGACTATGTCTGTTTCCCCAAAACGAGCTTAGCTTAATATAGAGAAGTTCATCTACAGTAGGCCAGCCCCTTGGTGATAAATTCTTTGACCATGGCCAACCCATGAAACATAATCACAGTTTTCAAAATTAATATATACCATGAACTAGTAAATTATTATATTCAACCAATTTGTTAGACCAAGTAATGTTCATGCATGATCTTATTTAAACAAATCATACCCATAAGAGCTAGAATTGGTTTTGTCTTTTTATCTCTTAACACCTAGCACAGGGCTCTATACAGTTAGACATTTCAGAGTAAATATAATGTTACCAGTTTACAATAATGATTTTGTGTTTTTGCCCAGAAATGGGATAACTGAACTAGGATAGCTTGATGAAAGAGTGCAGGTTCTAGCTCAGGCTCTAGACAGAAGATCAAGTGCATACAAGCCATTCAGAGATGGGGAACTCAACATACTTTTTTTACATTTTCATCAAAGCTCTTTCCAGAGCAGCTGAGGACTGTCTTTGGAGAGTAAAGAGAGAATTCAAGTAACAAATATATATTGTATGTCTCCTGTGTGCAAAGGAACGTGCTAGGTGCTGGGAGGGTTCAGAGGTTAAGAGTAAGCAAGGCACTTACAGCCTGTTGGAGGCTGGATGGCACATGCTTTGTAACTGGCTTATGAAAGAGCTGCCAGAATTCTGACTACGCTGTAGAACTGATCATGTAGTATGATTATTCATGCTAGTTATACGACAAGTCACACTGATATAGATTTACTGTTCCTCAGACAGTTCTTGTATTTTTGCCTTTGCTTATGTCATTTTCTCAGCTGATAATGACTCCTTTGGCCTCTTCTCCACGTGTTCAAATCATACCCTCTTTGAGATGTCAGACATCCTTCCTACTCTCCATAAAATCTTCCCAGGTTTATGCAACCTACAGTGATTGCTCTCTTCTTTAAACTCATATCATTCATTGTCTGGCTCACTTATTTGGCAACTAACCACGTACTGCCTTGTATTCCTCCTTAAATTGTTTTCTTCATTGTCATTTTTTGATGTTAACTTTTTTCTTTTTATATATTTTCTTCTGTTAGTAGTTTTCTTAACTGCAGTGACCATGTGCTTTCACTTCTTTGTATTTGGTTGGTACCATTCCTTGCACAGATCATTCATACAGTCCTACTCCTTAGTAAATACTTACTTGCTTATCTTGCTTTTATAGTAACGTAGGCTTTTGAGATTCATAATTATTCAAAAGTACTTCACATATGATGGAATATTGTCTAGGAAACTACAACCCCGTCTCCCGAGGGCTTACGCTCTTGTATTACTTAAATGGAAATAGGAAAAATTTGAATGGCTCATATTCATCTGAAAAAAGAAGCAGCTCATAAATGTCCATCTCAAATTTATGGGCACATTTGAAGGGAAGCTAAATCACATATTTTAAATATTACTCCTAGAGCATATTACAGTATCTACATTCTTACCACATTCTCCTAATTCCTTAGCTCTCTAGCATTCACAGCAGCACATTGTCCCAAATAAGGTAACATTTCTACAAGCAGAAAAGAAGTTTGGCTCCCATAGTACAAATGCATTTCGAAAAAAATAAGGAGTAAAATGAAAAAAAAACTATCAAGGTTAAATAATAAGATGAAAACATTTCCATTTTACTATACTATCAGCTGCAATACTTTCCTATCACTTTGGGGAGCATAGGTCAGGGTATTTGGAGATTGTACTTTATACTATGGACAATTCCAGGAACTATATAAGGAATGAAAATCACTATTTGTCTTTTAAAATGTTACCTTTGCAGTCAGTTGCCATTTTGTCTTGGAAGTTCCCTGGGCATCAAATTAGAAAAGACATTTCATTGATCTCCCTACAAAACCTTAAAATGCAGGCCTGTCGTCTTTTTTTAATATTTTAATTATCATCTCAGTGTCATTAATAGTAATTTTTCTACTACCTATGAGCTTTTCATATTTTTAAAGAAGTCATGTTTATAATTTTACTGTCTAAAAACCCCATTATTAGCCCCACAAAGTGATCTTGGTATAATATTTGTAACTTTTACAACTAATGATATAGTATTTCTTTAGAAATTAAATGTTTGGGGCAGCTAGATAGCATAGTGCATAGAGCACTGGCCCTGTAGTCAAGAGGACCTGAGTTCATATGGGGCCTCGGACACTTGACTAGCTGTGTGACCTTGGGCAAGTCACTTACCCCAATTGCCTTGCCTTCCCACATGCAAAAAAAAAAATGAAATGTTTGTCTATGTATCTGTCTACACCTAGGAAAAGCTGTCTACCCTCATTAATGCCGCTTCCTCTCCTTTTATCCCTTTTCAGACACTTGCAACATGATTTCTGGCCTCATCTTCTACTGAAATTACTTTCTCTAAAGTTACCAGTGATCTCAGCTTTGCTAAATCTGTTGGCTTTTTTCTAAATCCTCATTTTTCTTGATAATGCTGACTGCCTACCCCTTCTGGACACTTACTCTCTCTTTGGGTTTCCATGACACTAATCTTTCTTGGTTCTCCTCATGCTTGTTTGCTCATTCTCTGCCCACTTTGCTGAGCCTGTATCCTTTCTTTACTTGACAGTTTCAGGGATGCTTCTAGGCTCTGTGCTGAGTTCTCTTTTCTTTCTATGCTGTCTCACTTGGTGACCTCACTTCAGTTCCCAGTGGTTCATTTATCATTGCTACACAGGTGATTGCTCAGTGCACATATCTGATGATGTTCTGTCTCTTTCTTATCTGAGCTTCAGTCCCAGATTACCAGCTGCCTAGTAGACATTTTGAACTAGATGCCCTACAGACATCTCAAACTTAATATGTCCATGACAGAACGCACTATTTCCCCCCTAAAATTTACTCTTCTTCCTGACTTCCCTATTTCTCTCTAGGGGTCCACTATCTTTCTAATCCCCCATGTTTGCAGCCTCCAAATCATCCTCAGCTCCTTACTTTCCCTTCCAGTCGGTTGGCAAGCCTTGTAGATTCTCATTCTATAACATCTCACATCAGTCACCTTCTCTCCACTCACATAACCACCACCCTAATTCTGGTCCTTATTATCTCTTAGCTGTATTGTCGCTCTAACCTCCTGTCTTCCTTGCCTCGTGTTTCTCCTCTCTTGAATCCATTCTCAGCACAGCTTAGAGAGATGATATTCCTGAAGGTGGCCAGACTAGGTTACTCCCCTGATAAATAAACTCTAGTGACTCCCTTTTGCCTTTAGTGAAGCCTTCTGTTTGGCATATAATACCATTCATAACCTGGCTGTAGTCTCATTGTACATATGATCTTTCTTAGTATTCTTTGGTTTAGCCTAACTGACCTTTTTGTCATTCTTCTCATACAACATTCTATTTCCTGTCTCCAGGCCTGTGCACTAGCCTGGAATGTACTTCCTCCCTACCTCCACATCTTATAATGGTGAGTTTCCTTCAAAATTCATCTCTAAACCCATTTTACTACATGAGCCCTTTCCTTAATTCCCCCCAGTTGCCAGTTCCCCTATACCTTTGTGCTGTGTTTATTTGCACTGAATTACCTTGTATAGTATATATTTTGTATATACTTAAACATGTAACATATTGTCTACTTCAATAGAATGAAAGCTTTTGTGCACAGGAATTGGTTCATCTTTGTCTTTGTATCTCTTGCTTACTTATAATTTTGATTCTTTACAGTTTGTGTTGTTCCAAGACTTGTAGCCATATAACATCACTGTAAGAATCTTGGTATTGAAAGATTTTTTAAAAATCATTGAAAGTATTGCAGGATTTCCCAAATATGAAGTAACCTAATCTCTTCCTCATATTCAGTGTTGTGCCAAGCCCTGCCAATAGGATTGCAACCCTTCCATCCACCTCATCCATTCAAGATCTATATAATGGTGGATTAACTTGAGAGACAGCTGTCCCAATTATATGTAGACAATATGCATTTTTAATCTACTCTAGTTTAGCATTGTGGATGGTTAGATCAGCCTTTTGGTGAGAAGAGTGTTCATTTGTAGTATGCAAAGGCTAGATGCTCTTTCTACAGTTTATAAGTATTAAGTGACTTTTAATTGCATTTCTCTACAGATAAGGGCATTTTGGGAACCTTGTTCCATTCCATGGAACATTAATGCATTTTGAGAAAACTTTGATGAAAATGTATTGCAGGATATTCTCCCTTTTACTTAGGTAGCTAAAGGTAAGTCAAGATCCAGGAAAGCTTGTTGAATTGTCTGAGTTCACATGCTTAGCGAATGGCAGAGTCAGCACTGGAGACAGTTTAATGAACCGACCAGGGTTCTTTCTACCAGCTTAAGTTGCCTAATGTAATTTGGAAGGCTGTGTGGCTTAGTAGAAGGATCACTGGACTTGAAGTCATAAGACCTGGGTTCTAGTCCTTGACTTTTTTCACTTATTAATTCTCATTAGTGTGTTTCTGAACGAGTTTCTCAATATTCCCTTCTAACTCTAAATGTATGGTCCTATGAACAACATACAGGTCTACTGATACAGATTGGTAATTATTCTGCTGTTCATAGAATTTTAGGGAATTGTCTGAGATGCTGAGAGATTAGATGACTTGTTTAGGATCCCATAATAATTAATAATAATTAACATTTATAAAGCACCTACTGTGTACTAGCACTGGGCTAAGCACCTTTAGAATTATTATTTCATTTGATTCCCATAATAACCCTTGGAGGAAGGTGCCATTGTCACCTCCATTTTACAGTTGAGGAAACTGAGGCAAACAGAGGTGAAGTGACCCCCAAGACTGTATGACTGGTAAGTGTCTCAGGCTGGATCTGAATGTAGCCTTGTCAGTGTGCCTCCTGTCTTCCAGTGTATATCAGAAACAAACTTCAAGTCTTCCTGAGTTCTCACCACACACCATGCCGGCTCTCTTTGTTAGTTACTTTTGTGGAAAAGGAAATACAGGTCTCTAGACAAAGGGAACTTTTATACAAGGCAACCTTTTACTTTATACTATCATTTAATTAAGGAATCAACATACTGCTTTTTCTAAGTTTGAAAATAGAATTGTCTATCTATTTAAAGAGATGATATCAAATGTATAATTGAACCAATTGGTTGGAATGACACAAATGGAATTGAATACAAAGGAGCTGACATACCACTATTTTGTAATAGCATCTTGACATTTTCATTCATAACAAGCCAATTTTAAGGACTCTGGTTTAAAGTTTATAATGTATTTTAGAAGTATTGTGACTTTAAATGGCCTTTTCCTAAGTGCTTTTTCATTGGCATGGTGCCCTAATATAAATCACTATAATTCTAGACAGACTGAGACAGTTTTTCATTTTACTTCTATTCACTTGTGATTTATTGGTGAAACCTATTAAGAAATTGGACCAAAAAAAAAAAATCTCCTCGTTTTCCAAGTTGTTCTGACATCCTGTTGCCTACGCTGTTGCATTTGTATCCCCAATATACTTTTGTTGGCTTCACATTTCTTATTCAGGTGTAAAGAACTATGGAAGAAAGTCAGCTTTGCCTCTGTGCCCCAGAATCATTTTTAGGAAATGCCGGAAGCTTCAATTCTCCCTCCCTGAACCAGGGTGACATCACTGAGAAATCTCAGCCAAATTTCTGAATTAATACTCCTTTTTGGTGTAGAGTAGATTGCTTCTTCTTGGCTAGTAGAGCATGGCAATCTTTACTTATAATGTTATGGAGTAATTTTATGAGAAAACAAAGTCATCTTTATGTGAGAAATAACTTCTTTATTGTGGACAAGAATGTATTAGGCTTGATTTTGTAAATAGTATAATTAGGTCAAGAAATGTTAGCTTAACAGCTCCATCAGATCCTACTGAAACTAATTTATAGGATATTAGCAAAGGACACAGGTGATATTCTGTATATTGACACTTCTTCCCTTTGTTCCTCCCCCCCATCAATTGTTGAAAAGAATGAGAATCTTCATCATTTATGTCATTTTAATGATGGCATCGAAAAAAAAGCATACTTTTTTAAAGGCTTATCAAAAGGCAGAAATAGTCTTCTAAGAAAAGTGTAAACTGACAGATTTTTACTTGTATTTTGCGCTGCTAATTTCCTTAAATAGTAATATATTTAATGAGAATTTTTACTAAGAATTTGTGAGGAAAAGTATGAATTAACACAGGACATCAAGAGTCCAATAAAAAAAATAGTCAAGCTCTTTGTGAGCTTGTTTTCTTTCTTTCTTTCTTTCCTTCTTTCTTTCTCTTTTTTTTTTGGAGGGTAGTTGGGGTTAAGTGACTTGCCCAAGGTCACATGGCTAGTTAAGTGTTAAGTGTCTGATGCCAGATTTGAACTCAGGTCCTCCTGATTCCAGGGCCAGTGCTGTATTCACTGCACCACCTAGCCACCCCTGTGAACTTGTTTTCTTAACCATTAATGAATTTTCTTAGAGTTTTTCTAACTTTGTTAAGGATTTGTTTGACTCTCCCCCATCCTCTCCCCCCCCATTTTGTAATATTCTCAAATTTTGTAATTTATTATAGTTCAGTGGTCATAGTGAGAATCTTTCCATTCCATATATCACCAGGATGCTAAATATAGTTTGCTTTCTGCCTCACCCCCTAAAATATCCTAGATGTTCATTTCCTAACAAAAGCGAGCATTTAGAATTACCGCGTGATAAGAGAGCACCTGCCACTGATGAACTTAAGATACTTGACCGAGATGAGCTTTATCCCAGGATACTAAAAGAACTGGTGGATGTGTTGGTATCATCATTGATATTTGAAAGATCATGAAACTTGGGAATGGCTTTGAACCATGGGATCAGAGGAAAGAAAAAATAATGATCATTTTCAAAAGAATAGTCTCTAAACCATAGACCAGTAATCTTGATTACTTGTACAGTAAGACTGATTCCTTGCAGAATTATGAGAATGAAATGGAAGATTTAGGAGTCACATAATCCCTGTGTTCAAGCCTCTGAAGGGCTGTTATGAGGAAGGTGGATTCAATTTGTTCTTTTTTATCCCAGAGGACAGAACACAAGAACAATGCATGGAAGACAAGTGTAAGCTTCATGTTCTTCCTAATAATTGATGCTGTCCAAAAGTAGAAAAGGCTATCTCAATGGATAGTGTGATGCTTCTTGGAGTTCTTTGAGTAGAAGTTGTATAACCAAGACTTTTGGTGTATATTTTGTTGGATATTTCTTCCAGATATGGGTTAGAGTAGATTACTACCAATGTCCTTTGTAACTTTAAAAATTCTGTGATTACTGAATATCTAGAAAAAGAACTGGTGGTCTTAGAGACCCCAGCATGACTTCTTTAAGAACAATTTATGCTAAACTGAATTTATTACTTTTTTGACATGATTCCTAAACTGATAGTTCAGAAGAATGTCCTAGATGTAGTTAATTTAAATTTTTAGCAAAACTTGGCAAAGTGCATCATTCTATTCTTGTAGACAAAGATAGAGAGATGTGGTTTAGATAATAGTACAGTTAGATGGATTCAGAACTGTGGGAATGGCTAGACTCAAAAATTAGTCATGAATAGTTTGACATCTGCTAGAAGGAAGTCTCTAGTAGAGTGTCTCAGGGGATATAAGCTTGACCCTAAGCTATTTAGTACCTTTATCAAAGACTTGGATAAAAGGAAGATGAAACAAAAATCTAGAAGGTTGGTGGTACCCTCATCAGTAATAAGGAATTCTGTAAAATGGTGGTGAAATTATGGAGAAAGATAATGAATTCTTTTTAGACATGTTGAATCTGAGATACCTATGGAAATCTAGTTCTAAGTATTCAATGGGAAGTTGATAATGTGGGACTGGAACAAAGGAGAGTATCTGGGGCCAGAATCATTCACATAAACATGGTAATTGAATCCATGGAAAGTGATGAACATCTCTATATGTGTCTAGAATAGAATGGAGAATAGAGAAGATAGCCTAAGACAAAACCTTGAGGAGTACCCACTCCTAGTGAATGTGGAACGGATGGATAAAGATCCAGCAAAAGCGACTGGCAGTCAGACAGAAAGGAGGAAAACAAGAAAGAGCAGTCGCAAAAATCCAGAGAGGAAAGAGCATTCTGGACAAGAAGGTGGTTTACTTTGTCAAATGGTGTAAAGAGATCAAGAAAGATGAACTTTAAGAAACTGCCATTGGATTTGGCAATTGAGAGATCATTGGTAACTTTGGAGAGATCAATTTCAGTTGAATAATGGGATCAGAAGACAGACTGCAGAAGATTTAGAAGAGAAAGGGAAAACGCATTGACTGATAGGATCTTAAAAGTATTTTGACAGGCTAAAAGATTGGACTGAATCTAAATAGATAAAATTTAGAGATAAATAGGCTATATTGCTGGTAGATTCAAAAGTTGACTTCACAAGTAAAAGATAAGGCAGTCATGGCTTGATATGTTTGTAGGGAAAAGATCTGGGGGGTTTATCATACTTCAAGCCCAGTAATAGTGTGATGTGGCAACCAAAATATCTAATGCAATATTGGGGTGCATTAAGAGATGAACAGTTCTCAGGAAAAAACAGATGATAATCCTACTGTGTAGTCTTATTCTCATCCTAGAACATACCTCCCCTCCCCCCTTTCTCTCATTGGTGTTTTTTCGCCAGAGCCTCCATTTTGTGGAAGCATACGGGCCAGTCATCCTTCATTTCCTTTCCTCATGCTGCCCCCGACTCTCTGGACTTTACCAACCCCATGTGGGTACCTTTTCCTGCTGTCTCACGATCCATTTTTAAACTTCTATATATATTGTCTTCCTCCATTAGAATATAAGCTCCTTGAAGCTAGGAACTGTCTTTTTGCTTATATTTCTATTCTAAGTACTTAGGACAGTGCCTGGCACATAATTAAGAACTTAAGAAATGCTTGTTGACTGACTATTATACTCTGCTCTTATCTCTGGACTACACATGGAGTATTGTGTTCTCACTGTAGATTAAGAAATACTGAGATAAATAGGACATCAACCAGAGGTATACAACCAGCATGGTGATGGGCCTTGACTCCTTTCCATATGAGAATCAGTTGAAAGAACAAGGGATGTTTAATTTGGAGAGGAGAAGGAAGACTAAAGGGAAGAGGGATGATAACTAAAAAGTCATCATGTGGAAGAGGGATGAGACCTGGTTCTGTTTGGTTTTAGAAGGCAGAAATCAGAGCAATTGGTGGAAGTGGCAAAGAAGTAAATTTAGGTTTGGTATTAAGGAAAACTTCCTGCTGATTAGAGCTGCTCCCAGGTGGAGTGAGTGATTAGCCTGGGGCATCTTTCAAAAGTGGCTAGAGGGTAACTTCTCAAACATATTTCTAGGAGGATTCTTTTTTTCTTATGAATTGGACTTGAGTAGTCATGGAAGTCCCTTCCAATTCTAAAATTCAGTGAGTTTGTAAAATTAAGAAAACATAGAATGTGTTGTTTGCTGAGTTTTCAGAAACGTTATTAGGATTCTTTCTAAGATACAACTTTTTTCTTTATTTCCAGAAGCCAGAATAAAAGCAAGAAGATGAGCTCTAG
Organism: Pseudocheirus occidentalis; assembly: GCA_028646575.1. Lineage (NCBI taxonomy): Eukaryota > Metazoa > Chordata > Mammalia > Diprotodontia > Pseudocheiridae > Pseudocheirus > Pseudocheirus occidentalis. The sequence continues at coordinate 40,059,056 of CM053599.1, read as the reverse complement.
AAAAGTGTGCCGTTCAAGAACACCAGAAATCAACTGTAGCAATCGAAGAAGTAAACGTATCAAACATTAGATTTCCTGTTGACTTTTCTAAGTACAAAGATCAAAGTATGCTACATTTTATTATCCTAAGGATTTCATATTCTTTGTCCTGTCTGTCCATAGGGAAAGTTAAAATTCTCGATTTGGTTGTTTAAGTTGCTGATAATAAGTCATGTTTAGGCTGACTTTCGTTGAACACAGCCTTGCACAAACCAAACACATCTTAAACCCTTCTCATTTGATCTTCCATTTCTTTCCACATCACTAAGCACCTTCATATGTAGCCACGCCCCTCTCTCTTCATGGGCGGAACTTTATTGGCACAGTGGTGGATTCTTGGGTTTGTGTTTCTTACTCATAAAATATCCCTCATGGGCCAGTTATTCTCCCTGCCCAAGGGCTTCTGCTTCTTTTCCACCCCAGTGAGACTAGCAGTAGAAAAACGTGATGGTGGGAGAAGACAGTAGGGTGTATCTGTGGAAAGTGGGGGTTAGGCACTTGGGTAAGCATTTGTTAATGTATCTGATTTAGACTCATAGAGTATATAAATTACAGTGACTTCACATATTTAATCGTGGTAGATAGAATTTAGCAGAATGTAATCATGCACCTAGCTCATTGACAGCCTGTTACTTTTGCATAAAAGACTAATATTTTCATTTAAAAAGTCAGCAATGTTTTGAAATAATTATTAAATGTATTACAACTCTTGAAATGGCACTTAAAGATTTACATGACTCCATCAATTAATGTTTGTACCATTTAATTCCTAAACCACATTCTTGATATTTTATATTCTGACAAAATTTATTAGTAAATGAATTAAATACTTCTTATGTCAATCTAAATATGCCTTTGTTTATATTAAAATTAAAATGGGATATTTTATATATTGGCACAATAGATGCTTCCCCAACAAGCATTCAAATAAATCCCTTTTAAAAATACATTCCCAGAGGAATAGTTTGCTTATAAGTTGTTAATAGAAAGGAGATGTGCCCTTTAACTTTTCAGCATAATGCTGATTGTTGGCTGTTGTGTTTGACCATAGGGGGTGTTTTTTGCCTCTCTCTGTTGACTTAGTTTATATTGTTGTAGTCATTATGTATGAAATATGCCTTTAAAAGCATATACACCAAATACTTTGGCCATTAAACGGACTAGGAGGAATTCTTACCTTCTTGCAGAATGATGACTGATATCTAATAAATGCTTGTTGAAATATTATCTGGTGTCTCCCCAGATTTCTCAATGTCACTCTTTGTACTACAAAGCCCCAAATCTCTATGTTTCCACTTAGCATACTCAGAGTTCATTAAAGGACAGGAAATGTACCAATGACAACATCAATTTCTGCCTATTTCCAAAGTCTGTCTCCATTGACCTTGGCTCTTCATTATATGTTTGGGAACTGTTAAAAAGTGGAGTCTTAGTACGTCTGAGGATTGAGTAATTTCCTAACTAAAATGACATTTTGTCTTTTTTATGACTACCCTCTATCATATAGTTACATAAGAATGTCTCATTTTGATAAGTATGATTTGTTATTTTAAAGGAACTTGAAGTAGGACATTTGAGCCCAGAAAGAGATTTACAGAAGGCATATGTGAACAATTTTACTTGCTTTTTTTTTTTTTTTTGGAGGGGGGAAGGCAGGGCATTTGGAGTTAAAGTGATTTGCCCAAGGTTACACAGCCAGTAAGTGTTACGTATCTGAGGCCACATTTGCACTCAGGTCCTTCTGACTCCAGGGCCAGTGCTCTGCTCACTGTGCTACCTAGCCACCCCAATATGTGAACAATTTTACCAAAATAGTGCTTAACACTGAAGCATTTTTATACCCATGCTACAATTTATGCTAAAATGAGGCATCATATTTAATTATGTAACATAGTCTATTGTGAAGTATTTTCCAAACTCAACATACCGTTTCTTTTCTCTATGACTATGCAAGTTGTCTCCCATGTCTGGAAGGTGCTCCACCCGACCTCCAAACTGTAGCATCCATAGCTTTCTCTATATTGAAGCATTTCCTTAATCCTCAGTCTTCCTTGTGAAGTCTTTCCTGAGCCCTGTCCCCACCTTGAATTGTGAATACCCTCTCCCTTCTGAAATGATTTTGTATTTACTTCTCTGTATACACGCTGTATGCCCCAAAACAATGTCAGCTACTTGAGATCAGGGACTGCTTCGTTCTTGTCGCCGTATCCCCAGCACTCGGTGCATAGTGGATGCCTAATAAATGCGTTGAATTAAGTCAGTAGATTTCTTCTAGTTGAAACATTTGAAAGCCTCCATTTCTTCTTGGTGCCATCAAGGTGAAACATTAAGTTAAATTTTTTTTTCTACACTTAAGTTAAGGACTGCTTCCAGATACTTCTCTAACAAATTGTAGCAGCTCTGCTATTATAAAAATTTTAATTAGTACCTTGAAGATTTAGCCTTCCTGTTCTTTTTATTTTGTTTGCTGTGTGGCAGTTTAGAACTGTTAAATAATACTGGTGTATCAAATGCATATTTAAATATCCTAAATACAGATAATATGTTACCCATATGTGAATGTGAAAGTTCTGTCCCATCATTAGTGGAGAACATACCTGGTATGGTAGAGACTTTTTTTCAGTAGCAGAGGATTTTTCTTGAGTCACCTGTATTCTCACCTAATTTCCCTTTATTGAGAGAAGTATGAACCTAGAAGATGACTGTCCAGGGTTAGGACGACCCTGTGAACAGTTTTTGTCTGTGTGGTGTTGGTTAGCCTGAAGGAAGTTGAATTCATGACCAGAGCTTCATTATTAATATTTTGTAATTAGCTGAATTATTATGAGGAACAGATATTATACCTCTGCTCTGTCCTCTGAGAAATTACATCTGAACAAGCATCTGAAGTTGATAATGGTCTGGGGAATATCTTGAAGCTGACTTCATTCTGGATGTTGACTTCTACTCTGACTTGGGAAATCCTAAGCTATCCAGATCTTTGCTTTTATTCTGGAGTCCATAAAACCCCTAAAGTTTGTATGTTTATTTTGTTTGCCCACTAAAGTGGCCCACTTTGGATATTATTCTCTTAAGAATAATTCAGTATAGACTTATCTAGACATGTGTACCTGAACCCTCCCCCAAACCAGCCTAGCCACATTTACTCTCTTTACTACCATGGATATCCATCTATTTTGACCTAACTTTTGTTGTGGTGTCTCATCAGCACAATGCTGGCAGAAATCAAAGAGTTAAGTAAAACAACCCATTCTGTACAGGCAGATACTTAACTTCTGGAAATATTAACCTTTCCTTGTAATTCTCCCTGGCAGGTTATTGCCAATACTCTAATAGACAAAACATGCAAGAATCTGGAAACACATAAAAACTATTTTTTTGATCAGTTCAATACCAACACAGACTGGTTCTTTTAGTTTTCTAAATGACAAAACATTAAACATCCTTAGGAAAGAAATAATGAGTGCTTTCTTATCCTTTGGAGAGGTGGTAAATCAAGTGCAAAAAAAAATGGGCTGAATCTAAGAAGATGAAGCATAGTAAGTGTGAAATACTGCACTTGGGTTCACAAAACGACTAATAAGTATAAGATAAGGGAAGCGTGTCAGCAATTTGGAAAGATCCGAGAGCTCTTGTAGACAGGCTCGGTGTGAGTCAGTGGTGTGGTGTGACAAACGAAAAAAAAGCTAAAATGATCTTAGGCGCCAGTAAGAGATACCTACATCACTTCTAGGGGTAAGAAGTTGTTGGGATTCCTGGCATCTACCTTGATTAGAACATACACATATGAATTTTGGGGTTCCGTTAAATTATTGGCATCCAGAGTGCTACTGGTTGGTGAAAGATACTTTAAAGAGTAAATGACTGGATTCTTGATAGATGAGTAAAAAAGCATTATTGAGGGCTTTCTATATGCCAAGCACTGTTAAGTACTGGAGACAAAAATAGAAAAGATAGCCCCTGCTTTCAAGTAGCTCACATTCTAATAGGAAGGAAAAAAAACCAAATATATGATAGTGAAACCGTGGGGCACATAGAAACACCCAGTGGGCTTTAGGATACCACAAGCAAGGAAGATGATAATGCATCTTCTTCAGTGTTAATGTTCCTTGATAAAGACCATATCTGGGGGCAGCTAGGTGGCACAGTGAATAGAGCAGCAGCCCTGGAGTCAGGAGGACCTGAGTTCAAATCCAGCCTCAGACACTTAACACTTACTAGGAGTGTGACCTTGGGCAGGTCACTTAACCCCAACTGTCCTGCCTTCCACCCTCTAAAAAAGCAAAAACAAAAACCAAACATACCTGTTTCTGAGATTGTACTATTTTTCAGTGCTAACAACTTTGGTGGTGATCATCAATAGCTGTGACTGCTGAAGGGAGGGGGGAGTTGCAGCATCTATGGAGAGTTACCAGGTTCAGGAATCTGCACAGGAACGGCTTCCCTGGATGTAATTGTGGGGTCTGGGCTGGAAGCAAAGCTGGGGGTGAGTGGACTCACTTCACTTCATAAATTCTAATTTCTTACAGTACAAGAATAATCATTACACTTGTGCCACATCTTATTCACCCATTTCCCAACTGTGTCAGAAGCAATCTAAAAGATGCCTTTAGACTCTAGTTCTTTTCTTATTTTACCCTCTTTTAATCCTCCCTTTAGGATCAGGGAGGTTGTTTTGCTTATAACTCTTCTCGGTATTATCCTCCCTCTTAACTCCCTTTTCCAATGCCTGGTTGTTTTCCTGTTGAGTTTGACTAATGTCTATGCCATTTTTGCGCTCTTTCTCTCTCTCTCTCCCCTCCCCCTCTCCCTTTTTCCCTCTCTCCCTCTCCCTCCCCCTACCTCCTCCCTCCTCCTCCTTTGTGTACATCAGATAAGAGCAAAGTTCACCTGATGACCATTCTCTCCGTCCTTTTCTTATTAGTATATTTTCTCATATACCCCATTAAAGAGAAATAGCAAGTTCTACCACCTCTTCCTCCTTTCTACATGCTTGTATTCTTCATTTTACCCTCACTTCTGTTTCTACTCTTTTAGACCTTCTGAGGAGAAATAATCCACTCCCCAGGACCTCTTTTTAAAAAAAAAAAATATATATATATATATATAACTCCCTCAATACCCTTTGAAAACACTAAAGTTCTGAAGGAAAAACTTTTTCTTCTCCAAAATAAGAATGTTAGCACTATATAATCAAACAGCTCCTTTCAGTTGTTCAAATTAATGTATCTGTCTAGCTTTCTCTGGACTCTTGTGTTTGTATTTAAAAGTTCATACTGAACTCTTATCTTTTCATCAGAAAAACTTGAAAGTCCTTTATTCTGTTAAAAGTTCCTTTTTTGGATCATACTTATCTTTTGGGGGTAAATTATTCTTGGTTGTAAGCCTTTATCTTTTACTTTTTGGAATATTGTATTCCAAGATCTTTTGTTTTTAGTACAAGGTGTCAGTTCTTGAGTGATCCTGACTGTAGTTCCTTAAAACTTGAATTCCTTTCTGAGTGCTTGCAGTATTTTTCTTTCCTTTGGATGTGAGGACTTATACATTTTGGCTATGAAATTCCTAGGACTTTTCCTTTTGAATGGTGATCAGTGGATTCTTTCTGTCTTTATTGTAATATCTGATTCTCATAGACAGTTTTCATTTGTGATTTCTTGCAACATAGTCTCCGGGGTTTTTATTTTAATATTTTAGGAATTCCAGTGATTCTTAAGTAATTCTTTGGTTTTCCTGTTAGTTATTTTGCTATCAAATATCTTACACTCTATTTTTTTCAATCTTTTGTTATGGTTCAAATATATCTTTCTGTCTCATGGAATAATTTATTTCTGCTTGGTCTGTTCTTGTTTTCAGAGATTCTGTTTCTTGGATAATATTTACCTCTTTCTCTTCTAAGCTATTTATTCCATTTCTTTTAGTATTCATGTAATCTTGATGGAAAATTAATTTTTCCTTTAATTCTGGGCCTACCGTTCTTATGGAATTAGATTTTCAATAATTTCGATACTATTTGGTGTTTTGATTTATTCATCTCTCCAGCTTAAGTTCCTGCATTAAGTAGCTTTGAACCAGGTCCAGGCTCTGACTCACACATACTTTTGAGTGAGGTGGTCATCCCTGCTTGGTCTCATTCCTAGTCTCCTGGGTTCTTGTGCTGACCTCCACCTTCTAGGGTTAGGGTTAGGCCGTCCTGGATATTTGAAGTTCAGAGTGCTAGAACATCAGGGCCCTTTATGACATCTCAGGACAGAGTGTCAGGGATTTCAGAGCTGCTGAGCTTTGTCTTTTCTGGTCTAAGGACTGTGATATTGCACTATGCTAGTCAGTACCATATGGTCGTTACCTGCTTCCACCACTGGGGGCTTCCGAGGTTCCCATTCTGGGGCTTTCTGATCACCTTCAGAAAGGATGAGCTGTCACCTCATGGTGCCTGTGGACACAAAGCCTTAAAGGCTAGTTGTCTGTTGTCCCATTGACCTTGGGCTTCTGGCTGACTTTTTAATGCAGTTCTAGGATGAAAAATATTACAGCAGTTTTTCCACTGGATTTCTTGATCATTATTCAGCCTGGGGCTATGGTAGGAGCAATATTCTAACATACTTGCCTTCCCTCCCTCATTGGGATAGCTTTTCCTTAAAAGTTATTGAGACATGCCTTAAGACTCGGTTAACTCAAGGGATTAAGGCCTCAAACTGTTGACCTTCTATTCTTTTTTTTGGAGGGGGGAAAGGCAGGGCAATTGGGGTTATATGCCCAAGGTCACTCGACTAGTAAGTATTAAATGTTTGAGACCAGATTTGAACTCAGGTCCTCCTGACTCCCAGGGCCAGTGTTGTATTCACTGTGCCACCTAGCCACCCCTTGACATCATATTCTAATTACATGGGTGTTACTGGTTTTTTATCCAGGTGAGGGTTGTCTTTTTGGGTCAGGATGTATAGGGCTTACCTATACCCACTTCAACAGGCCTCGGG